>CM019063.1:291102334-291533331 GCA_009667805.1 Leptobrachium leishanense | reverse complement strand
ACTGCAATAAGACTCCCAGCAAACCGAGTGAATATGAGCACACAGCAATTATTTATTCTATATTTACCGGCCTCCGTCCGTGGTAGGGCTGTGTGTAGAGTCAGCAGGGACTGTGTACGGACTCAGCAGGAGGTCCCTCCAGGCCAAGTTAGGATCGCGGCTGTGCCTGTGCGTGGAGCCATCTTGTCAGCAGTGGGGTGCCACTGCCAGAGGGTGCACCGTGGCTTTGATTCCCTTCCCGGTGGGTGTTCAGTCCAGAATAGAGTGAGAGTCCGTGTTAACGAAAGGGCGGGCAGCTGCGTGCGTGTCACGTGGTTCAGCCAGTCAGGTGGTACTGAGACTCGGTACCACCTGACTGGCCGGACCGCGTGACCTGCATGCACGCAGCCTCACCAGGAGCCAGGCAGCTCAGTGACAAATTTCTATCACTGTAGTGCTGGTTAAGGAAAGGTCCACTTTAAACAGCAGTAAGCAGAAAGGGCTTCATATTCTGCTGATACCCCCCCCTTAACCTGCCATTTACTGTCATCTTCTCTCTCTGCACACAAACCCCATAGGTTTCAATGTTAAAAATATTCCCGTTTTTATGCAATATCTAATAAACCATTTATTATTTTAATCTGCAGTAGAAAGTCTTTATTGATTTTTTTTTTTTTTTAGTACCTTTTAGTAATTTTTCAGCAAAATTTCCCCCCCTTTTTTTTTAATAGCGGTTTTTCTTTTTTCTGTAACAGAACTTTTTATTATCAATCATAAGATCTTATATGTAAATTCCAGACATTTTCGCTCAGTAGTTCTTTTGAAAACAGCAGGCCACGGGTTTGCGGTGGCAGCATTCAGCGGCCGACTCCATGAACTTTGGGGACCCTGCGGTGAATGGTGAATTCACTGCAGGGTGGGGAAATTTTATTCCCCGAAGTGCAGGGAACTATAGAACACCAAAATGTTGGCGTCATTTCGGTGCTCTGTGATTAACCCATTTAGTGGTGAGGTTTTTTGCTGCCCCCTGGAAAGTGAAAGCCTAGGCCTTGCCTACCCAGGACATACTTGAAAATTAGTGAAATCTCAATGTATCCTTCCTGGCAAAATACTTTGCAAAATTAAAAAAAAATATATATATTTTTTTAGGGGTGGGGCCACCAGTGCGGGCCGCCACCCCCTGGAAAGTGCCGCCCTAGGCCTAGGCCTTGTTGGCCTAGGCCAAAATGCACCACTGCTTCCAAGTTCCCTACCTCTGCATGTGTCAAACCCTGTGTCCAGAGAATAATAACACTGAAACTTCCCAATATACTTAGGCTAGGGTCAGACTAACGCATTTTTTGCGTTGTCCGTGAAAAAGTGCGTTCGAACGAATGGACGCATTTTTTCACGGAATACGCGATAGCGGTCATATGATGCGCATTTTCGTCCGTGATTTTGAACGGATCATCAATAAAACACTTTTAGCGTCTGGACGTTATGTTGCCCGGACATTAGCAGCGTCTGACGTCTCCTAATCACACACACATGCCGCTAGTGGACGCAGCGCACTCTGTACGTCAGTACTAGCGGTATCACGTTCTCGAAAAAATGCATTTGTTTGCCACTTGCGTTGCGCAGCTGCACTTTTGTGCGGCCGTTCTTCGTATGCTGCCCGGTATTGGACGTCATTTGCTGCTAGCACGGCCGTGATTTAGTGCTGCTAAACGCACGTTAATACTGCGTTAGTCTGACCCTAGCCTTAGTCACCGTGCTCGTATTATAACGGTAGCGGTATCGCTGCCACACGACGTAGCGGAGTTGGGATCCTTCAGGGAAAAAGTATCTGCTTGATTAACACAGGAATTAAGTGAAATACAGACTGTAACTCCAAAACCAAGGAGTCCCAAGGACTGACTAAATTGCCTCGAAGCTCTGTCGATTTTGAGACCGACAGATAACCTAGGGCACGCTCAGAAACACAAGACGTAGGTCGACAGTCTTTATAATATTCAAGGTGCAGGGCAGTCAAGAGAAAAGCAGAAACCTTTTGTACTGTGATGTACCTGTGTATAGTAGATACCTGGCGAATACCAGTGTAGCGCTGAGTGGGATAACACACACACAGGCAGTAGCGTAGTAGGATCTTATTGGGAAGAATGTCCCAAGCAGAACACTGGGATTATGAAATGAAACAAAACACACTTAATCGTGACAAGCTCTGCTGATTTTGAGACCAGCAGTCAGCTTGAGAAACCTTAAACACACTGAGAGAGGAACCCTATATAGTAGGGTGGTACAAAAATCAAAGAACCCAGAAGGTAGTTAGTAGAGGTCTGGCCTCTGGTATGGGAACTAGACACAGCCTGAGAGAATGCCTTGTGATTAGGCCAATAACACTATGTGAATAAACCAGGGGGAAATTTAGGGAAACAAATACCAGAGGGTAAATATAAGCACTAAAACGGAAAAACACCATCGTACGAATGAACGACCGCAAAGCGGTACTAGAAAAATAGCAGGGTATATCAGCATGGTGTACGTTAGCAAGCCGGGGTTAGGACTAGGGATGAGCTGTTCGGGTTCGGAGTTCGACCCGAACTTTGGCAGTTTGAAAGTTCGCGAATTCCGAACTTTTTGGGCGTGTTCGCTTCGGGTTCGGAAAAAAAAAGAGATTTTGAAAAAAGTATAGAAAATGCTTAAAAAAAATACTAAAAAATCTAGAAATAAAGAGACTCTTTACTGCAGAATATTATAAGCAACGATTTATTAGATATTGAATTAAAAACTAATGTGTACGTGGAAAGATTATCAACTCTAAATGACCTCTGTTCACAAACGGGCATAACACCAGGTGTTTTTAGTCTGGTAATCAATTTGATACATTGTACAATATACTGAGGGTGGGGTGGTGTCTGCTTCTGATTGAGAATTAATTTCCCTAAAACATCCTAATATGCTGCATTTAACTGGTGTTTGAAAAAAATCTAAAGCAATGTCACCTCGGGATTAAACATTTACAGGGTTAATCAGAGAGCGGTTAAAAGCACGAGAATAACTGGAGAAGTGAAAATTCTAGGTCAAAATAGCTAAACCAGAAAAATTCTCCCATTTATCTCACTTTCCAAATCGGCTATTTGGTCTAGATTGTTCTCTTCTCTTGCCAGTTCTCCTGGCATTCACACCTCTCTCAGGGTTGTTCAGAGAAAGGTGAAAACCAGGAGAATGGCAGGAAAAGAGAACAATCTGGACCAAATAGCCGATTTGGAAAGTGAGATAAGGCTAGGGTCAGACTAACGCATTTTTCGCAGCGACCGTCAAAAAGTGCGTCCGAACGCATTGCCGTATTTTTTCACGGATTGCGCGAAAACGGTCATACGATGCGCATTTTTGTGCGTGATTTTTTACGGATCCAAACCAGGAAACTTTGGGTGTCTGGACGTTATGTTGGCCGGACATGAGCAGGGTCTGACGTCTCCAAATCAGGCACACACGCCGCTAGTGGACGCAGCGCACTCTGTACGTCCGTACTAGCGGTTCTGCGTTCTCTAAAAAATGCGTTAATTTTCCACTTGCGTTGCGCAGCCGGACTTTCGTGCAACCGTACTTCGTATATTGGCCGTCATTGCCAGTCATTTGCTGCTAGTGCGGCCGTGATTAAGTGCGCCTAAACGCACGTTAAAGATTTGCTAGTCTGACCCTAGCCTAAATGGGAGAATTTTTCTGGTTTGGCTATTTTGACCTAGAATTTTCCATTCTCCTGTCATTCTCCTGCTCTTCACCGCTCTCTGAATAACCCTGACAGGGTTATTCAGAGAAAGGTGAAACTCAGGAGAATGACTGGAGAATGGAAAATTCTAGGTCAAAATAGCCGAACCAGAAAAATTCTCCCATTTATCTCACTTTCCAAATCGGCTTTTTGGTCTAGAAGTTTCCATTCTCCTGCTTTTCACCGCCAAAAAATCAGTAAACTTTTTCTGCGTGTCCGAAAATGTCTCCTCTTTTCATACAGACTGCCGCCCCAAGCAGTTGTTTATGGATAGATTAAAGGAAAAGCATTTACCGTCATTTGAAATGTCATTTTTTGGTTTTTACATATTTCTATACATCTTAGAAATCTGCCACTTCACTGGCAGGTTATGGGGACCTCCTAGGCACGATATTTGAAGGAATTTTTCATTTTTATTTTTAACCCTTATTTCATGGAAAACTCACTGTCCCTTTAAAATCTTTTTTTTTTACTTTTTGTCCTTGTTTCCTGTACCCCAGGGCACTACCCGGACCCCCATACACCTTTTATGTCAAATATGTAGCATATATGCCCTCTTGGAGGGCACTCCAAAAAAACTAAATTTTCAGCCCCATTGACTTGCATGGGGGTTCGGGTTCGTTCCCGAACAAATGGGAAGTTCGGGTTCGGGCTCGAACCGAACTCGGGGAGTGTTCGGCTCATCCCTAGTTAGGACCAGTAGATTCGTGCAAGGTCACAATATAAACGCGGTACAGATAAAGGGAAAAGCGGAAAGAATCGTCAATCAATAGCCTAGGTCAGATACACAATACGAGGTCCTCAGAAAACGCCAAAGTCAAAATACCAGAATTCAATGTAGCAATAGAAAGCTCAGAGTAGATACCACGTCAGGACACCTAAGCAACCTCCTGCTCCCTCTTTTAAACCTGGTGACCTCTCACGTTCCTGCTAGGCCCCGCCCCCTCAGACGCTGGCCGGCCATTAACCCTTGAGGGTCTGGAATCAACCTGAGAGCCAGGAGGTAAACCAGATCCCCCAGGCAACACTACTGGGGCGGAGGACGTCACACATATAAGCAGAGCTCTCATTCTCCAAGTGTACTCTATCGGATCATTCACCCCCCATATCCAAATATGTAGGGACACCAATATTACCCTGATGCTCTATAGATTTCTATACGTGCCCTAACCTTCAAAAAGGGTAGAGAAAGGGGAGCGGAGAACAGGAGGGTGTAGAAAAAAAAAGAATGGCATCCACAGACGGAAGATATCACAGCCAATAGCTTCCAAATAGCCAAATCAATAAATTGATAACTCACTGCAGTGTATGGTACCCTGACTCTATAGAGTACAGCCATGGCCAACAGTTTTGGGAATGGAAAAAATATTAATTTTCACAAAGTCTGCTGCTTCAGTGTTTTTAGATCTTTTTTGTCAGATGTTACTATGGTATATTGAAGTATAAATACAAGCATTTCATAAGTCTCAAAGGCTTTTATTGACAATTACATTGCGTTTATGCAGAGAGTCAATATTTGCAGTGTTGGCCCTTCCTTTTCAAGACCTCTGCAATTCGCCCTGTCAACTTCTTGGCCACATCCTGACTGATGTCAGCCCATTCTTGCGTAATCAATGATTGGAGTTTGTCAGAATTTGTGGGTTTTTGTTTGCCAACCTACCTCTTGAGGATTGACCACACATTCTCAATGGGATTAAGGTCTAGGGAGTTTCCTGGCCATGGACCCAAAAATTTTGATGTGTTGTTCCCTGAGCCACTTAGTTATCACTTTTGCTTTGTGGCAAGGTGCTCCATCATGCTGGAAAAGGCATTGTTCGTCACCAAACTGTTCTTGGATGGCTGGGAGAAATTGCTCTCAGAGGATGTTTTTGTACTATTCTTTGCTCATGGCTGTGTTCTTATGCAAAATTGTGAGTGAGCCCACACCCTTGGCTGAGAAGCAACCCCATACATGAATGGTCTCAGGATGGTTTAATGTTGGCATAACACATGACTGATAGTAGCGCTCACTTTTTCTTCTCCGAACAAGCCTTTTTTCCAGATGCCGCTAACAATCGGAAAGGGGATTAATCAGAGAAAATTACTTTAACCCAATCCTCTGCAGTCCAGTCCCTGTACCATTTGCAAAATATCAGTCTGTCCCTGATGTTTTTTTCTGGAGAGAAGTGGCTTCTTCACTGTCCTTCTTGACACCAGGCCATCCTCCAGACTTCTTCACTGTACGTGCAAATCCACTCACACTTGCCTGCTGCCATTCTTGAGCAAGCTCTACATTGGTGGTGCCCTGATCCTGCAGCTGAATCAAATTTAGGAGACAGTCCTGCTGCTTGCTGGACTTTCTTGGGCACCCTGAAGCAATCTTCACAACAATTGAACCTCTCTCCTTGAAGTTCCTGATGATCTGATAATTGGTTGCTTTAGGTGCAATCTTACTAGCCGCAATATCCTTGCCTGTGAATCCCTTTTTGTGCAAAGCAATGATTGACTGCACCTGTTTCCTTGCAGGTAACCAAGATTGGCAGATGAAGAACAATGATTTCAAGCACACCCTCCTTTTTAAATCTTCCAGTCTATTATTCTAACTTATTCAGCATGACCGAGTGATCTCAAGCCTTGTCCTTGTCAACACTTTGACCTGTGTTAACGAGAGAATCACTGACATTTATTTATTTATTTGCAAAGTATTTTACCAGGAAGGATACATTGAGATTCCTCTTGTTTTCAAGTATGTCCTGGGTGACATGGTGTCAGTTGGTCCTTTTATGACAGGGGTAAAATGCAGTCGAAATGTATTTTTTGGGGGACTAAATTAATCTTCATGGCAAAGAGGGACTTTGCAATTAAGTGAAATTAATCTCATCACTGTCCATTACATTCTGGAGTATTTGCAAATTGCCATCATAAAGACTGAGGCAGCAGTGAAAATTAACATTTGACTCATTCTCAAAAAAATTGGCCATGGCTGTACACAGATGCCAGGGTTAAACCACCAATACTACTATACCATATCTCACAGCTGTGGTGCAGCTCCAAATACACTGTTGTCCTGCCCTCTGCATACGTCAAATTATGTGATGACAATGGATTTTAACTTGGATGAAGTTTCTGAATCTTTCACCGGTTTAAATCTGTCAAGCCGAATCACCAAAAATCAGGTCATTTTGTCGACACTTCAGTGCAGTTTTGTGAATAGACGGACTATTGCTTATGGCACAATTTTTGCTGCTGCGGAAGATTGCCGAACGTGGAGAACTGCACCCTATTTCACCTGTATTTGGAGAATTGACAGCTTCGTGAATAGACTAATTGCATCTTACAATGAAATTCACAATTCGATGGCCTACAGAGGCAAATTGGTGGCTTAGTGAATAACCCTACAATATGCATCTTATTTCTGATGTGCCAATACTAGAGGTAATGATGATGCAGATACAGTGACCCAAAATCAAGATGGTTTAACCAATTCTAATCAGTAGTACAAATAAAAGGAGGGGGGGGGGATTACACATTGTTTGCTTTTTGCTTGATTCAATCTAAAAGCAAAGTTTTTCAAGTATGGCAGTTTCTCAGCAATAGAAGCATGGAAGCACAGATTGAGCCCCAAGTTAACCAATTTCTATTTGAAGTAAGTGGTATAGTTACCTTATATTATCTTTAATCATTTTAAAGCTGCAACACAAACAAATTGATACTTCTATCCAAGATATAGTAAGATCTGGCCATGCTTTCATGTTAGGATGGCCATCTTTAAATTGCTACAATTTTGACAGTTACAGGAAAATAACAAGGCTAAAACGAGCATTTTTATCAACATCCTGTTAAATACATTGACTTTCATGCAGTTCGGAGTTTCCACTGTGCAGGAAATAGAATTTTATTTGATGGTGCTGTGCCAAGGTTAGCCTTCTATTTTTTTTTTACATTTATGAAAACTGCAGATTAAGCAGATTTAGCAGATTAAATTGCTAAACGCAAACTATATTTTTTTTTTTTTTTTTTAATGCTTCACGATGGTAGAATCCAAAAAATTTGTGTGATATTTTGCTCAGATTTTGCGGGTTGCAGGAGTTTCATTTTATTGCGAATACAAAATCCTTTAACACCAGATCTAGCAGACAGCAAATTTTGTCATTGCCGTCATTAGACAAGAATGACGAGCAACCTTGGAATCACTCATCATTCTCCTGTTTGCTTCAGCACTGTCACTTCCTATACAAACAGGCCCGGATTAAGATCTCTATGGGCCTGGAGCTGAATATTTTGGTGGCTTTTTTTTTGTAATTTAGTGAAATTAAAACATATTTTTGGTTATTTAATAGTGCAGATATGGCTATATCTAACCAGGCAGATACTGTGTGACTAATTTTTCATTCAGATTTCAATCATTTAAAGAGTGTAAAAAAAAATTCCCCCAATTATATCATCCAAACCTTTGTGGATATATATTCTATAGGGCATTCTTGTTAAAAAAATGTGAACTAGAAACCTGTTACTGCATTTTTCTGAGAAAATATAAAATTTTAACCAAAAAATTTAAAAAAAATGAAATATTTCCCTTGTGTTTTGGAACATGTTTCTTTACTAATAATATGACTATGTATAACACAATGACCTTGCTCCCAGCGTGGGAAATGAAAAGGTGAGTAATGGCAGTGGTATTGCTCATTTTATACGTGACAAATGGACAATGCCATCGCTTTGGAACTAAACAGAAATAAATAAAAAAGAAGTTTGTTTTCTTTTAGATTCTACATGGTGACGTTTGGTATTAATGCAAAGGCCAGACTCTGCCCTGTCCAATGACACCTCACTTGACCTTGTGAGGTGTAAAGATTAGTGACGCAGGGGTCCAAAGGTCCCCGCAGTGCTCTTCCCTGCAGTGTGGCGGTTTAGGGTTTTTGATGTAACAATTCATGACAATGGATTGTACCATCACCCATCACCTCCACACTTGTTGGTGACGTGAGAAATGTGATGGATAGTTAGTGCAGCATCATTTTTACTTTATAATTGAAAAGTGAAAAATATTACTGTTGGAAAGAAAAAGTAAATATTTTTTTTTTTTTACTTAAACCCTGGTCATGTTTGTCAAATGCTCTGGCCTTTTCAGTGATACCTAACTTTACCTTGTAGCTGCTATGGAGTTGGAGATACAGGGGTCCAAATGCAGACATAGTTATCCTTTCTCTGGGCCTATTCTGAGGCATGGGCCTGGAGCTGCTGCTCCATCTGCCCCTATGTTAATCCGGCCCTGTCCGACCCTTACTGCTCACACATTTCGCTGCAGCAGTTACACACACTCCCTGTTCAGAGGCCTGTTCAGTTCCTCAGCAGCTGCTGAATTGCATTACAGCCGTCTCACTGAACGCTTTGGCTGTGCATATTGAAGCAAAAGGCAGTTGGATTGCTTAATGAAAGCTGCTGTTTCTGCAATATCCACTGTTGTCCATTTTATTACTAATTTAGTGATAATGTTTACCAGGTTCCAATAATATTTTGGTGTTTTGACCCACCAAAACTTCAAACTATACATTACCTTATTGGATTATTTGCTCCATGGAGGCAGCCATCTTTCCACGTCACACTCAGCTACTCTGCAGCACCTCTCTACATGGCTGCAAGTGCTAAGTTAGCAGTGCAGGGCGCTGAACTGCAGCACAGTGTTCAATGCCAAGTCACTAGCCTAGCACTTGCAGCGGCTGTGGAACCTCAGATCTCCCCCTCTTTTGTCTGCTCTCTCCGTTCTCTTCATTCTTGCTTGTCTGCTCTCTCCGTTCTCTTCATTCTTGCTTGTCTGCTCTCTGTTCTCTCTGTTCTCTTCATTCTTGCTTGTCTGCTCTCTGTTCTCTCTGTTCTCTTCATTTTGCTTGTCTGCTCTCTCTGTTCTCTCTTCATTCTTGCTTGTCTGCTCTCTCTGTTCTCTTCATTCTTGCTTATCTGCTCTCTCTGTTCTCTTCATTCTTGCTTGTCTGCTCTCTCTGTTCTCTTCATTCTTGCTTGTCTGCTCTCTGTTCTCTCATTCTGCTTGTCTGCTCTCTGTTCTCTTCATTCTGCTTGTCTGCTCTCTCCGTTCTCTTTATTCTTGCTTGTCTGCTCTCTCCATTCTCCGTTCTCTTCATTCTTGCTTGTCTGCTCTCTCCATCCTCCCCGTTCTCTTCATTCTTGCTTGTCTCTGCTCTCTCTCCGTTCTCTCTCTCATCTCTTCTCTTCTTTCTCTTCTTCTCTTCTCTCTTCCTTTTCCTTCTCTCTTCTCTTCTTTTCTTCTCTTCTCCCCTTCTCTCTCTCATTCTCTTCTTCTTCTCTCTCTCTTCTCTCTCTCTCCGTTCTCTTCATTCTTGCTTGTCTGCTCTCCCGTTCTCTTCATTCTTGCTTGTCTGCTCTCCCCGTTCTCTTCATTCTTCTGTCTGCTCTCCGTTCTCTTCATTCTTGCTTGTCTGCTCTCCCGTTCTCTTCATTCTTGCTTGTCTGCTCTCCCCGTTCTCTTCATTTTGCTTGTCTGCTCTCTCTGTTCTCTTCATTCTTGCTTGTCTGCTCTCTGTTCTCTTCATTCTTGCTTGTCTGCTCTCTCTTTCTTTCATTCTTGCTTGTCTGCTCTCTCTGTTCTCTTCATTCTTGCTTGTCTGCTCTCTCTGTTCTCTTCATTCTTGCTTGTTGCTCTCTCTGTCTCTTCATTCTTGCTTGTCTGCTCTCTGTTCTCTTCATTCTTGCTTGTCTGCTCTCTCCGTTCTCTTTATTCTTGCTTGTCTGCTCTCTCCATTCTCCCCGTTCTCTTCATTCTTGCTTGTCTGCTCTCTCCATTCTCCCCGTTCTCTTCATTCTTGCTTGTCTGCTCTCCCCGTTCTCTTCATTCTTGCTTGTCTGCTCTCTCCATTCTCTTCATTCTTGCTTGTCTGCTCTCCCCGTTCTCTTCATTCTTGCTTGTCTGCTCTCTCCGTTCTCTTCATTCTTGCTTGTCTGCTCTCCCCGTTCTCTTCATTCTTGCTCGTCTGCTCTCCCCGTTCTCTTCATTCTTGCTTGTCTGCTCTCCCCGTTCTCTTCATTTTGCTTGTCTGCTCTCCCCGTTCTCTTCATTCTTGCTGTCTGCTCTCCCCGTTCTCTTCATTCTTGCTTGTCTGCTCTCCCCGTTCTCTTCATTCTTGCTTGTCTGCTCTCCCCGTTCTCTTCATTCTTGCTTGTCTGCTCTCCCCTTCTCTTCATTCTTGCTTGTCTGCTCTCCCCGTTCTCTTCATTCTTGCTTGTCTGCCCTCTCCGTTCTCTTCATTCTTGCTTGTCTGCTCTCTCCGTTCTCTTCATTCCTGCTTGTCTGCTCTCTCTGTTCTCTTTATTCTTGCTTGTCTTGTCCCTCCGCTCTTCATTCTTGCTTGTCTGCTCTCTCTTTCTCTTTATTCGTGCTTGTCTGCCCTCTCCGTTCTCTTCATTCTTCTTGTCTGCCCTTAGTTACTCTCTCATTCTTGCTTGTCTGCCCTCTTTTCTCTTCATTCTTGCTTTGCTCTCCGTTCTCTTATTCTTGCTTTCGTCTCTTCCTATTCATCTGCTTTCTGCTCTTCGTTCTCTTGATTGCTCTGTGTTTCTCTGCTCTCTTATTATGCGATTACGGTCTGTCATTCTGCTTTCTGCTCCCTTCGATCTTGCTTGTCTGCTCTCTACGCTCTTCATTCTTGCTTGTCTGTCTCTCTCCTCTTATTCGTGCTTGTCTTGCTCTCCGTTCTCTATTCTCATCTCTATTCATTCTTCTTGTCTGCCCTCTACGTTCTCTTCATTCTTGCTTGTCTGCCTCTCTTTCTCTTCATTCTTGCTTGTCTGCCCTCTCCGTTCTCTTCATTCTTGCTTGTCTGCTCTTCTCTGTTCTCTTTATTCTTGCTTGTCTGCCCTCCGTCCGTTCCTCATTCTTTCTTGTCTGCCCTCTCGTTCTCTTCATTCTTGCTTGTCTGCTCTCTCCGTTCTCTTCATTCCTGCTTGTCTGCTCTCTCTGTTCTCTTTATTCTTGCTTGTCTGCTCTCTCCGTTCTCTTCATTCTTGCTTGTCTGCTCTCTCTGTTCTCTTTATTCGTGCTTGTCTGCCCTCTCCGTTCTCTTCATTCTTTCTTGTCTGCCCTCTACGTTCTCTTCATTCTTGCTTGTCTGCCCTCTCCTTTCTCTTCATTCTTGCTTGTCTGCCCTCTCCGTTCTCTTCATTCTTGCTTGTCTGCTTTCTCCGTTCTCTTCATTCTTGCTTGTCTGCTCTCTCTGTTCTCTTTATTCTTGCTTGTCTGCCCTCTCCGTTCTCTTCATTCTTGCTTGTCTGCCCTCTCCGTTCTCTTTATACTTGCTTGTCTGCTTTCTCTGTTCTCTTCATTCTTGCTTGTCTGCTCTCTCTGTTCTCTTTATTCTTGCTTGTCTGCCCTCTCCGTTCTCTTCATTCTTTCTTGTCTGCCTCTCCGTTCTCTTCATTCTTGCTTGTCTGCTCTCTCCGTTCTCTTCATTCTTGCTTGTCTGCTCTCTCTGTTCTCTTATTCGTGCTTGTCTGCCCTCTCCGTTCTCTTCATTCTTTCTTGTCTGCCTCTACACGTTCTCTTCATTCTGCTTGTCTGCCCTCTCCTTTCTCTTCATTCTTGCTTGTCTGCCCTCTCCGTTCTTCATTCTTTCTTGTCTGCCCTCTACGTTCTCTTCATTCTTGCTGTCTGCCTCTCTTTCTCTTCATTCTTGCTTGTCTGCCCTCTCCGTTCTCTTCATTCTTGCTGTCTGCTTTCTCCGTTCTCTTCATTCTTGCTTGTCTGCTCTCTCTGTTCTCTTTATTCTTGCTTGTCTGCCTCTCCGTTCTCTCATTCTTTCTTGTCTGCCCTCTCCGTTCTCTTCATTCTTGCTTGTCTGCTCTCTCCGTTCTCTTCATTCTTGCTTGTCTGCTCTCTCTGTTCTCTTTATTTTGCTTGTCTGCCCTCTCCGTTCTCTTCATTCTTGCTTGTCTGCTCTCTCCGTTCTCTTCATTCCTGCTTGTCTGCCCTCTCTGTTCTCTTCATTCTTGCTTGTCTGCTCTCTCCGTTCTCTTCATTCTTGCTTGTCTGCTCTCTCTGTTCCTCTTTATTCTTGCTTGTCTGCCCTCTCCGTTCTCTTCATTCTTCTCTTGTCTGCCCTCTCCGTTCTCTTCATTCTTGCTTGTCTGCCCTCTCCTTTCTCTTCATTCTTGCTTGTCTGCTCTCTCCGTTCTCTTTATTCTTGCTTGTCTGCTTCTCCGTTCTCTTCATTCTTGCTTGTCTGCTCTCTCTGTTCTCTTTATTCTTGCTTGTCTGCCCTCTCCGTTCTCTTCATTCTTGCTTGTCTGCCCTCTCCGTTCTCTTCATTCTTGCTTGTCTGCTCTCTCCGTTCTCTTCATTCTTGCTTGTCTGCTCTCTCTGTTCTCTTTATTCTTGCTTGTCTGCCCTCTCCGTTCTCTTCATTCTTTCTTGTCTGCCCTCTACGTTCTCTTCATTCTTGCTTGTCTGCCCTCTCCTTTCTCTTCATTCTTGCTTGTCTGCTCTCCGTTCTCTTTATTCTTGCTTGTCTGCTTTCTCCGTTCTCTTCATTCTTGCTTGTCTGCTCTCTCTGTTCTCTTTATTCTTGCTTGTCTGCCCTCTCCGTTCTCTTCATTCTTTCTTGTCTGCCCTCTCCGTTCTCTTCATTCTTGCTTGTCTGCTCTCTCCGTTCTCTTCATTCTTGCTTGTCTGCCTCTCTGTTCTCTTTATTCTGCTTGTCTGTGCCCTCTCCGTTCTCTTCATTCTTGCTTGTCTGCCCTCTCCGTTCTCTTCATTCTTGCTTGTCTGCCCTCTCCTTTCTCTTCATTCTTGCTTGTCTGCCCTCTCCGTTCTCTTCATTCTTGCTTGTCTGCTCTCTCTGTTCTCTTTATTCTTGCTTGTCTGCCCTCTCCGTTCTCTTCATTCTTGCTTGTCTGCCCTCTCCGTTCTCTTCATTCTTGCTTGTCTGCTCTCTCCGTTCTCTTCATTCCTGCTTGTCTGCTCTCTCTGTTCTCTTTATTCTTGCTTGTCTGCTCTCTCCGTTCTCTTCATTCTTGCTTGTCTGCTCTCTCTGTTCTCTTTATTCGTGCTTGTCTGCCCTCTCCGTTCTCTTCATTCTTTCTTGTCTGCCCTCTACGTTCTCTTCATTCTTGCTTGTCTGCCCTCTCCTTTCTCTTCATTCTTGCTTGTCTGCCCTCTCCGTTCTCTTCATTCTTGCTTGTCTGCTTTCTCCGTTCTCTTCATTCTTGCTTGTCTGCTCTCTCTGTTCTCTTTATTCTTGCTTGTCTGCCCTCTCCGTTCTCTTCATTCTTGCTTGTCTGCCCTCTCCGTTCTCTTTATACTTGCTTGTCTGCTTTCTCTGTTCTCTTCATTCTTGCTTGTCTGCTCTCTCTGTTCTCTTTATTCTTGCTTGTCTGCCCTCTCCGTTCTCTTCATTCTTTCTTGTCTGCCCTCTCCGTTCTCTTCATTCTTGCTTGTCTGCTCTCTCCGTTCTCTTCATTCTTGCTTGTCTGCTCTCTCTGTTCTCTTTATTCGTGCTTGTCTGCCCTCTCCGTTCTCTTCATTCTTTCTTGTCTGCCCTCTACGTTCTCTTCATTCTTGCTTGTCTGCCCTCTCCTTTCTCTTCATTCTTGCTTGTCTGCCCTCTCCGTTCTCTTCATTCTTTCTTGTCTGCCCTCTACGTTCTCTTCATTCTTGCTTGTCTGCCCTCTCCTTTCTCTTCATTCTTGCTTGTCTGCCCTCTCCGTTCTCTTCATTCTTGCTTGTCTGCTTTCTCCGTTCTCTTCATTCTTGCTTGTCTGCTCTCTCTGTTCTCTTTATTCTTGCTTGTCTGCCCTCTCCGCTCTCTTCATTCTTGCTTGTCTGCTCTCCGTTCTCTTTATACTTGCTTGTCTGCTTTCTCTGTTCTCTTCATTCTTGCTTGTCTGCTCTCTCCGTTCTCTTCATTCTTGCTTGTCTGCTCTCTCTGTTCTCTTTATTCTTGCTTGTCTGCCTCTCCGTTCTCTTCATTCTTTCTTGTCTGCCCTCTACGTTCTCTTCATTCTTGCTTGTCTGCCTCTCCCTTTCTCTTCATTCTTGCTTGTCTGCCCTCTCCGTTCTCTTCATTCTTCTTGTCTGCTTTCTCCGTTCTCTTCATTCTTGCTTGTCTGCTCTCTCTGTTCTCTTCATTCTTGCTTGTCTGCCCTCTCCGTTCTCTTCATTCTTGCTTGTCTGCCCTCTCCGTTCTCTTTATACTTGCTTGTCTGCCTTTCTCTGTTCTCTTCATTCTTGCTTGTCTGCTCTCTCTGTTCTCTTTATTCTTGCTTGTCCCTCTGGTTCTCTTTTTTTCTTGCTTGTCCTGCCCTCTCCGTTCTCTTCATTCTTGCTTGTCTGCTCTCTCCGTTCTCTTCATTCTTGCTTGTCTGCTCTCTCTGTTCTCTTTATTCATGCTTGTCTGCCCTCTCCGTTCTCTTCATTCTTTCTTGTCTGCCCTCTACGTTCTCTTCATTCTTGTTTGTCTGCCCTCTCCTTTCTCTTCATTCTTGCTTGTCTGCCCTCTCCGTTCTCTTCATTCTTGCTTGTCTGCTTTCTCCGTTCTCTTCATTCTTGCTTGTCTGCTCTCTCTGTTCTCTTTATTCTTGCTTGTCTGCCCTCTCCATTCTCTTCATTCTTGCTTGTCTGCTCTCTCCGTTCTCTTCATTCTTGCTTGTCTGCTCTCTCCGTTCTCTTCATTCTTGCTTGTCTGCTCTCTCTGTTCTCTTCTTGCTTGTCTGCCCTCTCCATCTCTTCATTCTTTCTTGTCTGCCCTCTCCGTTCTCTTCATTCTTGCTTGTCTGCTCTCTCCGTTCTCTTCATTCTTGCTTGTCTGCTCTCTCTGTTCTCTTCATTCTTGCTTGTCTGCCCTCTCTGTTCTCTTTATTCTTGCTTGTCTGCCCTCTCCGTTCTCTTCATTCTTTCTTGTCTGCCCTCTACATTCTCTTCATTCTTGCTTGTCTGCCCTCTCCGTTCTCTTCATTCTTGCTTGTCTGCCTTCTATGTTCTCTTTATTCTTGCTTGTCTGCCCTCTCCGTTCTCTTCATTCTTGCTTGTCTGCTCTCTCCGTTCTCTTCATTCTTGCTTCCAGCGATGCCTCTCATTGTTTTCTCTCACCGATGGACCCTCCCTTTCAGGCACTCTCCCGGCTCTGCATTGGGGGCACCTGAAACTGACGTCATCGTGCAACAGTGCAATGACGTCAGTGCAGAAAATTGGAGTGTGACAAACAGACAATGTTAAAGAGAAATACAACCTCCAGATATCCCAGACGTCTCTCCCTTGGGCGTCTTGACAATGTAATGAAATATATATGCAAAAACGGGAATCTGTAAAGGTGAAAAACGACAACTCATAGCGCATACAGATATGAATATTTACAAGAGATGCCCCTACTGTGGCGGCAAGGATTTCCAGATCCAAATTCCAAGAGCGACAGATGTGGGGCAGAATCTCCGTTGAGACGATAAGTTTTAAAGATTATTCATCTTGTGAGTGCTATCCTAGTAGGGGCATCTCTTGTAAAAATTCATATCTGTATGCGCTGTGAGTTGTCGTTTTTCACCTTTACAGATTCCCGTTTTTGCATATATATTTCATTACAATGACGTCAGTGCGCCAGGAGGGGTTTAAAAGCGGGGTCTGACCTTTTCATTTTATTTCTATAAAAAGGCCCACCAAAATCCTCCGCACCAGGGCCATGATACTCGTAATCCTGCCCTGAAGCTACCACCCTACCTGAATAGGCTGCTTCCCCCAGCAGTTCCCTCATCCTATAACCTCCGATCCAGGACCAGCACCTTACTTGCAATACCACAATACATAGAAACATAGAAAAATGTCGGCAGATAAGAACCTTTCGGCCCATCTAGTCTGCTCAATTACATGGATACTTTACCTGGATTTATCTTTTGTTTAGGATAGCCTTATGCCTATCCCATGCTTGCTTAAATTCAATTACTGTTTTGGCCTCTACCACTTCTACTGGAAGGCTGTTCCATGTATCCACCACCCTCTCAGTAAAATACAAAAAGACAGTGGCTCGATCCTCATTTTACTACAGAGCACCGCAGTTATGGAATAACCTCCCAGACACCATCAAATCTTCCCCCAGTCTTAAGTCACTCGAGCTCCCTATTAACATACCTCAATGCGGAATGCACCTGTAAACATGTAACATAGGGACTATTTCCTACATATTTATTTTCTGTTAATCTGTATATTTGTGTTTTTAATATCTTGCATTGTATTACTTTGTATTTCTGTAACAACTGTAACATTTCAATGTTCTTGAACCCAGGACATACTTGAAAACGAGAGAAATCTCAATGTATCCTTCCTGGTAAAATCCTTTGCAAATAAATAAATGAATGTATGAGGGTTACTCTCACTAGGATAGCACTCCTAGGATTAGGAAGGGCCAGGTCCGTGATGGGGTACACTGAGTTATGGCAGGTTTATGCAATGTATTCTCAGCTTTTGTAACTACATTCCCTTCATTTAGTCCTGTGAGGTGTTTGATAAAAAAATTATAAATTGAATAGAGTACTGTTTATTTAGTTTATGCAAGCACTTACTATGTACTATACAGTCAAACACATTTTAGACACACATTACACACTGACTGGCTGCACTTGTATTTCTTTTAAATAAAGTTATTCCAACGGCCTTTTTAAAAACGAGGTTTGGCCCGCATTACGTCACGTCGTCACGCCCCTTTTCGTTAGGAACCTGCTTGCGGTGGAGGTCGGGGTCATTTTGCTGGCGTAGATCGCGGAGTGCTTTGTAGAGCCGCTGCGTGAAGAGCCGGACAGGCCGCAGCATGAGAGGGATTGGATTCGTGGCTCTGCCACTCGTATTGCTCTTACTCTGCGGGAGAGGATCTCAGGCATCAGGTAATCCAGGGCGAGGGGTTTTTGTGAGCCGTTTCCTAGCAGCAGGAGGTCACAAGGCGCTTCCCAGTAAGGGCAATAATCTGTATACGGCTGCAGATGTCAGGGGCCATATTAATAACCTGATCAGCCTGCCGCCGTGTTCGTCGAGGCCCCAGCGTTGTAATCCGGGAGGCAAAGCCGTGCAAAACACTTGCACGTGACCTACAGTGCCCAGCGCCGTGTGTGGGGGACACTGTGTGGCTCTGTGTATAGCTCGGGATGTGAGCCGACCTGAACTGGCGTTGTCTCTCGTGTTTATATCTTTTTACATAAATGCGTATTGTCTCTAGACTCGCCTGTAATTTTGGCAAACCAGGAGCAGTGCCTTAGCCTTACCCCTGGTTCTACATGCCTGTGGGTTTACCATGGGCAAAACATCTGGCTGAGCCGTCAGTACCAGCACTGCTCTCTATATAAATGGGCTCTTATTACATGAGCATACATGTGTGGCTCTGGATATGTGTATGTGACATTAAGTTTCTCCATAGGTGTATATTTGTGCTTTTATGCGTGTTTTAATTCTAAGGCTTGTTAAATTTCCGTCTTTTAGATTCACATGGTGTATGTATGCGGTTTGTGCCAGGGATGTCCCTTCTAAAACCTTTTTATTTTAGTACTTACTAAATATCCATGGTTGCCTTTTTCCTTCGGGTCTGTCTCGGAAAGTTCTATAATGAAATGTTGACCTACGATTATATTTTAATAAGTTGTGCCAGCACATCTCAAACACTACCAAGGGGTAAATGGGAACAGTGAAAGCCATTAAATATAAAAAATTTCTTCAGGTCTTAACAAATGTCTGTCTCTTATGTGCTGCGTTTCAACTGCTTTCTCGGTTTTCCATTTATCTACACACAAGTACGATTCGCTGCTGAGCTATATGTATCTCCGCTCTATAGGTGTGTGTGTGTGTTTCCCAACTCTGTCCTCTGACCCCACTAACAGACTTGAGTTGAGGATTACCTTGGAAATAGAGTGAATCCTGCAATCACTGAGCAGCAAATCCTATTACCTGTGCTGTAGATATCTGGAAAACCTGACCTGTTAGGGGTACTTGAAGACTAGGATTGCGAAACACTGGTTTTGTGACTGCTGGGTATTGGCTCTCATGTCGTCTGAATCTCTTTTTCTTGCTGTATTGAGCAGTGGGTGTATGTGTTTATCACATCCTTGGGTGTCTTCAAATCATAATATCCCTAACGTTATCAGACACAGCTCGCCTCTGTTTGTTACATGTTTATGTGGCAATTTACCTTTGTTTCTGGGTGACACAGGGTTTGTGCGGAGCGAAGTGGATTGCCGGCCAAGGCCAACAGGAGTTAACGGTGAATTACTGGAGGATTTTCAGCTAAATTGGTTGTCCCTAGAACCTATCCAGAATGACCAGCCTTCAGCTTGCTGTCCTGTGACATTCTGGTGTAACTTCACCTTCAAAGGGATATTAAACACACCCTGGCCACTTTAGCTTTCAGCATTCTGACAGTACCTCCTGAGACTGGCCGCAATGCTTTTGCGTCGCATCCCAGCCAAAGCTGGGTATCTTCAACTCTGGACACTGAGCACACAGAAGATGGGGGCTGTAAACACTGAGCGTGTCTAGACGCATGGCCCATCACGTTCAGTGCATCTCTGACCTCAGAGTTGAAGCGGGGGAGCTGCATGCAGCAGTGGATGAAAAGGTAAGTAAAAAGTTTAAACAATGGAAAGGGGGACCCAAAATAATTGGGCAGAGGATGCCAGCAGCCTCTGCGCAATTTAACTGAGGGTGGAAGAAGGAACCAAGTATTCCATTAAGGAATATCTGTGCCGCTAGTTAAAGCTCTCAGACCTTTTTATATTTATTTTGTTACACCTTTTGGACTCAGTGCTGTGAGTTTAGCTCAATCCTCTGGCTAGTGAAGAAGCTTCCACACAGTGACTTTTACAGGCCTTGGGCTGTGTAACATCAGGTTTTATTATTGGGTTTTTAAATATATGGCCTAGTAAATATCCGGATGAAACAGCAGTGGAAGCTGTCGCAAAACAAGCACACGTCTGCTGGAGCCGAGGAAAGGCTTTATTGCAGAGCAGACGACAACCTTTGCCTTCCAGAGGATTTATAATTACCAGCAAGGCTCAGCCAATCTAGTTAGCTAAGGATCATGGGAGATGTTGTTCCAAAATATCTGGAGAATCAAGGTTGCTGACCCCTGCTTTATTGTACCTGTACACCATTTTATACCTTAGTCTCTAAAATGTAGGAGCCTGGGATAAAACTCTAGCCTGTCGCTACCCTGCGCTGTATCTGGAGAATGGAAAGGTGAAGTTTGGGAGCTATGGAGTTACAGTAAACTGTACCGCTGATTCGTAATCCTCTTTACTTTTCCCTGAAGTGGTACCACGTGAAGATTTGTCCTACATTCTCCTGCATTGGTCTTGGCACCCGGTTGTTTAACCTACTGTTGGCACAGAGCTCGCAAATTCTTTGTCCTGATTTTCCCTCCTGGCAGACACAGCAATAAATATGGTTCCTGTTCTAGGTGTAATTGGAAGAGGAAATATGTGAAGTGGCCTAAAATTGGGACCGTGTCCCATGTTACTTGCTGACAGTGTGCTGGGCTTATGGTGACTTGACTATTCTGATAGAAGGTATGGTCAGCAGTTGTGGTTCAGTCATATTAATCGTTAACAGGAGTCACTAAGATTTGTCTTGTGACAATTTCTTTTGCCCTCAGTGGCTCTCTTTGGAGCTGGATGGAATAAAGCTGACCTTTTCATTAGGCCCCTGGGTTTGAATATATTAGATATAGTGAGAACATTACTTAAGTTTTTTAAACAAGGGAAGACCATGGCCATCACAATTATTTTTTTTGAGAAAGGATTTTACCAGGAAGGATACATTGAGATTTCTCTTGTTTTCAAGTGTGTCCTGGGTGGCGAGTATGTACCGTTAGGTGTCTTGGCAAAGGACACTTACTGGAGAGGAGCTCTTGCCGGGATCGAACCAGTGTCTCATAGAAACATAGAAAAATGTCGGCAGATAAGAACCTTTCGGCCCATCTAGTCTGCCCAATTACGTGGATACGTAACCTGGATTTATCTTTTGTTTAGGATAGCCTTATGCCTATCCCATGCCTGCTTAAATTAAATTACTGTTTTGGCCTCTACCACTTCTACTGGAAGACTGTTCCATGTATCCACCACCCTCTCACTAAAATAATGCTTTCTGATGTTACTTTTAAACCTTTGCCCATCTAATCTAAGACTATGTCCTCTTGTTTTGCTACTTTGTTTCCTTTTAAATATACTCCCTTCCTCTACCTTGTGGATTCCCTTTGCGTATTTAAATGTTTCTATCATGTCTCCTCTGTCTCGTCTTTTTTCCAAGCTGTACATGTTAAGATCATTAAGCCTTTCCTGGTAACTTTTCTCCTTCAAGCCGTACACCATTTTAGTAGCCCTTCTCTGAACTCTCAGAGCAGTGATGTTACCTCTACTCCACCCAGCTGGCACTAATTGACAGAGATTACAGTTTAAACCAGATAGTGGGCAGTATTTGACAATGAATATTAATAGCTCCTCAAACATAAACCGATATTAACACATTTCTGAGATCAGGTTTATTGGAAGGCTAATCTGATCAGCAGATGGTAACAGACAAAAACAACATTCTTGCATTACAAATTCTCGAACACCCCCCCCCCCCTCCCAAAGTGTGTGTTTCGTGTCCACGAGATCAGGTGAGGTCCCACTTGGATGATTTGTTGCCTGCTCAGGGCAGTAAAGTATATATTGAAATTTACTGTTGGTGTTTTGCATTTGTGGAAAACAAAATATCCTGAAGGTCTGATCTCTTTCCTGCAGCACAATGGCCTGTAAGAAGCTCCTGAACAGCATCTGTTAAGAGAACAAAGGTCAAATATTTTCCCTCAGCCATTGTGCTCCTCAGCTAGTCCCGGAATTCTTCACTCAGCAAGCAGCGCTGAATCCATGTTAGTTCCTAATTTCTCCCAATAATGCAGACACTGATCATATTGGGTTAAGCAGGCCTCCTTTTATTTGGTACAGAATCCGATGACTAACAACCCAGACATCCTGGCACTGCAGTTCAACCTGGTCCCCCATAAGTTCTACCTTGCAACCATACAGAGCGAGTGTCCTCGTTTGGGGGGGATTGCAGGGCAGCAGCAGCAATTCGGCGGTGCCATTTGATAGCTTGGGCCCCTATAGTGTCAGTCCAAAAAAGCACCCAGATCCACGGGTGGGGTCAGAGCGGCAGTGTGTGGAAGTTACACATCTGGCTCCAGGATGGTGATTGGCTGGAGTTCCAAACAAAGCTCCCGGGCTTCGAACACTGACAGGATTAAGGGCATTTGGATTATGTTCTGATTGGAGTGGAGGCACAAAAACACCACCTTTTTTAACATGCAAACATAAACAGACCTATAGCGGCCTTTAAATGATGGGAATTGCGGAGGAGCAATGTTTTAGTACAATACCGTCTCTGAGCACAGGGTTCCGTGACAGTTTCCTGAAAATGCACGGTATAAACCACTTCCACGTGCTTTTAAATGTGATTCCCATTCCCTAAAGCAACATTTGTGGCCAATGAGGTTTCTTTTTTTGGGGGGGTGTCTTTCTGTATTAAAATCTGCACAATTGTTCCTTCCAGGGTTTTGATATAGCTTTGGCAAACCTTGCTTGCCAGTAACTGTGGTCTACAAGGCATGACTCCAGTTGCTTTAGTAGGGATCTCAAGCAGTGGCCCCATGAAGATGATATCCTACTATCCCCAGAGCGCTCTGACAGCAATATGGGGGGGGGGGGGTGTGAGTGATTCCTGTTTCAAATCATCTTTTCAGCTGACCGGTATGGGCTACAGGCTTAATCATTGAGTGTACTGTAAAGCTTTTTCATGTGGCTCACTACGTGCAGCTTGTAACAGCAGTAATGTGAACGTGCTGGGTTTCCACTGTTCCCTTCACACAACTGTCATTGCATGTTACTGTCCTGTCTTTAAGTGACATGTTATGATTGGGGCAGGCATTATTCTTGGACTTAATATTCACAACTTGAGTACTGTCTCTGCAAGCAGATGCGTCTCCTTGGCAAATTGCTCTGAGAAATTTGGTTTAAAGGAACACTCTAATCAAAAATCCCCCCCCCCCGTTTTTTTACATTAAACTATACCTATTCCCTCAATAAATAGGAATTATTTTTTTTTATCTGTAATACTTACCCTAAAATCCCCTTGTTTCCAACGGCGTTTTTTTTTTTATATATACTCCCCTCCCTCCTCTTCCGCTCCCGTCCTAACTTTCACTTGGCTAATGGTTTACTTGAGAAGCGCGCATGTGTGCCTCTCACGTAAGCCAGCCAATCGGCAGGCTTCCTCCCGGCTCCAACGTCTTGGATTAGTATTGAGCGCAAGAGGATGTGGGCAACACTAATCCTCAGCCGCTGCCGCCAGCTACTGTGGCAAGTTGGAGACGTCATTGCGCTGAAAGCACGATGACGTCTCCTACTCAGCAATAGTCAGCAGAAGAGGGAAATATATGAATCCCGCTCTGCTGACAGCTGGGAGGGCGGAGTAAAGTCCTCCGCGTCTCTCAGCTGATCGGCTGAGCGGAGGGAGGGGGGGACAGACAAGGGCATACTCAGGGCATCATGACCACCTAAAAAAAAGCTTTTGTTACCTAGAGTATCCCTTTAAAGATTTTTGTCCCACAGTGCTCTGCATGTTGCTTTTTTTTCTTTAACTTTAAAAGATTTTTACGTCAGACTTTACAACAAATACATGGCTTGCACTTGGTGTATTCAGATGGTACATGGGAGCCTAGATCCACACTCCAGAATTGACCATCATATTAATGGTCTTAGAAATCTTTTCGTATATTGGTGTTCTCTGTATTTCATGTGGCAACATACAGAGAATGTTTTGCTTAAGACTGGTATATCCAGTAGAAACATTGTCCTGGTATGTGCCACATTTAATGAGCAGCGACATTGGCTCCATGTGTTTTGAAACTACATTTCCCTTGATCCTCAGCTGATCTAATGGGTTTCTGAGCATCTTGGCAGATGAGGTTCCAAAACATCTGAAAGGGCAAGGTTGCTGACCCCTGCCTTACTGGATGCTTACTAGATTAACAAGTTGGGAGAACACTCTTCCTCTGTTAAAGGCACTTTATTAAACTGGCTTGATCCCAAATTTATGACACGCTTTCCTTGCTGTCCTCACAGGTGACCGGCAGCTGGGAAATTCAAAATCCCGGCTGCTGGTGACACTGGGTGGAGTGGAGGGTACTCCTCCACTTCACAGTGGTTTTCTTCAGGTCAGGGGAGAAGGTGGCACTCCTTACATCATGATCACTTTAAAGAGATGACGTGGTTAGTGTTAGTTGTGTCCTTTTTGAGGGGTTCACGTGGTTCTTGCAGGGGCTGGGGGCCACGGGCCTGCTGTATTTTGGCATAGGAAATGCTGTGAATTTATATAAAACTTTTAAATCAACATTGAAGCAGCTACACGGTAAAACCGGGCTGTTGGTGTACACAGACCTAGCTTTCAATACCAGGACTTTAATCACAGGTTAAAACAGGACTTGTAAACTCTGGAACCCTTAATGTTTCTGAACTACAACTCCCATGATTCTCTGGCCATCTATTGCATAGAACAGTGTTTCCCAAAACTGTCCTCAGGACCCTCCACCTCACCAGGTTTGCCAGATATATGAAGCAGAGCACAGGTGATATGATTTTCTGCTCAATGATTGCAGGATTTAAGTATGCATTTCTCCAAGGTGATCTGTAAAATCTGGCCTGGCTGGGGGTCCCGCGGGAGAGGTTTGAGAACCACTGCTCTAGAGCAGGGGGTCATCAAACTTGGTCCACCCAGATGTTTTGGAACTACATCTCCCTTGGGGCTCAGCTAACCTAATAAGTGTCGAGCATCATGGGAGATGTAGTTCCAAAACATCTAGAGGTTCAAGTTTGACTCTCTAGAACAGTGTTTCCCAAATCTGTCCTCGCGACTCTCCGCCTCGCCAGTTTTTATTTTTATTTATTATTTGTAAGATTACAAAAGAAATTCACGAAATCAAACTGACAGAAATATGGCCATATAGGGCCTGCAAAACAAAGAATGGGTAAACCAGCAAAAGCGCATATAAGCAACTAGTAACGGGCCAGAATGAAGCGTCGGGTCTTATTGTTAGAAAGGAGGCAAGCGGAAAACAAAAATTGTCCATGAGAATGCTATAAAAACTCCGAGAAGGTACCAGTTTGTAAAAGTGAGTGTCACATAAAGTCCAGAGAACCCATAGACAGTGAGAAACAAAAAGAGAAAAGGTGAGCGGAAAGGTCTGTTATCAGCCCTGCTGTTCCTCCGAGAAGTCCAGCGGCACACCCGCTCTTTCGAGGTCGATCAGAGCCATTGTGGGGTCGGTGACCGTGTAAGGAACATTAGCATGTGTAACAACAAGAGCGAGGGCCCCATCGATGGCGAATCCCCTTCGTCTAAGGCTAGGGTCAGACTAACGCATTTTTCGCGTTGTCTGTGAAAAAGTGCGTTCGAACGAATGGATGCATTTTTTTCACGGAATACGCGATAGCAGTCATACGATGCGCCTTTTCGTCCGTGATTTTGTACGGATCATCAATAAAACACTTTTTGTGTCTGGACGTTATGTTGGCTGGACATTAGCAGCGTCTGACGTCTCCCAATCACGCGCGGACGCAGCGCACTCTGTACGTCCGTACTAGCGGTTTGACGTTCTAGAAAAAATGCGTTCGTTTGCCACTTGCGTTGCGCGGACGGACTTTCGTGCGGCCGTACTTCGTGTGTTCCCCGGCATTGGACGTCATTTGCTGCTAGCACGGCCGTGATTTTGTGCGTCTAAACGTACGTTAAAACTGCTTTCGTCTGACCCTAGCCTTTCGTCTGACCCTAGCCTAAGAGTTGTTACCTCCCTGGAACTGTCTGCGGGCCATCAGGGTCTGGAACGGGAGGTAATGATAAAGGGCAAGAGTAGAACCCTCAAACTGCACCGGGTCCTGTGCATCAGGGGTAGCCATGATCGTCACAGAACGCCACCATGACGTCCCTAGGAGCCCCCCTAGCAGTTGCCGCGGGTCTCAGGACCCTGAACACCGAGCCAACCACATCTGGGGTACCGGGAGGCAGACCATAGAAAAAAATGTCGGCAGATAAGAACCTTTCGACCCATCTAGTCTGCCCAATTACATGGATACTTTACCTGGATTTATCTTTTGTTTAGGATAGCTCTTCTGCTGATATCGAGTCAGGGATGCCCCTGACCCTTATATTCCGGCGTTGATGTCTGTTCTCCAGAGTGGGTCAGGATCTCAACCTGAGAGCGAAGGGCACGCGTACCTCGAACCGTCGCCACCTCAGGTTTTCACATATCCCATATCGTGTCCAAAAGTCTGCGTAGATCGCCTTTCGTGGGGGGGAGATGTTCATCCTCCTCCTGTGTCTGGGCAGAAATTGACTCCACACCGGGTTTGGATGCTCCAGCCCGAGTTCCCGACCCCTGAGACTCTGCCGTGGACCCATGCCGCTGGTCTGACTCCACACTGCCAGCGGAGAGTTGCCGGTCATCTGCCGATTTCTGCCCCAGATGAGTCCCCAGTGGCTGCCAAAGCCATCAAAGACGCTGCTTAAAGCAGCCTTACGCTTTTTTTGTGCTCTTTTTTTCACGGCTGTGGAAGGAACTCAATTCTTGCCTCTGGGATGGAGGAGTAGTCCACGACATACCAGTGTCACCACCGAGAGGCCATGAGCCGTCATCCTCTCCGGACGATCTGTATCCCTGAGGGTGGGGGTAAGGAAAATTGCCCCCCCCCCCCAGGAACAGACCCCCCCATATCATGGAGTCCCTGATGTCTGGTTGGCGAGGACTTCCTTTCTGAGTTGGGTTTAGGCATTTTCTGATCTGTCCAATACTGTAAGGCAAAAGTCCAGGAAACGCTGCGCATTCCATTGAGAGCGTCCACCGCCTCGCCAGGTTTGACCGATATATCTGAAGCACAGTGCAGGTGATATGATTTGCTGTTCAGTGATTGCAGGATTCAGTCAGCTTTTTCCCAAGGTGAGCTCCAAAATCTGGCCTGGTTGAGGGTCCCAAAGACAGGTTTGGGAAACACAGGCATAGAAGGAATTCTGGGAATTGTAGGCATCAACTTGGGGGGGGGCAGTGTGTTTGACAGCCCTGGGTTAAAGGCATTATTTCAGTTGTTGGATGACAGTTGCTGTCTACACCAGTGTAATCCAATGTGGATAAAATGGCAATAAACCATTTATGTAAATATGTAGCTGGGCATTAGCTGCTATAAGCCACATGTGCCTGTGAGTGAGCCCTCACTGCAAGGTGGCCACTATGTCCTAATATGTGTGTACTTGTAACCTTTGACAGCCCCTTCCATCCTTGCGTGATCTGATACTTGAACTGGTGTGAACCACCACCAGAACTCATAGGCAACCTTGTTTTGTCACTAAAGACACGAGCTGGCACATCAAACTCTGGCCTACAATCCTTTAATTCTTGAAATGAGAATTGTGGGAGTTGTTCTACAACATCTGGGGATGTGCAGAGTTTGTTTTATGTCTCGGTGTTTGTCTTGGTTGCTGTACTTGTATTCCACAAAATGCTATATAGATCTGTTCTTTGTATACATGGAGGTAGTGCCTGCCTAGACATGGGGGGTGGGGGGGCACAGTGTGAAGGTGACTTTGAGACAGTGTAGTTCTGTCTGCATATCATGTGACTGCTGCTTTCTATGCTGTGATTGGACACCTCGTTGTAGCTACGTGCCATTTATCCCGTGTCTAGGATGCAGATCACGGAGTCTGAGTAGAATCACTGTATTCTGCATAGAAGGCAGCATGCCAGCTTTTCTGTTTTTAAAGAACTATAGCTGTATGCATGACAGATTAAGGAAAATTAAGCCCCTATGCAAAACGGTTCCATCATAACATGGGCACTAGCTTGAATGTTCCTGAGGCGCTGCTCACATGTCCAGCAGTGTTCATTAACCCCTTGGGTTACAGTGGGGGATTGCGGATTGAGCAGATAGACTTCTCTAAAGTTTTTCAGAGACTTCTTGAAGGACTTGGAGTTTAATGTTGCAGGGGAGGGAGTTCCATAAAAGGGGCAGCTCAGACGTCCTGAAGGTGAGAGTTGAGGGTACAAGGAGATGACCAATCATTGGTAGAGCGAAGTGGCTGGGACGGGATGTATCTGTTTAATAAGGGAGATGTAGGCAGTGGCGCGGTTATAGAGAGCTTTGTATGTGAGCACCAATGTTTTGAATTGGATTCTATAGGAAAGGGGGGCGAGGTGGATGAGCCTGGCACAGGCATTCATAACAGACTGCAGAGGGAGAATCTGGGATCTCTTAAGGCCAGATAGGAGGTTACAGTAGTCAAGGTGGGAGATGAGCATTTTAGTGCAGGCCTAAACAGGAAAGGGGTGGAGGCGTGTAATGTTTTTATCTCAAAGTAGTATGCTTTGGTCTGTGACTGAGGGGTGAAGGTGTCCTCTTCTACTTTGATTTCTCAAAGGCAACGAGCCTGAGGGGTAGAAGTAATAGTGGCACGATTAACCCAAAGGGAGATGTCTGTAGGAATGTTGGGTTTAGGGGGAGGGAAGCCAAGAAGTTCCATTTTGGAGAGGTTAAGCTTTAGGAAACTTTGTCTTCCAGTCGGATGGCAGGCTGTAACAGGGTTCAACACTGGAGGGGAGAGGAAAGGTAAATCTCGGTGTCATTTCCATAGATTATTATTTATTTATTTTATTTATAAAGGATTTTACCAGGAAGGATACATTGAGCTTTCGCTCGTTTTCAAGTATGTCCTGGGTTCAAGTACATTGAAATGTTACTTTGTATTTCTGTAACAACTGTAATACAATATATTAAAAAAAAAAAGGAATCCATAGGAAGAAATGAGGTTGTCGAGAGTCGGTATAGATCGAGAAGAGTAGGGGACCCAGAAGAGAGCCTTGAGGAACTTGGGGTGAAGGAGCGAAGAGAAGGCTAGGAAGATTGCATTACATCATGCCATTCCTCCAAACCTGTACATGTGGTGCCCCCCCCCTTAATCCCGCTCCCCCCCCCCCCCCAGGTGCTTGAAGCTGTTTGATGGGTGGAGAGGTGGTGTTGATCTGGCAGGACATGATCACGCTGTGACTGTGTTCTTGGTCTCATCTGTTATCTGGCCGTGAGCTGTGTGTCATGAGACTGATAAGGCTCTGTGCAGCTGTGCTCCATATCCCCTTTTCTGCTGTTGGGACGGCTGGAGACACTTTCTTCTTGGCATCCAGGCTTTGTCAGGCACTAAACTACATAGTGGATCTAATGGAGCAGCGCTTGTCAAACCCAGCAGCTGTGTAAAATGTTACCTCCTTTATTTCACTGTGGAACCATCTGCCTTAAGATTTGAAAGGGGTTAGCCAAGAACTGTGCTAGAATATCCATGGTGGATTGTGAATTTCAATAATCTGAGTCAAGAAAAATGCTACCTGTGATGGAGAGGCCGTGGTCCAATTAGAATTATATTTTTACTCCTGTATACAGTTAATATATGTGCATGCACTCCTTAACATTGACTCTTTAAAATGTCAAGGTGGGCTCATGTAGTTCTTCTGGCATTATAAATGTGTACAGTGCTGCATGGATGCACAATAAAGGATCAATTACTCGTCCTTTCTCTTTTTCCCTTGTAGTAAATGACCTTTCACTATTAAAAAGGGGCAGATGTTGTAAATCAACATAATCCCATCCTGCCAGTCATTTGTGCCCCTTTATCAGATGACCGATCTGGTGCCAGTAGACAAAACCACAAGGTCCTGTTTGTGTATCGTATAAACCACATCTGCTCTTCCATTGGGATACCTGAAACAAATGTCTTTATAAATGTTCTTTTAAAGCATGTCTGCTGCAGGGTTAGTGAGCTACAGGTCTCTTCCATTTATGAGATGGTAACCAAATTTTTCTAGAGCTGTATTACAAAGAGGTGTGTTTTATTTTGACTCTAAAGTCAGTCTTGCCTCATTACTTTATTTTAAGCATGCAGGTGAAATGTTCCCTTGGTTAAAGCAGTGTGTGCCTCTTTAAAGTGGGAGGAGATGGGTGAATTCCAAGTCCCATACTAATGTCAACAGTGTGACCTTCTTAGCCTGATGAAGGTCAGCAGCTGATTCGTACCTCTGTTTACCAGTTATAGACCTTACTGTAGGGTACTCGTGTGTTTGAGGACACAGATATTGGACACACAGTCTATTCTGACTAAAAAGCTGTCCCTGTAGGTATATCTAATTTGTCCTTTTGAGGTCTTAAAGGAGCATTTTTCTGAACCAAATTCAGTTGTAGATAGCAATGTCAGAATATGAGCATGCTGGCTCTCGTTTTTGGGCGAGTGACTCTTCTGGTCAGAGAACATAAAGATGGCTGCTGCCACAAGAAAATGCATATATTAACCCTGAAAAGAGGAATTCACTGATCAGTATTAAGACAAACACTTATGCGTTTTATATTTAAAACAAGGGTCTTCATCTGTTCTGGTAAAAGTGCTATACTGACATATTTCTCAACTTTCTACAATCACTCACGTCCTGTGTAAAAGGAACCACACCACACTCCCTGGATAGTACTACATAATTCTATGTATAAAACCAGCTCATAAAGGGACACTACTACTTACAGAAGCTGTAACTAGATTACTTGTGCATTACAGTTAAAAACACAAGCTGCTGGTCGTTTTTCTTGTCTGAAGTGATTGCATGTAAAAGAGAAAAAAGGGTATTTTAACCCCTTTTTGCAGCCCCCCCCCCCCTTGCCTTGTGGCATCAGCAACATAACATAAACTATGTAATTTTTTTTTTTTTTGGTTGTAGTGGCCCTTTAACCACTTTGGCTGTAGAGGATGTGCTCAGCGCGTCGTCTCTAATGTGCTCAGCGCTCCCTCACTTAGCAGCCAGCAATTGGCAGTTCTCTGTGGTCTCCCAGTGCACGCTGACATCGAAGATCTAAGACATCTGTCTCCAGGACGGACCCATGTGAGTCCAGTGACATTGTGCCCGGCGCGATGTCTATTTCAGTCACCCCTGCCAGAGCAGAGTGCGTGAAGGGGAGGGGGTCTTTTGGACACCTCTCCCCGTCAGTCAGTAAGTGCCAGCAAATAAAGGCAGGCACTGCTGGAAAGGGCAGTCTGCCATTCTGCCTGTCTTTTTAACACTTTTTAAGGGGCTGGACCGTGGTCCTCTCCTGGAGGTGGCTGACCTCTGGGATGTCAACCAAGCCTCCAGGATCCCCACCCACTAACGTCATTTCGTATGGACTCTGACCTATGGTGAAGATGGCATATACAATGGTACCCTACAGAATATATACAATGCAAAAAAAGATTTTACATGTAGATTGGAGATTCACTTTTTTTACATTGTAGCATCCTGGCAGGGAATGACGGATAATGATATATTATGGATCTTCTGGGTCATATAATAAAAGGGACTTTAAATTGCGTTCAAACACTGCAAATCCGGGAAATCGGGACGGGTCGCAGCAATGGTGTTGCCAAACTAGATGTAATAACCAGTACATGTATTGCTGTTGTTTTGAACTACCTTGGAAAGAAAATATGTACGGAATGCCCAGCACTTACACTGCTGAGGCGACGCGCTCAATGAGCATGTTTCCTTGCTTTGACTAATGCTTCACTTTGATGCTATTTTTCACATGACTACTACTTTGCTCTGATGACTGCACTCCTTCGATGATATATTTTCTATATCCGTTTCCTTGCTTTGATGATCACAGTTCTTTGATGCAAATCAACTGTACTACATTTTACTGTGACAAACTGCATTACCTTATTGCCACAATATATGTATGTATGATATCTTGCTTTGAATAAAAAAAAAAAAAACACTGCAAAACCTGTAAAAATGAAATCCGCACAGAGGTAAATGGCTCGAGTGAATGTGTTTTAGTGTAGTTGCCTCCTAGGTCTACACATAAATTTGTCAAGCCCAACCATAAAAAATGCTAAGGAATTTTTTTTCTTTCTTTTGGTTGACTTGTTAACAGAGCAGTGTTTGTTTCTGACAATAAGTGTCTTTAAATAGAACGATTATTTCCCTTCCACCGAGCTCATTAGGAGTGCTGTTAATTGGTTCTTGTTCCCCATGGGACCTGTAGAACAATGTCCTCTCCTCCCTCCCCATCCATGATAAATGCTGTAAATGTTACAGGCTCAGTGTATTCTGCAATAAGGCCTCTTGCTGTGTAATGCCCCCCCCCCCACTCTCTGGGGACACCTCTTCACATGCAGGTACACTTTAACCTCATAATGGCAAATCTGCTTTAATAACTAGATGCCTCTTTTATCCTGTGAATCTGCCTGTCTTACATTCCTTTTTCTTTCAGTCTCTGGACCATTTGTAGAGCTACGTGATGGTGAGCTGATACAGCTTTCCTTAATGTGAAAGCCTTATGAGGATGTTGTGATGTCACTACACATGGGGCAAACTTCCCCTCGACAATGTAGGAAAGCTTGAGCTGCGAGTCACAGGAACTGAGCGGGTTTAGTGGAAAGCATTTGCCAATATCTTCACGTAAATGGGTGACTCATGGAACAAGGCCAGTCTGTTATTGGTAGACTTGCCCCCATAACCTTTATGTATTTGTCAATGGTGACAAACAAACATACAGCCTTTTACAAACTCAGAGGGCACTTTGCTGCAACCATTTATGCTTGCTACTGTGTGCACATAACTGGCTTCCCAAATGTACAGTGTCTTGTGCTGTGTGGTAGGATTTCAAAGTGGGGTCTCTATTAAGGATCATTCTTCTGGTTTGTGATCTATAGTATACATAATCTTGTATGAAGCTCTTGGCCACCTGATCTTAATCGTGGATGTATGATTTAACAGTTGCTAAATTGTTGCTTTGTCGCATCAGCTCGGCTAATCACATCCGCAAATTGCCTCACCATACAATGTGTTTTTCTCTCCCCCCCCCCCCCTTACTGGTATTGAAAGTGGTTGGAGTTCAACCTTAACCCCTCCCATCTGGTTTAAACCTAACGTTAATATAAAAAACTGGGATCCTTGGCAATCTCCAGATGTGGTGAGCTGCCAGCTTTGTCAGGCTTCACCAGTTCCATGACAGGCAGGAGGCTAAGTGAGCATCCAGCCAATCCAATGGCTCACAGTACAAGTGGTTGACTTGACCTTCCAAGGCTTAGTCAGTGGTGACACACTGGTCAATGTGACCTTTCAGGTGGTGCCTAGATTCCTGTCCTTTAAAGCACAAGAGATGGTATGAATGTGCAGACACTGTTCTATACAGATTTATTTGGAATAATCCAGACTTTTCATTCTAGAAGCTGTCGGGAGCTGGATATGGAATTGATACATATACATGTGGTTTCTCCTGCCTTCTACTAAAGACCTGTACAGTCAAGGCTGCCATCAGGGCGTTACAGCCCATGCCGGGGCCCATTTTAAGCGACACCCTTACTTTTTATCAGCTCCGGTATCACTCTAGCAGGGTTATTCAAAGAGAATAGAAAAGTCACCGCACGGTCGGTGACTTTTTTTGTTCTCTTCAATTCGGGGCGATTCGGCGATCCCATTTCGGCGACCCTGCGGTGTATTCAGCAAGCACCACAGGGCCGTCGTAGTGCAGGGAAAAGCCACTGCAAACCTGACGAAACACTCACCGCAAAACACAGCGAATGCACGCAAACACATCTGGATTAACCCACCAAATGCCGGGAAAAACCCTGAGCAGGAGCCGATCACACGCAGCGCAGCCGCTGGAAAAAGCCGACACCGCAGACTAATGCAGTGAATAAATTGGCAAAACTGTTTTCTTGAACGTTTGAAAAGTGAAACGCTCTTTACAAAGAAACTACTGAGCGAAAATGTCTGAAATTTACATGAGGTCCAAGGAATGATGATAAAAAGGGCCGTTACAGAAAAAATAAGTAAAGTTAAAAAAAATGCTTAAAATATCCTAAATCTATAAATAGACTCTTTGCTGCAAAATATTATAATCAACAGTTTATTAGATATTGAATTAAAACGGGCATATTTTTAACATTGAAGCCTATGGGATTTGCCTGAATAAACCTGCCGAATTAAACCACCGAATGTCAAAGCATTTAGGGAACCTTTCACTGCTGGTTTTTGTTCTTTTGAATAGCCGAAGCATTGCTTCTCTATGGCGATTTCACTGACCTCGAACAGGCACCGTATGTGCAGGCAATTCGCCAGGATTGGTTTTCTCTGAATAGCTGAATGGGCAAGAAAGGTAACTGAACACTTATTTTCAGCGTTCGGGTCCCTTTCGGCAGCCATTCGTATCTCTTTGAATAGCCCTGTAGGAGTCTGAATCCAGAGCTGTACTCTGTGGCGAATTCGTGTTTCTCAGCATTGTCAAGTTGCGTTTTACAGCTTGCTGGCTGGGCGGTCCGAGCACTACAGCCGCATCCGTGTGCCTCACAAGCACACTGCTTTGGCACTGCCCTCCAGTCACATGTGTGGTGTACACGTCACACATAATAAGAGTAGCTGGTGAGGGGGGAACAGCAGCAAAGAGGCGGAGCAGGGAGTATCGTAGCTACCAGTGCCTGCTGGACACTGGGCCAGCTTCAGGTGCCTAGCCCAGCCTCAGGGCCCAGCCAAGCCCAAAGGCCATCATACACACTGCACGTTAGTGTGTTTTGTTGCTGTGGAACTGTTAGCTCTTCAACCTTTAGTATATTTTTTGGAAGTGGGAGAAGGAGTGCACAGGGGGGGCCCCCATTTCTGATGGCTGTCCTGTGTACAGGGCTAGTGATCTTGATCGTTTTTTTGTTTGTTTTTTTTGTAACGTGACTGCTTCTACAATAAATCTCTGGCAGCATCAAAAGCTCTTCAGGGTGAAGGAATGTGGGGGGGGGCAATGTTGGGGTCTCTGTCCCGATCTGGAAGTGCCCCCCCCCAAGTCTACAGGTCTTTGGTTTCTGCTGTGGTCCCCCTGATCGAGTGGCAAATATTCACAGAAATGAGTGAATTCACTTCAATATTTTTACATTATCGGGGTAATATTTATAGCAAAGTATACGGGATGGATGGACATGGGGGTTCATCCAGAGGACTATAAAAAAATTTATTAGACAATGACGCATGTATTTTTTTTCTTGGAACTGCAGGTCAGCTTGACCGTACATAAACAAAGTTTCTCAAGAAATTAGACTTTAAAGCGACGGCAGAAGGGTGGAGGAGTGAGGCAAGATTGAGCCTCAACTACATCTTTTAAAGCTGTTACAATTTATACTTTTTTTCTTAAATGGCTACCTAATAATAATAAAATAGGAAATGGGCGAAAAGCATTTAATATTTTACAGGCAACAAGTCAGACTGGCTTTTGATGTTATTGTTCTCTACAAAGACTAGCTGTCATTTTTTTCTTAAGTTGTGTTGTTACCTTTTATTCTAACCCTATAGAAGTGGCAGTGTTGCCCTTCCCTGGTGTCCTTCCTGTGAGCCACAGCGAGCATAGGAACACGTCCTGCTATTCTCCAAGAATAGAATATCCATGTGACTGGCTTCAGACCCCCGGAGTCCTGCATAATACAGTGTTTAGGTTGTATTGTTGGCAGCCTGCGGGAGGCTCTTAACATTTACCAGTGTTGAGGTTTTTTTGTTAGAAAGTGAACAGCAAGGTCATATGAGCATATGAGGTTTTCTTGCTGTGCAGAAAACCAATCTGTCAATGTGACCTGTATCCTGACCTCAATGGAGCACTGTGAAAATGGGAAATAGACTGACTTGTAACTGTGCGCTCATGTATCATGGACAGCAGTTGGTTGGCAAAGGTGGCCAGATACGGAGTGAGAACCTGATCATGTCTGCTGCCACTTACCTGGTTGTTTGACAAAGTCAATATGGCCTGGGTATTCCTGGTGTATCGCAATGTGGCTACACAGGGTAAAGAAGCCTTTGCTTTACCTTGGCTAGATCACTTTATATAATGCAGGGTTTGACTAATTCATAAATTAAGAGCGGACTGCACATATGTGTGGATCGAAGGAAAGTTTGCTGTATGGATTGGTGTAATATTCATAAATTTACAAGCCTGTCGGGCCCCAGGATTTGTAATGTGCCCTGGCGTTGACACTTGTCATGTCTAGCCTGATGTTAAAGAAATATCATGCAAGTTCCAGTCAAAAACTGGATTAAACATTTCTGAGTCGTGAAATATTGTTAAAACTGAAATTTTTATTTCTAGTAATTATTTCAGATGAAAATCATGTTCTCTTCAGGAAAATGTTGCATTTAGCAGACTATTGCTAACTTATAAATTGCAACGTACAGTGTTAATCAAATTATACCCCATGAATACCTTTTGGTTTCATGCCCACAGTTTACAAAGTGAAGGCATGTTAACCCAAGAAAAGGAAAATGGAGAGATCACTTTCTCTGCAGCATCAGAGTTGTTTTTTTTTTTTTTGTTTTTTTTTAAAGTTGTCAAGGTTTCCAACATGTTTGGTCTAATTGTAGCCTGTTAATTCTGGTTTGTCCTATTTAGCTGTTGGCGGTCTAATTAGTTTGCACATCAATAGTCTTATTAACCACTTCTCTAATCTTCACGCTCTACCTAGAAAACATCCAAAGCCCTTCGTAGTCTATCTTAAAGCTTGAAAATGGTGTTTTATATTACTCTGTGCACTTGTTTACACTTATTAACTTCACCAGTTAAAATTCACATATCTTCAGGTTTATGTTGCCATGATCGTTCCAGTACTTTGGTTTAGTTTATTGCTGCTCCCTAAATTTTTGTTAGTTTAGGATTTTCTTTTCTTCTTGAAGGTTTTATCTAAGCTGGCTTCACATCTCTTATCTTCTCATTGAACCCTTCACCCATTTCCTGCAGCTGGTTTCATTAAGTCTCCACTTTCTGTGGTGCGGCTGACTGGTCAGGATGCGGAGCTGCATTGTGAAGCCATCGGGCGCCCTATGCCGGAAATCCAGTGGTGGTTCGAGCCGGACTATAACAATGAGAGCTTCTCCCAGCTGTGGGATGGTGCTCGTATGGACAGGGTGCAAATGAATTCCACCTATGTCTTTCACGCAACTAGTACGCTCTACCTCATGGAACTCGGCACAGAAGACTCTGGAACATACGAGTGTCGTGCCAGCAATGACCCAGACAGAAACCACTTATCAAAGAGTCCTCGCATCAAATGGATCCGATCCCAGGCCAATGTGATTGTCATAGACCGTGAGTGAAATCCCGGAGACCTGGTCCTTCCGTTCCATTTTTACCTCTGAACACTCCTCATCGCTGTTGTGTTGCCTCCTACCTTTAAAGTGGTCCATAGCATCCTTATCCCTGCTCCGATAGTCTGTACCTGAAATGCAGTCTTATGGGTCTCTCAACAACTTTTTTTTTTTTTTTAACCCTTTTGGATCTACCTCTCCCATGTTCCTATCTCCAATCGTCTTGTGACTAGATGACCTTTTTACAGTTAGTATTTTGTCCTATTCTCCTCTATCCTTGTACTCGGCAAACAAACCCAATGTGAATTCTTGGCAAGACTTTATTTACTTCATTGTAGAGTAGAAGTCAATCATTTGACTGCTCTGTCCCATCCCTTCCACCTATTCCTTCGTTTTTAGAAAATTGGTTTTGGATTTCTCTCCCGTACGATAATTCCAGGATTTTCTTGTGTGGCACTCTTCTACCATCTTGACCCAAGCCCTTTTCCTTTTACGGTTTCAGATGCTTGTCCTCTTTACTTGTTTTAGTAGCAGATGTTTAAGGCAATCTGGACATTGACAGCTTGTTCTCCTCAGCTTTGTTACCTTTCGCTCATAAGCCACCTTTTTAGAACGCTCTCCTATGTTGTTTTCCCATCTGTCCCTCGGTGTGATGATTCCTCTAGACATGCAATTGGTCATGCTTTGCTTTTACTGAAATTCATCTTAAATCCATGCTTCTCCCTGCTCTAAAGTAGTTCTCACCCAGAGTGAGATTAATTCCTACAGTGTCATGTCATGAACAGTGTTTGGAAAGTCTGACTTTTTTTATTTATGCTTTTTTGCAGGTTAGGTGGAAGAAAACCTGGGTAGATGGTTTCAAATAACTAAAATGTGAGGTCCTTTCCCAGTAAAATGTCTCGCATGAAGAGAACACTGGAAAGGCAGTGAACCAAAGATGAAGGTTCCTTGTGTGAGGTCACAAGGGAAGCATCCAGGTTTCTGCACTGAGGGACACAAGTCCTAGTCTTAGAAAAAAGTCTAGATCATATTAGAAATGGAAGTGACCTAATATAAAGCTTTAATGCATTGAACCTTTATGGAGTTCCTACCACCATGCTTGACATTCCTAAAGATCAAAGTGTAGTAGACGATTTAAAGGAATACCCTTTTTTTTTTTTTTTTTTTTGCCCTTAAATAATTGGGCAGAGGCTTCCCACATCCAGAAGTCCGACTTTCTGCACAATTTGTGTTCCTATGAAACTTATTTAGCGTAAGAACTGCAAATTGTGCACTTCACAAATGCAAGTTCCATAGCCGATCAATAGATCGGAAACTGCACGCATGCGCAGTCCTGATCAACTGTCTGCGACCGATTGGTCTCAGATTGGCTTATGTAGGCACACTCTCTGCATGCTGAAGTCACTGGTGATGGCAACTGGAAAATTAAAAAGTCTTGGCTGTGGGTGGAGCCAGCAGAAAAAAAAACAGACCAGGTAGTTGGTGGCGGGGAGCAGGGGCACTTGCTTCCTGGCCCCTTTTTTAAAACTATAAATTGGTCAGGAAGGATCTGTAGTGTCCTTTTTTTTTAATGTGCATTCCGTAATGTAAATCATGTTTCACATTTAACTCCTGCAGTTTTAGCAGCAACTGTTTGACATGATATATATGTATATGTGTGTGTGTATGTATTGTGTTCTCTGGGTCTCCTGGTGGTTTGCTAGGTCCAATGAGAGCCTGTGACTCTGAAAGGCATAATGACTTGTACTTCAATGCAGGTTATGACTAGTCCATTTTTTAATTCTTACCCATTTTCCATAGCTCCAAACATTGTAACAAGCCCTACGGACATAGAAGAAGGAAGCCATGTTGTCCTAAATTGTAATCTGACCGACCAAATCCCAATTGCTGGTCGCGAATGGCTGAAGGGGGACAAAGTGATCCAAAAAGACGATGACTCCTCCCCAGTGATGAGTTACAAGTATGTGGACTACGTTATTGCTCATTAATCCCAATAAAGTAATTCTGTAACCAATGTATGCTTGGTTAGTGTTCTTGATTATGTGGAATATCCTAGATTAAATATAACCATATAGGGCTGAAACAAGTAATTGATAATGAGAATAGTTGACAACTATTCTCATCGGCTGTCTAATTTTTTTTTTTTTTTTCTGTAAACGGCACACTGTTTAGAGTCACTGTGTTAAACGTTATAACCTCAGGTTCTGCTTTGTCCTGTGCCACCACCCTAACCTGCCTGCCATCCCCTTTTTTTTTTGTCTGGAGATGCAATTCTCTCACTTTCAGTTCCTTTCCACAAACTCCCTCCCACACTTGGGTCTGGTCTTTTGCCAAAACCCACTCCCTTCCACCTCCCAGACCGACTCTCCAGCCCCCCCCCACTCAGTTTTTTTTTCATGAAATTATTGTAAAGGGACTCTCTAACCTATCTGAAGGCTTGTAGCAGCATTAATATGGGGAGAAAGCAGACATTGGCTTAAGCTGCATAAGCAGCATCAATCCATCACTGTGACCCCAGTGTTCATGTATCTTGTGTGTGAAAAATATGCAATTTGCGTATGTGTTTCTTTTTATCCGATGACTTGATTAATCGGGCAACTAATTAAGAAAATAATCATTAGTTGCAGCCCTAAAACCATACACGCAATGTACCTTATCCTATTCCGGGGTTTTAAATTTTTATTTCATGGGATGTACCGATACTAGTATCAGGGCCGATACTGGGTTCTGCACGAGTACTTGGTTGTCAACTATTTATCGTTAATTAGTTGTCAATCGATTTAGTAGTTTCAGTCCTGCTGATCACAGCTCAGACCGGAAATGAGGTTTGTCTCATGTATGCTGTCTATGGTTCTTTTTGTTACAGTATTTCAGAGGTAAATGCTGAGAAATCTGGCCAATATACCTGCAAGTTCTTGACAACCCCTGAAGTCAGCGAGATCATTAATGTGACTGGTAAATCTTAGTTTATCATATCTGTAAAGCATGCTTAAGTGCATATAAAAGCTTTGCTGTTCACAGATGAACCATTTGACTGCTTTTTCTGGTGGTTTATACTCTATATTTATGCTTGGGTGTTGTGTTACATTCTTATGCTGTCACTTAATGTGCATTCCATGCTTTCTTTCTCAGTTTCCCCTCATGTTGTGGCATACAAGAAGTCAGAGCATGGTAATGAAGGAGACACTGGGGTGCTGACCTGCAAAAGTAATTCTTTCCCCCCTGTGGATAACTGGGTCTGGTATAAGGAAGAGGATGGAGTACATACGGTTAGTGTGTTTTGAAAGATGTTTGCTAGGCTAACCCCTTCTGAGAAATATTGGGCCTTGTTATAAACTTGTTTGGTAACGGAGACAAAAAGTAAAAATATCAGCCTGAGTGAATAACACTTGGTGGTTCCCGGCTCTTTCAACTTACTCGTTGTGTTGGTGTGTTTTTTAAATCTGATATATCCTATATAAATCGACTAGGGAGTCACAAGCAGATGCCATCAGCTGTGCCACTGTCGTTACCTGCTCCTGGAGTCCTTGGAGCATGCATGTTCAGACTCGTGCTGATGCTGTGGAAGGATTCAAACTATTGGTTCCCAGAGGAGGCAGCTCAGCACGATCAGGGATAAATAGGGACTTTTTGGTCCCTTCAATGTTAAGGGATATTGTTTTTGCAGAGTCCCTTGACTCTAGGCTCAGAGAATCCTATTTCTTTACATATTTTCAGCTCATTGAGAAGAGCGAGCTACCATGGAAATCACTTGATGTCCTTATTATGAGCCATTAACATCTCCTATACAGCGTGGGAGCTATTCAAAGCAAGAGGGTAGCTAGGGTCAGTATAGGGCTCATAAATGTGCATAAAACAGGTGTACTGACAGTGTTAACAACCATGGATGGGGAAAGACCTGAGGAAAAGGAGGAATGGGTGAATGTTGGAGAGAAAAATCATGTAGTTGTAGGATGAGTTAGGAGTACGTTTTTGCTAAAGATAATGTGAAGATGGCTGAAAAAAATGTAAGTTGTAATTGGAGCATGTTTACTTACTCTATATAATGGAAAACCATACATGTTGTAGCATTGGCTCTGTTTCTGCCAGTAAATCTGAAAAGGCTCAGCATACTAGTGGGTTTAGAGGCAATCTGTGTACAGCAAGCTCATGTGATGTAGCCTGGGATGTGAGCAGGACTCGACACATGGAGGGGGGAAAAAGTGATCTTTATAACCCAACTGTGCGCACTTAAAGTCTTAAAGTCTCTTGGCATGTGTTTTTAAAAATAATTTCCTGTAAAATGTGTTGTACCTTTGCAATATCTGAGAAATGTAGGCTTTTGACTTTTTATCACTTTATTTAATTTCTCAGCAGTTTAGGCCCCATGCTGTCAGGAAGGCTGAGGAAAGGATTTAGTCCCAATTCTGCCTTTTAGCTTTCATGTTGCTTTCCTGGCGTTCTGGCACTTACCTTTTTGAAATTTTATGATGTGACTGCATATGTTAAACCTGTTACAATTAACATGTTCTGTTTACATAGATGCCATCACAGGGTGAATGAATGTAATCTGTTGGTTATGCTGGCTTTTCCATCCATGCCAAAGCTACATTTTATATTAAATCGATCTTGGAGATTTCAAACCTTTTACTGAACTTCTATTCCCAGGTTATAGCGAATGGCACTGACGAGCGCTTTATCATAAAGTCTGCTGGCAATAAGACGGAGCTTCGCGTCCTGAAGTTGGATATGAAACTTGACCAGGGTGTATATGGCTGCAATGGCACAAACACATTCGGTGGTGCGGGAGCCACAATTGCCCTTCGTGTGCGTAGTCGTCTTGCTGCACTGTGGCCTTTCCTAGGCATTGTGGCTGAGGTGCTCATCCTGGTTACCATCATCTTTATTTATGAGAAGAGGAGAAAGCCAGATGAGGCACCTGAAGGTAAGGTCCCTCATAGTGCATGTGGTTGACTTGTGTAAGCCAAATATTAAGACCTAACAAAAGGCAAAGCCTGGTTTGTTGGTGAGCAGCAAATATCACTCTTCAATAAGTGGCTTTCATTCATATTCTTGGGCCTTTTCAGTGTTTGTGGTTGCATGTGTTTGTATTCTTTAGTTCTGATTATGGGTTGCCAGTGTCAATCCAATCGTTTTCTCTGCTCTGTCCCTGAGCTCCAGGAAGTGAGAATTCTTCCTTCGGTAAGACTGAAGTTGCTTTTCTTCTGTTACTTTGCCCAGAAAATATCTCCTTAATCGCTGCACATGTCTTTCAGTTTCTAGAACATCTGCTTTTCCCCTCTTCTGTTGTCTCTCAGACAGTAACGTGTTTTTATCTGAACTTAAACCTTTTTCTCCCTCTTTCGCTCCCCCCCCCCCCCCTCCCAATGAAACCTTCAAGATGAAGATGGTGGATCCGCACCTTTGTAAGTATAAGTTTTATTTCCATAGGTGTGTTCATAGTTCAAGCTATTAACTTTAAAGAAAACTGGAAGTACTTTAGAATGTACAGTTACAAGTATTTAGCGCCAACAATTCCTTAGCGCTGTACAATGGGAGAAACAGAATAACAAATATACATACATGTTACACACACTGAACAGATGGAGGGAAGGACCCTGCTCAAGAGCTTACAATATGAGAGGGGTGACACATTAGGTGAGGGTGAATAGGGTAAGTGAAGTCCTGGGCTTTCATGACGTCTTTAATATATGAACATTGGAGCAATTTTTGTTCTGCCCGGTTTTTCTTGTTTACTAGTGCAGATTTGAAAACCTGAGAACTTCAGATGGAAAAAATGTTTTTAAAGTGTGTATATTGCAGTGACTCTCCTTTGTACTGTATATTACTGCCATTTAGACTTCAGGGTATGGCGCCACCATCCCCATTGGTCTGGTTTCTAATACACCCATGGTATACAGCAAGTTGCCCAGTGATTGGCTTAAATTTAACTTTCTTAATCTGCTAATGGACAACATCTTAATCTACAAAATAGAATAACTTGTATACTGTCAGTGGTGACGTGGCAATTCCTACACTGCTTTCGCTGAGAATAGATCTAAGAGAAATAAATTTTCTCAGACTTAATGTTGCATTTTCAATTAATTAATGCCTAAAATTTATACTGCTAAACAGGGCTCAAAATTTCCACTCACCTTTATTTCCTGCTGAGTATTCCAGCGGTGCCGCTGTGCAGCCCCCCTTCCCTAGGCTGCATGGTGGGGTGCCACTGTGCAGCCCCCCCCCCCTTCCCTAAGCTGCGTGGTGGCAGGGATAAACTGCCTAACCTGACCCAGCTCATCTGTTGCTAAAGACCATTCTCCCTATGAAGTGAATCTCTACTGACCCGGTGTTCTTTGCCTGTGATTTTTTTACTTTCAGGAGAAAGCGTATAGCAATGGTCTTAAAGATCACAAGCTGTATTTTCCCCACTTCTAGTCGCTACCATTCAAATCTTCTGCAGACAGGGCTCCGATAGGGCTGTTGTACAGTAGAGTTATCAGGACGTGGGTGGCAGGGGGCTTGATGCTTGACAGGTTTACATATGTTGCTAGGTTGTTCATGAATGCTCAGTTGTCAAGGGGTGGCAGCCAGACTAGATTGCCCTTTTCCTTCAAACTTAAGACAGAAGGGTCTATGGGATTTAACTTGAGAGTTTGTTTTTGATTGTGGCCTGTCTGCCCCATCGAAATTGGCCATTTAGGGGTCCCTACCGCTTCACAGGATTCAAATCTGTTCCTCAAATGCAACATCCCTTGCAGAAGCAAAGTCTGTACTGTGCAGCTCGTGCACATTTCAAGAAATGAGCTTTAGTGTGCCTAGGTACAGCTTTCTGTAAAATCACAATCTCCCTTTCTTTCAGGAAAAGCAATTCTGGAGCAAATCATGACAATGTACGTCAAAGGAACTCTAGCTGAGTTACTCAGGTGAGTGCAGTGCAACTTGTGATTTAGTTAGCAATGGTTGGGACTTTTACTACATAATAAAGTATTCTAGAATTGGGAAAGGCCAGCTTAGTGTAACGGAGTGGTTTTAAGTAGATTAATAATGAAAATGGGTCCATCCAAAACCAAGTGTGGGAAATTGGGCACAGTACCATTCTAGTAAATTGGTCATGGTCTTCTAGGTGCATTTCCCCCAACAGCTTTGGCCTTCCAAAGAGGGAGGGCTATCCTCCCCGGGAAGGCTGTCAACAGCTGGAGTAAACGTCAGTTCCTTAGAATATTTTACAAGTTTGCAGTGAGGAAGATGTCAGGGGGTTGGTCACTCTGAAATTTAGTTTTCTCTTGTACATTGTATCTAATCTGTAGTTTTTTTATTTTGCAGGTGACATGAAGAGCAGTTTGAACAAGCTCTGTAATGTGTTTATTTTTTTCTCTCCTAAAGAGATACTATATACATTGGTCTCCATTGTGCCACTCACATTTTCACCGCAATTGGCCTCCCAATCTTGTTTCTGCTTTCAGAATTATGTGTACTTTTAGATTTTTCCATAACTTTTTTTCATTTTTAAAATGTAATTTCTTTCATTGCAACAAAGTAATATCCCACAGTTTTCATCATGATGAAACAAATGTATTCTTGCAGATGCATCCTGTTTCATGGTCTTCTTTGCCTAGCCTCTCTTCAGGCAAAGGCTGGGTGCCAACAGCCGCTCTACTACATAAAGCACAGTTCTTGATATAAAGCTGGTATCGGCCAATCTTTATGAATTCTATTTTCAAGCTGTCAGTAACTGGCAATGTGGTGCTCTTTCAGCTATTGATGGTTAAAATTGCATGTAACCTAAACGTAATCTCTATTTCCAGACTAGGTGCAATAATTTTAACTTGGTTTAAAGGAAGTAAAAGTTAAAATAAACCCATGTTGCCCATTTATAGCAGTGGAGTCCTTTATGTAACGCCAAAATTGTTCCTTTTTCCCTCTCAAAATACAAAAGACCTTTTATTTTTAGTTGTAGATTGCTTTGTGTAGAGTCAGATGATTTAATGCTTTTAATGTACAATTCCAGGTTTTTTTGTTTTTTTCCTTTGTGGTAATTCTGTGCAGGGGCGATGGAGTTGATTAAAATATGTATGGTTTGGGAGGGGGTGGTGTGTGGTCCTCTGGTCTGCATGTTTTAATATGATCAGGTTTTTCTGCTACACTGGATTGTAAAGTTGTTTAAGAGCTGCCAATAAACATTCTTCCCTCCTTTTAAGAAGTTTAAAGCCTGTCTCTGATAATGCTTTTTTGCATTTTAATTTTTCTCTATTAAAGGAACCTCCTTCCTAGATACAGCACTATAGATCTGTTTTTATATTGGTGACCCACCTTCCTCTGAGACCTTTTTTTAAGGCAAACATGTTCTAAAGCAAAATCTAATGACCACAAATTCATGGCATGATCTTAATACTCTGACCTGTCCTTTCCCCAATAGATATTAAACATACAGTAATGTGAAAAGTACACTTTTATATAACACTGAACACCCTTTTTCTGGTATAAGGTATTCCAACGGTTTTAAAGTAATTTTGGGGTGCTAAATCCAAATCTGGCATCAGTTTTTGTCTATCGCCTCAGGTTTTTGAGATCAAATATTGCATTCTCAATTAAAAACAGCAAAACCGACATTACATACAAGAATAATATACAATAATGAAACAAAGTTGTGAGTGAATGCATATTGCTATGTAACAATTGTGAAGATAAGAAATGTTCAAAACAAACAGTGAAAGGTGAGGCGGCAAGATGGGAAGGAGAAAGTAGGTGTGGGAGTTATCAGATATCGAACGGGGTGGTAGTAGCAAACGGGGTGCAGGTCACAAGTCCAGGATCAGCAATGGAGGAAGCCAAGTCTCAGCCAGTGTCCAGATACAACGGGTCATCCAGGGCTCCATCACCGTAAACCTTCGAGACTAATGTCCTGCGAGCGCTGCCAAGAATCCCCGACACCACTGGAGAGGATAAGTCCCAAAATGCCATTGCAAGTTATCTCCCCCGCTAGTTTCCCTTTCTTCACTAAGGACCAGATCCGGGCGCTGTAGCAGCAGCTCAGGAGGCATCCAGGCCGGTGACTGCAGCGCACAGGGGGCATTCTCTGCCACTCCGGGGTCTGTAGGATCAGTTAGGGGCCTGTGATCCATCCAGGAGATCTCCGTTAGGGGCTGATAGCAGGTAAGCAGATCCCCCGGGACGTAGGAACTGCCCCTAAAGAGGCTGGTCAGGGCACCCCCGGTCTGGTCACCGCAGCGGGCCACTGGAAACCCCCACCACGTAAATCACCTTTGGTATACCATCCCTCCTCTCCGTGTGCGTCTGAACATGGAACCACACAGGTCACGTGTATGGGGTTCGCTGATACACCTCCAAATGGAGCATCCGCTCCCCGACAGGTCGGCAGCACATCCACGAGGCGCCAAACATCGCAATGTGTGAGTGGCTGGTCACCTTTCTCCTGTAGCAAAGCCATGTATCGGTTTTAGTCTGCCATCCCGGTCCCGCAGCTCACAGGGGGGAGGGCGGGTCATCCCTGTGCCATGAGACAGGCTTCAAAAATGGCTGCCTGGGATATCCCGCAAAAACAGGTCAGAGTCCAGAAAGTACCACAATTTCAGGGAAGCGGGTCACCCAAAGCAGACAGTGAGTCGCTAATAAACTGCAAATGAAACCGGAAATCCCTGGGAGCTCAGCAGAATGCAACCAGCTGTCGGCAGTCAGCTCCGCCCCCCCCCCAAGTAGTGAACTTTGATGCTCATTCTATATCCAAGTGCTTGAAACCTCAAGAGCAGCTCCTCAACAATCTCGATAGTTGTCTGCTTTTCCTGTTCCCAAGGAAATTCCGCACCACATCAAAGAATGCATTCCAAGCTCTAGCCTCTGCCGCAATCATTTTTAACAAAGTGTGTATCCCTGAGTGTTCTTGAGGACCAGCAAATATCCCTGCTTTTTTTTCCTTCTTGACACTGAGACTTAAAGGTTGAACATATATACAGTTGCAAGAAAAAGTATGTGAACCCTTTGGGATTACGTGGAGTTTTGCATGAATTGGTCATAAATGTGCTCTGATCTTCATCTAAGTCACAACAATTTGAAAAACAGTCTGCTTAAAATACAACACAAACCTATGTTTTCATGTTTTTAATTGAACAGCACATGTAAACATTCACAGTGCAGGGTGGAAAAAGTATGTGAACCTTTTGGATTTAATAACTGGTTGACCCTCCTTTTTAGCAGCAATAACCTCAACCAAACGTTTCCTGTAGTTGCGGATCAGACCTGCACAACGATCTGTGTAGCAATATTCTTGGGATGTCTGAATCGCTCTCAAGGTCATGCCACAGCATTTCAGGTCAGGACTCTGACTGGGCCACTCTAGAAGGCGTATTTTGTTTTGTTGAAGCCATTCTTTTGTTGAATTACTTGTATGCTTTGGATCATTGTCCTGTTGCATCACCCATCCTCTGCAGAGCTTCAGTTGGCGGACAGATGGTCTTGCGTTTTCCTGCAAAATGTCTTGATAAACTATAGAATTCATTTTTCCATCAATGACGACAATCCATCCAGGCCCTGAGGCAGCAAAGCAGCCCCAAACCATGATGCTCCCTCTGCCATGTTTTACAGTGGGGATGAGATTTTGCTGTTGGTCTGCTGTGCCTTTTTTTTTTTTTTTCTCCACACATAGTGTTGTGTTTTTTCCAAACTCAATTTTGGTTTCAGCTGTCCACAGAATATTTTGCCAGTAGTGCTGTGGAACATCCAGGTGCTCTTTTGCAAACTTCAAACGTGCTGCAATATTCTTTTTGGACAGCAATGGCTTCCTCCGTGGTGTCCTCCCATGTACTCCATTCTTGTTTTAATGTTTTCCTTATTGTAGATGTGTCAACAAAAATGTTAGCATGTGCCCGAGATTTCTGTAAGTCTTTAGCTGACACTCTAGGATTCTTCTTTACCTCATTAAGCATTCTGCGCTGTGCTCTTGCAGTAATCTTTACAGGATGACCACGCCTAGGGAGAGTAGCACCAGTGCTGAATTTTCTCCATTTGTAGACAGTCTGTCTTACCGTGGACACATGAACATCAAGGCTTTTGGAGATACTTTTGTAACCCTTTCCAGCTTCATGCAAGTCAACAATTCTTGATTGTAGGTCTTCTGAGAGCTCTTCTCTGCGAGGCATGGTTCACATCAGGCAGTGCTTCTTGAAACCAGTAAACCCAAAACTGGTGTGTTTTTTAAAGGGCAGGGCAGCTTTCAGCAACACATCCAATAATATCACACTGATTGAACTCAAGGTTGGCTCACTCCTGGCTCCAATTAGCTCTTGGAGAAGTCATTAGGCTACGGGTTTCACATACTTTTCCCACCCTGCACTGAATGTTTACATGTTCTGTTCAATAAACACATGAAAACGTATGTTTGTGTTGTATTATTTTAAGCAGACTGGTTTTCAAATTGTCGTGACTTCGATGAAGATCAGAGCTCATTTTATGACCAATTCATGCAAAACTCCACGTAATCCCAAAGGGTTCACATACTTTTTCTTGCAACTGTAGCTGAAGCAGTCTCCAGTGTGATCAAGAGCTTTGACGAATTGCTTCATTAACCCAAGTTTTATGTGCAGTGTGGGAAATACTAAACTGATTCTTGGTGGCCAGTTCTTACCCTTGTTTCCTGTGCTACTGGGACAGTAGGGCTACGTTAGAACACGGTTATTTGGTGTGACCTCCTTGCTGACCCAGCAGAAAATTAACCATTTTAAAGCAACACAAATTTCCCATCCATGAACACTATATTCCAATCTTGATGTTGGTATACTCTTCTTTCATTTTTAAACAGAAATTGCTTAAAGTCTCCATTCACTTGAATCATATGCGGATGGTCCTATATTGAGAGGCCCTTCAATGTCGTTACAATAAACAAGTTGACATCTGAATGGAAGTACTTTCGCAGTGCTGCTTCTGTTATGATAAAAGGAGACACTAGTGCCAGGTCCTGAGTCCTTTTATTGCAGCCTGGAAGCCAACAATTCAGCAGACTACTTTGGCAAATACAAATCTCTTACAAGATCATTCAATTCAGGCTGACTAAACACAGAAATTGCTATCTGCATCAGCGTATATTCAATCGGAGCATCCTAATCTGCAGAAGCAGGTAAACTGAGGGATTCAACATCAATCTCTGGTAGCTCAGCAAATACAGGCACAGGTATTTCCTCCGTGTGCAACTGGTCGTCTGGCAGATGGGATATCTGGGTATTGTAAGTGTTGCTTGTTTTTTCTTTTTGAAACTTTTTACAGTGACAAGGCAGAAGTTATCCAAATGGTTTGTAGGTTCTCTCCAAACCATTGGCACACCAAACTTCAGTTTAGCATGCTTTCCTTTAGACCATGATCACAGTTTCAACACAGGTTTTACCTACTTTGTGGAGCCCAATTTTTGTCTTTGTCTACAAGTTGTACTTTAAAGAAGGCAAGATAAACCTTGACAAAGGTATTAATGTTGTGCCTTTGATCTTGCAAAGTGAAGCTGCCACAGATGTAGCAGAAGATATCTGGGTCGTTACTGCATTTCCTTCTTTCGGATGTTGTAGCCATTGTTGGATCACGCCCTGCAGAAGTAAAATATTAAATAAAGGTGGATATCTACATAAAATGATATAAACACATTATCCTAAAAATACAGCACCATATTTTAACACTAAAGCAGTCACTGATTCCAACTTGTAATCATAAGTGAGTTAATTTTGGGTAAAATCAATGAAAATGGGGGATGCTGATAGCATAAAAATGAGATGTGATGGAGCAAATCGGAGATCAGATTTGGAATCGGAACCCTTAATTTAGTCTAAAACAGCTGCAAAAGTCCAGGCCAGAAATGTATTTATTTTTGTTGACCATTGTAATCTGGTAATTTTTTTAGGTCTTTAAAATTAGGTAAATTCAAACAACTCTTCAAAACATGTCATGATTTAACAAGCGATACCAAAATGGAGAAGTGTGGAAAAACTACATACACCTTTATTTGATAACTTGTAGCATTTCTATGTGACTGTCTTAGTCTCCCACAGTGTTGTAAAGAAAAGAGAGCAAACCTTCCGCCACAACGTTGCCTCACATCGAGGTTTGTGGGCAATGCTTTATGCAGAGCTTTAAGGTCCCACCATAGAATTTCATTCAAGCTGAGATCTGAGCCGCGTTCAATACCTCAGCCGCTGCAAGTGCTAAGTTAGCAACTTGCCATTGAACGCCGTTCAACCGCTCAGCACTCAGCAGTGCTAACCTAGCACTTGCAGCGACCCGAGGAGATGCTGCGAGTAGCTGAGTGTGACGTATTAAAGATGGCCGCCGCCATGAAGCAAGTAACAATGCCGTACAGCAAGATGGCCGCCGCCACGAAGCAAGTAATAATTCCATACAGCAATGTTAATTTTGAGGTTTTTGTTCACCAAAGCACAAAATATTTATTTATTTCCCCCTGCACATAGACATATATTACAGTTCAACTTATATATTGTTTCAGAAGTAAACATAACGTTTATTCATTAAAAACTATCATTTGTGGTGTGTGCATACAAAACGGAATGGTGCTGACTGCTTTTAATTATCATATTTTGTCCGAGTGATCCGAAAAACAATCTGAATTTTTCATTAAGAAATCGTCGGCAATTTTGGATTCAAAATACGCATCCAAAGCGTTCAATGACACTGCTGCAGCAAACTGAATTGCTGCGCTGCAGCAATTCAGCAGCTGCTGAGGTATTGAACGGGCCTCCGTACTTTGGGCTGTTGCAGCACCTTGTTTTTTTTTTTGCCTTTCTGTCACAGATTTGCCGGTATGCTTGGGATTATTGTCCTGATGCGTGACCCAATTTGGACCAAGCTTTAGCTGTCGAACAGATGGTCTCACATTTGATTCTAGGATACTTTGGTATACAGAAGAGTTCATGGTCGACTCAGTGACTGTAAGATGCCAAGATCCTGTGGCTGCAAAAACCCCTACAAACAAAGTGAAAAATGCACTTAACACTCTTGTGTTCGGTATACACTTGCTGGTGATCGTGGGAAATGAGGAAGTCATTGTTCACTTTAGAATTGAAAATTAAACCATAGTGCTGCTTTTAGAAAAAGATGTTTAGGCTTTTTGTTACATAAACCCTAGTCCCGTTTTGCCATGATCTGGCCTTTCCAATGACACCCCTATAACCCTCAAAGACCACTGTATCTGCTCCACAGGAAATTCCCGATTCTGCCATCACAGCCATGGGCAATGTCGGTGGGGGAGAGGAAGGCCACCAAGATGTGAGAAGTCTGGCTGTCATACTGGACTTGTCCTCCAGCCTTCCTGGAAAGCAAAGAACCGGTTAAATAGTCTTATTTGAATTAGTAAATCAAATAGTGCATATGTTAAAAGTAAACCATCCAGAACATACTTTGCCCCTAGAATACGACTTTTCTGGCTATACAGTTAAAATTGGATCTTTTCTGTCTCCTGAGCTAGAAGATCTCTCTGTATTACCTTTGCAAAATGCTAAAATTCTCATTGGTTTGCCTGTGTGCATTATGCAATTTGTAATGTCAATGCCATTGCTTCAATTTTAACAGAAATTCATACAATGCACATTCTCTTCTTATGAACCCTCCGATCGTAGAAGTGCTTCTGTTTCCAACTATTTTAATCTAGAATGTGTTATTTGAAAATGTTCAGATTTTCTTTTTCTATCAGAGTTATCCAGAGAAAGGTGAGAACCAGGAGAATTGGCAGAAGAGAACAAACTAGACCAAATGGGAGAATGTTTCTGGCTTGGATATTTTGACCTAGAATTTTCACTTCTCCTGAGTTTCACCTTTCTCTGAAAAAAACCTGTATGTATTTTGATACTCTAAAACAGTGTTTCCCAAACCTGTCCTCGGGACCCTCAACCAGGCCAGATTTTGCAGATCACCTTGGGGAAATACAGACTGAATCCTGCAATCACTGAGCAGCAAATCATATCACCTGTGCTGAGCTTCAGATATCCGGCAAACCTGGCGTGTCAGAGGGTCCCGAGGACAGGTTTGGGAAACACTGCTCTAAAAGGTGGTTCTGAGATCATGCCAGTAAATAAAGCTTAGAAATCAGATTCTTAAATTGAACCCAGACTTTTCTTATAATCCAGTATTCGGTCAATGACCAAATTTACGTTTGATAAAATTATTTGGAGACTATTAGCTGTGCCACTTTTTTAATTTAACCCACTTTACTGCCATGATCAAGAGCACACAATCTTCAAAAGCACCATCAGCACACAAGATGTTAACACGATTATTCTGGAGAATTGCAAACTTATTTTGTTTAACCTCCTGGCGGTTTGATTTTCTTAAAATTTCGTGTCCAAAAGCGGTTTATTTTTTTTGTTCCCCCTAGCGGTATTCCCGAGTGTGGCTCGGGTTAAATTCCTATACTGGAAGTGGTAACCCAGAGCAAAACTCAGGATGCCGCTGGATACATCACCTCTCCCTGCGTTCCCTCACTGATCCCCCGCAGTCTCCTCCGGCGATCGTGACCTCATACTTCCTAGGTCCCTCCTCGCAAGAAGGGATTCCAGGAAGTAAAACGCTGTGATCGCCGGAGGTGACTGCGGGGGATCAGCAAGGGAGCGCAGAGACAGATGATTTGTGTAGCTCGGGGTTACCACTTTCAGCTGTGAAATTTAACCCCGAGCCACACTCGGGATAACTGTCAGGGGGTTAATGCAGAATAATTTTGTTTGCAAATGTGCTACAGAATATGTTCCTAAAGGTACATTACATGGCGCTGATGCTGACACAAATTTTTGACATTTTAATCTGCAGTTTTAGCAAATTGCTGGTATGTCCTAACTCTGAATTTACCAGCAGAGGGAGCCCTGTCAAATTTAGTGCATACAGTCTAAATACACTGCAATGTTAATGAAGCAGAGTTAGGTCACCTGTATTGTTTGTACGCGTGCTGCTCATAGGAGAATTGTTGCTATGTGTTTCCCAAACCTGTCCTCAGGACCTGCTTGCTACCAGGTCAGGTTTGCCAGATATCTAAAGTACAACACAGCTGATCTCATTCGTTGCTAAATGATTGCAGGATTCAGTCTGCATTTCACCAAGGTAATCCCTAAAATCTGACTGGTTAGGGATACATGGACAGGTTTGAGAAGCACATTATTAATCGTAGGGATGTACTGATGCTAGGATCGGAAACGGTGCTGATACCGGAATCTGCACACGTGCAGATGCCCCGATTACCCCCACCCAATACCAGAAGCCAGTGCTGAATTGTCAGAGGGGCTGGGTCAGCTGGCTGAATGCTCCAGCGGTATTCTACCATGCCCCTGTGGCTGGCCACGTTCCATCAAGCGGTTTAGAGCACCCCCCCCCCCTGTTGCGATATCACAAGATCTCGAACTGCACAGAATCTCATGAGATCGCGGCTGGGGGGGGGGTTACCACAGAGCAGCTGCTCTAAACCTCTGCGCCTGCTCGATGGACCGCGGACAGCCGCAGGGGCATAGTAGTATGCCGCTGGAGCATTCAGCCACCCACCCCAGTGTGTGTGCAGACTTTGCAATGGGTAAGTAGGGTGTCTGGTTATACATTTCAGTATTGACATAAATTGGACAGGCTTTCAGCAAAATCCTGAATTATTGGAAAGCGGTCACGTGACATTAAAGTATCGGTGTATCCCTACATATAAGGCTTGGGTCAGACGAACGCATTTTTCGCGTCGTCCGTGAAAAAGTGCTTTCGAACGAATGGATGGATTTTTTCACGGAATACGCGATAGCAGTCATACGATGCACATTTTTGTCCGTGATTTTGTACAGATCATCAATAAAACACTTTTTTCGTCTGGACGTTATGTTGGCCGGACATTAGCAGCGTCTGACGTCTCCTAATCACGCACACACGCCGCTAGCGGACGCAGCGCACTCTGTACGTCCGTACTAGCGGTATCACGTTCTCGAAAAAATGCGTTTGTTTGCCGCTTGCATTGCGCGGCCTCACTTTCGTGCGGCTGTACTTCGTATATTGCCCGTCATTTGCTGCTTCTACAGCTGTGATAAAGTGCGGCCGCACGCGCGTTCGTCTGACCCTAGCCTTATCAAAGCCGCTCTTACTGAAGATTTGGGAAGAAATCAATTCCTATGCACATGTCAACTCGGATGGGGATTTACTTTTTTACTGATGTGCTGGTGGATTGGTGCGGCAAGATTCGGAGTGAATTCAGTCAATCATCTGAAACCTGTTTTGACTATCAGGGTTATTCAGAGAGCGTGAAAAGCAGGAGAATGACTGGAGAATTAATAATTCTAGGTCTTAAATAGCCGATTTGGAAAGTGAGATGAAAGGGAGAATTTTTCTGGTTCGGCTATTTTGACCTAGAATTTTTCATTCTCCAGTCGTTCTCCTGCTTTTCACGCTCTCTGAATAACCCTGATAGATTTAACAAGCTTCATCATTCAAACTTTAGAACTCTTGGCATATATAATATTGGATACTATAAAACGTGTGCAAAATCTTGATTCTGTGACTGTACCCATTACAGAAAATTGTCAGGTTTTTCTCCTAATTTGCAAATGTCTGACAGTCAGAAATGAGCAAAGTTATCAAGCGGAGATTTCGTCAAGTTATTCCTGCCAGGACTGTCATTACAGGCAGAGAGTGTTCACTTAAAATGAAGGCTTCAAAAATTATACCAATTCAATTATACCATACCAATTCAGAAAGTGATACCAGAGGGATAGATTATGTATATCATCCGCAGCCCCCGCTGTACTCCCTGGCGGGTCTGGGCAAGAAGGGGGACCGCTGGCTGGCTGGGTGCCAGGACTTTCTGCTGGCAGATCGGCATCTGAGGGGGCGAGGTCAGGTGTGGACACCAGGAGCCGCCGGCTTTAAAACAGGGCTCGAGGAGTTGCCTTGTCGCCCTGTTGTGGAGTTTGTTTCATGCACCGCTACTTCCTGTATTTGATTGAATTTACTGTTGAAGATGACGACCCTGATTTGTATGAGATTCCTGCTCCTGTTATTTGACCCAGCTTGGCTTTGACCACTCTCTCTCTATCATGTGTATTACACTGTTTGCGTGTTTTAGTGATTTAACCTCATGCTGGTTGCTGGGTTGATCACACGCTGTTTGGGTTCTGTCCCATCACGTTTAGGGGTATCGTTTGTAGCCCTCCGGGGTCCCTTTACCCAGGCTACTACTCATGTTAATGTTTTTGCAAAGACCACGATAACAAAAGATTGTTTATTTCTGTTTAATGTTATTTCTAATCGCATCTCTGTACATATTCGCAATAACAATCCTGTATGCAAGCCAGTACCTTCCGAGAGTCACCAGGTTATCTACTAATCTCAAGTATTTACCAGAACGATTGGTTTCTGCATCTGACTGCCCAGTACCTTGAATACTTCATGGACTGACGTCCCACGTATTGTGTTTCTGAGCGTGTCCTAGGCTTTCTGTCGGTCTCGAAACCCTCGGAGCCTAGAGGCAATTCAGCTAGTCCTTTGAGTCCCCTGGCTCTTGAGTTACAAACTGTATTTTTTGCTATTTCTGTGTTAATCAAGAAAGTATTGTTGCCCTTAAGGATCTCAACTCCGCGACTATCTAGTGGGCGCTGCTCCCCCCGATACCTCACTGGGGATGAAACCTTTTACAGGCTTTGCAGACGTGAGACCCTAGATCCATTGGTTTTACCTGTGGTCTGCAAAACGGCGTCAGGACTATTTCTTTGCATATAAACAAACTGATGCCGCATATGCAAAACTAAGCTGTCAGACTCAGGTGTCACACAAATCCTGTCTGCTGTGACTTGAGGTTTTGGGAGTTTTGTGCAATGGTGTGGAAAAGTCGACCCCATCATACACTAGGAGACAATTTACTTCATACATTTCTTGGGGGTGGTCACAAGAAGTCCATTGGTTGACTGGTCTGTGTCAATATAATTTTGACTGGTTGGTTCCACAGACAAGTCTTGAAAGATACGCTTTCCAACAAGGCTTCACAAATCTGTCAAACTTGTGATCCAGTTAATGTAGTGGCCATCGACAAATTATCTGAATGTTTTGTATATAAACTGGTTTCTAGTAGCTACCAGCCTATTGGATTATTCAAACCTGACACTATAGAATCATTAATCTGCAATTTAGAGAGTGGTTCACATAGACTCAAACCCAGTGTTCCTTTTATAGATCTTATAAATAGAGTAAACATTAATGAAGGGTTCAGGAAACATACCTCGGCTTATGTTGCGCACATCCACTGTTTGGTTAGGCATATGCCGACATGGCGATGCATGTTGTTGCTAATACGTCTCTATTGCATCAGTTTGTTTCATAGGAGTACCATTCTCTTGGCTGTGCTGCCACCTAGCGGCCGCTTCCAGCACATACTGTGATGGGATGTGCTCAACATAAGAGGGGGATACACTTCCTGACTCTTTCTTTTCATCATACAATGTTGTTCTTGGAGATATGTATTTACAATTTAATACCTGACTAAACAGTGTGGGTGGGAACAGGACCATTTCCCCAGAATCTACAGCAGTCACAATACCTGCAACAAAAAATGTCTGAGGTCTGTAGACACAAACGTATGTATGTGGCTAGAATCAAATATTAATGCACATGCTATTTTTAAAAGCTAAAACGGAAACTCCAATTTAGGTGATGAATAGGTTTTATTTGTGGTAATCTGTTGTGAACTACACATCCCAGTATGCTCATTTATTTTTAGAGGTTATAGGCATAACAGTATGGGGAGGGGGGGTTTGCAGACTCCCAGCAGCTAGTGCCAAGCCTTGATAATTATGGTCCCATTTTATAAAGCAGATCTAGGACAAAGTGATGGATTGAGCAGCCCACTGATTTCTAGTTGAGATTTCAAAGATAACTAGGATATCCCATTGCCCCAGTTAAAAGGCTCGACTTTGTCTTGAGAGTAATCTCTGGAGTAAAACAAAGCATCTACAGCTGAAACCAGAGACTGCAATCCCTGTGACCTGTTTTCTGCTTGTTAAAGATTGCACGGAAAGAAGTGCACATGTGTTTATAGACAGTATAATTCTCAGAGGGGGCATGCAGCTTGTCACCTCTAAAGATTTACACAATGTCACTTGTGTGCCATTTCCCAGCAACTGATATCCATTACCATGTGTCACTAGCAAAATGGTGTTTCTATTTGAGGTTTTGGTACAGGAGATGGTGGGGGTATACATGATGATATGGGTAGCAGTACACAGACAGAGGGTAACTTCCAAACTGCTCCACCGGCTAGACTTGCAGTAGAAGAGACGAGCTTAGGAGGACTGCTAAATGAGTTAGGTTTTAACCCCAGAATTCATAAACACTACAGTATACATCACAGTTGTTTGGTACAAGAAATGACATTGATGGCTCATGATGCTACTGCCATAGACAGGTCCTTCATGACACTTTGTTTCTCTAGTGCTGTTTTTAACCAACACCGTTTTAATCTTTATTATATAAAAAAAGTATTTTATTCTTCAGGAGAATACGAAAGGGCACATCAACTGTGCTACAGCCACTGGCAATGTCAACAAATTACAAAGTGTATATAGAGAGAGCAGTAAAACACTTTAGCCAAAGGGATGAGGGGGGGGGAGCGGGGGGACAGATACCAATCGTCAGCTTTCACGGTCACATACATCATAATAGTAAAGCAGCCTCAAACATTAAAATCATCGGTATCAAGGGCACATATAGACAAGAATTCCCTATTAAGGACCAGTGGGAGCGCCAACTCCAGTACCGAGGTTCCCCACCTTCCTGGCTTTACCTCGGATACCATAATTCCAGTAGAAGCATTTTTTATTGTGGGCTGCAACGTGACCATCAGCTGAATAAATCAATTCCTCCATGACACGTGAGTGTTCTGTTTGCAACCACTCACGGAATGAAGTAGGATGAGAATCCTTCCAATTTGCAGGAACAAGTGATTTTGCATTCAATAATCTGATCAGAATAGACACTTTATACCTCTCAGCATCAAATGGGACATGATGTAGGAGGAAAACCTCTGGAAAGAAAAGTATCTGCAATCACTTCTGATATGGTAGCGTGACTCTAACGCCAAAAAGGAACAATCTGAGGGTATCACCACCATAAATGCATTGTATCAGCTTGTTTCGCATTACAGCACCAGCAAGAGTCATCAGTATCAAGGAAAACTTGGACCAATTTCGCCGGGGTATGGTGCCATCTAGTGAGTAGTTTGTATGCTGCCTCTTGTGTGTGTGGCAATAGAACTAATAGTGAGTCAACATACAAAGGGTTTCCCAATCCTCTTCCGAGAATGTAAACTGAAGATCCCTTTCCCACACTGATCGAAAATGGACCGGCGTGTCCGTCTGTTGATACAATAAGGAATACAGTAAGCAAATGCCTTGAGTGGGTGTCTAATGTTTGGAGACTATTGTTTCAAAGAGTGTCTGGTGAATTCCTCCAGTGAGGCCGTACGTCGCAGACCAACCATTAAATGATGACGGTGAAACAGTATCAGAAAATGAAGTTGGGTGCACCACCGGTATATCTGTCAGGACCTTGGGGCAGTTTCCCACTAAGAAGGATTCTGGAAGGACAAGTCATAAACGTCGCCAGACAGCACAGTCCTAGAAGGGCCATCAAACCAGCCTCCTCTCAATCTCAATTGGCACCACATACAAGATCAGGTGCAGATCTTGCGAAGAGGAGACTCAAGCAAGCGGCGGTGTGGAGCAAGTTGTGAAGTGATAATCCAGCGAGTCAGGGCAAGGCAAATCCTGGGTTGGCGACAGTCGCACCTAGCTACTTCTGCGAGGTTCCCGTCTCGGCATCGGAGGCAGTGGTGCATTTAGGTTTTGTGCTGCCCTAGGCCTGACTAAACTTGTGCACCCCCTAATTTAAATTTGACACACCCCTTCCTGTTAATGCCACACCCCTTTAGGCTCCACACTTTTTAGGCTCCACCTTTTCCTTAGAGCTCCACCTCTTCCTCTCTGTATATTAAAAGTGGATACCAAGTGCCTAGTTGTACATTTTGTTGTTTTGTATATCATTTCAAATGTTGTATCTATTATATTAAGAGATAATCAAATAAAATGATGAAATGTTTAAAGATCAGCCATGCATGTCAAGTATACTGGATCACAGCCGCTCTAATTGGTTGACTTAGGTTGGTCTAATTGGTTGAACAATAAAACCCACAGAGATGTGCAGAGCTGCACAGCAATAAAACTCAAAGTAAAGTGTGAGGTGTATGAGCGTAGCACAGAGCTCCACAGCAATAAAACTCAGTAATGTGCAGTGTGTATGAGCGTATCACAGAGCTCCACAGCAATAAAACTCAGTAATGTGCAGTGTGTATGAGCGTATCACAGAGCTCCACAGCAATAAAACTCACAGAAATGTGCACTTTGTTTGAGCGCATCACAGAGCTGCACAGCAATAGAAATCACAATAATGTGCAATGTGTATGAGCATATCAGAGCACCACAGAAATAAAACCGTCAGAAATGCTCATTACGGGAGCTGTCCGGTGCCTGCTCTGTCCCCCCACCGGACCAGAGACACGTATTTGCAGGCCGCTTTCATACGCAGGGAAGCTGCTAACGGCCATTTTGTGGAAGTATCTCCTCGTGGGGATTCTTTGAGGATCTTGTTCTCGGCTGTGTCCGGGCTGGGGATGGTGGAAGCGGAGGGCCCCCGTCTCCCTGTCACTGCACGGACTGAGTTGATGGATGAGGCTGACGAGACCCGGCATCGAGGTGTCCCCCCTCCCTCTGCTGTAACGAAGATGGATGCGATCGCTGGCTTTGATGCCTGCCTGGCTTTATTGGAGGGGGACGACGAGAAACCGCTCACGCGGGGGATATGGCGCCGGCTGCTCTCAGTGCTACGGGAATGAGGAGGAGCTCAGGATTCCCACCAGCATGGATCAGAGGAGGAGGTCTTACCTCACTGCTGCGCGGAAGACGTGGAGGCTGGGGATGGTGGGATCACTGGTGGTCCGTCGGCTGTGCTGCTGTTTGACCCTCCATGTCCAGAAGCGGACCTGAGACCAAGCGGTGGAGGGGACTCGCCGTCTGATGTGCCTGGAGTTGGAGTAGCGGCGTTCTGCGAAGCGATTCCGACCACTCTTGAATCACCCTGTGGCTTACACGTGTGGCGGCCCCTTCGAGGGGGAGTCTCACATGCGGTACTGCCTGATGTCCTTCGGAGCCTGGTCGGGGCGAGAGGGGACTCTATCCCGGCTTTGGCTCTCCTGCAGATTCTCTACCACACCGGCTCACCCAAGAGATCAGAGGGACCTGGACGACCGTACTTAGCCCTGCCTGAGAAAGCTCGGCTTCCCCTGCTGGACACTGGTTGACTTTGTCTTTCTTTCTTTTTTTTTTATTCAAAATTTTATTTTGAAATATGTCATCATACAAGTAAACGTAAAGTGAGGGCCTCGCAGGGCCGCCCATAGTTGTCTGCAATAACTCTGCGTAAAGAAAAACAGCATATAGACATCTATAATAGCACAGCTCAGAGGAAAAAACAGTCTAGAAAATCAGCCAAAAAATTATCTCTCAGGAACATAGATAAGCAACAAAGAACGAGAAAAATCAGCTAAATACATCTAGAATATTAAGAAAGAGGGGGAAAAGGGGCATAAAGTATTGGCAGAGGCCAGGACTGTGCCTCCCCTGGTATAGTCCTGCAGCCTTTAAGGACCGCGTGAGGCATGGGGGAGTTATTGGCACTTGGCCCGGGGACTCGGGGGGGCGATATTGGCACCAGGCCATGTCAGCGCACCACGGTGAGACCCGTGAACGCCAAAAACAAAACGAAAAAACAAAACATATGTAGCGATGTGTTTAAAAAGACTGTTCTGCTGCATTTACTTGCAATGGCCACCAGAGGGAGACAGAGACCATGGAAAGTTATGCTGGACAAACACAAGGCACTAAGCTACCTTTTCCATGATGCTTTGCGTAAGGACAGGAAGTGGGTGTGTAGGAAAGGAAAGGCATCACCAGCCTCGTGGAAAGCATGCTCAGAGTGAGCTGGGAGCTGAAAGGAGAAGGAAGCAGGCCGAGCTGTGGAGGATCGTGACCAGGCCAGAGCGCAGGGGCTACCTCGCTGGTGCTGGGGGATCGGGACAGTGACCCTGCAGAGACCTGTCTATACCCACGCTGCGATCAAGGCAAGCAGAGGACCTGAGTGAGGAGTACCGCAAGTCCATTGGATGGGAGAGCAGGCGGTAGCTGGACAAGTCCGGGTGGGAGCAAGGAAAGCCAGACAACGGATCCAGTAGCCAGTATCACAGACAGGCATTAAGTGGAGAGACGTCCTGGGTCAGGGGAGCCTTGGTGATCGAGCGGATGGGTGAGAGGCCTCCAAGGCCGGTTTATAAAATCAAGAAAGCACGCTGCTGTTTGTTTCCAAAACCCACAGGGCCCCAACTTGACTAGTCGAAGACATCGTTATAAGTAATTCACTGGCCAGTTGAATAGTACCCGGGTACCATATACACACACGTACACACCTTTTACATTTCGGGACTTAACCTGTGCAGGACTCAGTCTGTTACGAATCGGAACAGGGGTTAAAGATAAAGATACGTTCCGAAGATATATTTTCCTCTTTTCCGCTGCGCGTTTACCGCAATACGAAGGGATTGTATGTTTTGGGTTTCGCTACGTGTCCCCTTTTTCTGAACCATCGGGAAATTGCATTTCTTTTATGTTCGGTTGCGAATATTTTATTTTCCGAAATACGAAGCCTCGTGTTTCGTTTCTTTTCCGCTACGCGTTTTACCGTGATACGAAAATACTGTAATAATACCGTGTCTCAACATCTGCTCATTATTTTAGTAAACTATTTAAATGATAAAAACTCACAACTGTGTTGGAGTATATTTATTCCCTAGTGCGGGGAGACTGACCCGTGGTTCATTTTCAGCGGCTCCTCCGGGAGTGAGCGCTACACGTGGGGGCTCGTTTCCGGGATCTCAGTCTCTGGAAAAACCGCATTTAAAGGGTTAAATATGGATCCAGATGAAGCAGCAGAGTGGTGTAAAGCACAGGGTGGCCAGTTAGAGTTGAGTGTAGTAATGGATATTCCTGTAGGCACCTGGGCAGAAGAGCAGATCCGCCTGGCCGTGGCAGCGTTGGCACCTGACCAGCGGGGGTTTCTAGCGGACATTAAAGTGAACCCAGAGACTTCTCACACGTATGTTCTTTTTGAGTGGAGAAAGGGTGTTCCTGTGTGTTTTCAGGACGTGAGTATACAGCTAACGACGACGTGGAAGTTCGTCTGATCCAGCCAAGTAAGCCACGTGGTGATTCAGCGAACATTCCTGCATCCAGCCCGCTGGCCATGATCGGGCCGGAGTTCATTGCTGCTATTGGAGACCTCGTGGTTAAGTGTCAGAGGGCTCACCCTTCTTACATCAGCTTCGGATATCGGAAGTTGGAAAAATTTTCAGGAAACTTGCCAACTCCGGCGGGAGAAGAAACCTTCAAAGAATGGGTGGAACAAGCGATGCAGGCTCTGGATGAGTGGGACGTCTCTGAAGCGCAGAAGAAGCAAAGAATTACTTAGAGCTTAAAGGGACCTGCGTCAGAGGCTGTCAGGAATCTGAAGCTGAGTAAGAGAGACTGTACTGCTCTAGATTACCTGAACATATTACAGGAAGTCTTCGGGCGAACGGAAAAGGCTGCTGAGCTAATGTACCAATATGAGCATACTTACCAGAAAAGGGGTGAGAAGATGACAGAATACATGAGGCGCCTGGATAAGATACTGTACCAAGTACTGTTGAAGAAAGGAACAGACCCCACTACAGTAGATCAGGTTAGAATGCTTCAGATATTGAAGGGTGCCTTACCTTTAGATCCTGTGATGTTGCAGCTGAGGACTCGAGAAGGTAATAAAGAGTTAAATTACCTAGAACTGATTCGAGTTGTTCGGGAGGAAGAAGCCCTTCTGGAAGAGAAGCTTGGAAGAAGGGGAGAAAAGGTCTATGCGCAACCCATAGAGTATAACGAGTGTTCATCAGATGAGGAAGATCCGGAAGAGACATATGAGCCGGAGATAACTCAAAAGTCGTCAAACCAGGTGTATGGTGAGATACAAAAGACTCTCGCGAGAGTACAAGAAGCCCAAGTTAAGATGGAACAGACACACACGGACCTATGCTGGACAATCTTGAAAGTAGTAGAAATGCAGACTGAAATACTGAAGTCTCTCTCAGATATACGAACAGCAGCGGTTGCTGTGGTCTCCGACAGAGGATTTTCAAATGAGCCACAGGAAGAAAGTGTGCCACCTCATGGGAAGATGTTTGTTGTGGGGAAGATGTTTTGCCTGTAGAGAATCATTTCAAGGCTCAGTGCCCAGAAAGGAGACAGGGAGGGTCTCTATATGTGCCTGCTAGACCTAGAAGATCCTCTCCCTGGAGGTCTGATCCTATGTCACGGGAGGAAAATGTATGCCCGCAGTCACCACGTATGAGGACAAGGGTTAGAGTACAACAGACTGGGTCTACCTCTCCTGCTGCTACGAAAAAGTTCCCTGACAAGTTGATAGGTCCTTCGCCCATCATCCCGGTTCAAGTGGAAGGAGTCTATACTAAGGCTCTTCTAGATTCGGGTGCTCAAGTAACGCTGATTTACCGAGACTTCTATCAGAAATATCTGAAGCATATACCCCTGAAGAAATTGAAGGATCTCGAAATCTGGGGTATGGGAATGGAGAAGTTTCCCTATGATGGATATATACAGGTGAAGCTAGAATTCAGTTTGGAAATCGCTGGACAACCGAGAGTATGTGACACGTTGGCAATTGTGTGTCCTCGTCCCTCGGGAGCTAATCGAAGTTCTATGATAGTGGGGATGAACGCTGATGTGTTGAGACACCTCTTAACCCCACTGGTCACGGAAGAGAATCCTGCTCCTAAGAAGGCACACTCGATGTCACGACCGGCCTGTCCACGGAGGGTCAAGGAACAGAGAACCACTACAGAAATAAGAAGGCTGAGGAGAACGGAAGGGACAGAGAAGGCCCTACGTTCAGGAAAGACTGTACAAGTACCGATTGGAGACAAATTATCTGTGCCTGGTCTGCCTATATCCCGTCCGACTCCTACTATTCGGTCTCATCAGTTCCGTTCCGTTAGAGAGAGTGAAGAAGACAGTGAAGAAGAAGGCTGGTGTCTGAGCTGGGTGTGGGCACCTGAGTCCCAGAGCGTCAAGCCGGTTTCTGACTGGGGTGAGAGTGATTTAGGGTCTGATATCTCTGAAGTTATGACTCGAGCACCTGCAGTACCTGAGACCTGGGAAGTTCCTGAAGTTTTAGAGGAAATATCCATAGATTACAGTTCTATGCCTTCACTGGAGGGCTCATATTCCGAGGAAGTGTTGGCTCCGATGGTTGATGAGAGAATTGAGCCTGTAGAGTCAGCGCTCCTGACTGAAGAGGTTCTTGAAAAATTTGAACCTAAACGTTCAGTACGACCCCCTCAGAGACTCACATTTGATTCACCAGGACATAGCACAGAGGAGGCTGTAACAACTGGGCGGAGGTTTCCAGAAGTGTCAGCTCTAATTGCCAAGGTGTCTAAGGGTTTGGGGGAGATTGAGGAAAATTGCTGCCTGTTGTCAACCCTGAATATGTAGGCTAAAGTTAGAAATGTTAAGTAGAAATGTAATGCAACTGTTGTTATGTTATGTATGACCGACACATGTACCCGTTACACGCCCTTGGGAGGACCCAAGAGTTTAGGGGGGAGAGTGTAGCGATGTGTTTAAAAAGACTGTTCTGCTGCATTTACTTGCAATGGCCACCAGAGGGAGACAGAGACCATGGAAAGTTATGCTGGACAAACACAAGGCACTAAGCTACCTTTTCCATGATGCTTTGCGTAAGGACAGGAAGTGGGTGTGTAGGAAAGGAAAGGCATCACCAGCCTCGTGGAAAGCATGCTCAGAGTGAGCTGGGAGCTGAAAGGAGAAGGAAGCAGGCCGAGCTGTGGAGGATCGTGACCAGGCCAGAGCGCAGGGGCTACCTCGCTGGTGCTGGGGGATCGGGACAGTGACCCTGCAGAGACCTGTCTATACCCACGCTGCGATCAAGGCAAGCAGAGGACCTGAGTGAGGAGTACCGCAAGTCCATTGGATGGGAGAGCAGGCGGTAGCTGGACAAGTCCGGGTGGGAGCAAGGAAAGCCAGACAACGGATCCAGTAGCCAGTATCACAGCCAGGCATTAAGCGGAGAGACGTCCTGGGTCAGGGGAGCCTTGGTGATCGAGCGGATGGGTGAGAGGCATCCAAGGCCGGTTTATAAAATCAAGAAAGCACGCTGCTGTTTGTTTCCAAAACCCACAGGGCCCCAACTTGACTAGTCGAAGACATCGTTATAAGTAATTCACTGGCCAGTTGAATAGTACCCGGGTACCATATACACACACATACACACCTTTTACATTTCGGGACTTAACCTGTGCAGGACTCAGTCTGTTACGAATCGGAACAGGGGTTAAAGATAAAGATACGTTCCGAAGATATATTTTCCTCTTTCCGCTGCGCGTTTACCGCAATACGAAGGATTGTATGTTTTGGGTTTCGCTACGTGTCCCCTTTTTCTGAACCATCGGGAAATTGCATTTCTTTTATGTTCGGTTGCGAATATTTTATTTTCCGAAATACGAAGCCTCGTGTTTCGTTTCTTTTCCGCTACGCGTTTTACCGTGATACGAAAATACTGTAATAATACCGTGTCTCAACATCTGCTTCATTATTTTAGTAAACTATTTAAATGATAAAAACTCACAACTGTGTTGGAGTATATTTATTCCCTAGTGCGGGGAGACTGACCCGTGGTTCATTTTCAGCGGCTCCTCCGGGAGTGAGCGCTACACATATCTCTCATCGAAAAAATTGCAGCCCTGCGGTGCAATGACAGCAGCTTGTAGAAGATTCAAAATAAAAAAGGGGGGGGTCGGCTGGAAAAAAAAATAGAGAGATAGAGAGATGGAGAGATATCTCTCTATCTCTCTGATACATAGCAAAGTCGCACATCAGGGGGGGAGAAACGACTCAGTTAAGGGGGACAGAGAGTGGGGGAACTCATCAGGAGTGAAAATAAAATAGCTTCAAAAATCAGCACCTAGACATCCAAGTGACGGCAAGAACGGCTATAATATCTCGGAGAGAAAAAAAAAATCTCAGCATAGGGACAAAGGAAGGGGGAGAGTCAGCAAAAGGGTCCATTTATGCAGTGATGCCACCGAGCAGGGCTTCATGTCTCAGAGCAGGCCGCAAGATGGCCGCCAGGTGAACGCCGCGGCCCAGAGTCGGCGGCCGAATCCCGGGTCTCTGTGGTCCGGAGCGGGGGACTAAACGGGCTCCAGACCGTGCACGCCTGATGGCCAGCCTCAGGGGGACTCCAATACTGGGAGAAGAATGGAGATACTCAGCCTAATTGTCTCTAAAAAGACACCATGTCGAGGAGCTCCATCCAAACACATCTATTCCCCTCCGCTGCCGGCCACGCCCCCCCCCTTTGTCTTTCTTTCGCTCTTTTTCTTATTATTTAAAAAGATGTTGTTTTGTTTTCACATACCTGCTGAGAATTTTGATTTTTCGTTGCCGCTCCCTCCCACTTATTATTTTTATTTGATTTATCTCTGCCGCCTGGCTAGATTTCTCATCCCCCCTTATGCAGTGCTTTCCTGTTTTGAAGAGACCCTCATCCATTTATGGAAGTTTCTGCTCCCCCCTGATTTTTGCTGTGACATTTATGTGAACTCTTCAAACTGTTTTTCGCCTGCTTAGTATTATAGACTACCTGCCTTTTTCAGCAGATTCGGCTGGCTTTTTGGCTGATGCTCCCCGGATGGAGACGAGATTTTGTTTCCTAGAGACACTCTTAGATGACTTTTCTGTGATTTTTCACGTATTCAGGCCAATGTGTTTTATGTCTACCTGCTTTTATTGTTTACTTTATGCGTACAATGCTGACTTTACTGGCCCTGCGCGGCCTTTACATTTTGCATGCTTTTTATGCTTCATATCCTTTATTCCTCCCTCCCCCCCTTTTTTTTTCTACTTTTTACTTTTTCTTTTGGCGTTTGGGGTCCATTCGGGGTGTGCCATTGTGGTGGCCACCATGGCTCTGCCCGCCATACCTGGCCCTCGAGTATCCCAGCCTTGTGACCTGCACATTTCCATGGCCTCCTACGGTCCTTGGACCTTTAGGAGTGAGCCAGGACAGTCACATATTCGGCCTTTGACACCCATTTTTTCTTTTTTTTTCTTTTTTTTCCCCTCGGTTCTGGGGCACTATCTGGTATGTCTCTCTCCCCCCCCCCGCCTTCTTATTTGCTTATTATTTTACTATTTGCTGTATAACTGTATGATGATCCTGTGTGATCACTTTCATTTATTTTTCGTGGCTGATTGTACCGATGACATTATTTCAAAATAAAAATTTTGAATAAAAAAAAGAAATGCTCATTACGGAGCTGCACAGCAACAAAACCCACAGAAATGCGCACTGTGTTTGAGCGTATTACAGAGCACCACAGCAATAAAACTTACAGTAATGTGCAGTGTGTATGAGCGCATCACAGAGCTGCACAGCAATATAACTCAGTAATTTGCACTGTACTGCTTTTCATTTCATTTACCCCCTTTTAATTCCATTCCCCCCGTTTTTAATTTCATTCACCCCTGCTTTTCATTTCCTCTGCTTTTTATTTCATTTACCCCATCTTTTCTTTTATCCCCTTCTCTTCATTTACCCCTTCTTTTCATTTCATTTACCCCCTTTTCATTTACCCCCTTCTTTTCATTCCCCCTACTTTTCATTTAATTTACCCCCTTCTATTCATTCCCCCTGCTTTTCATTTCATTCTCTCCTTTTCATTTCATTTACCCCCTTCTTTTCATTTACCCCCTTCTTTTCATTTCCCCTGCTTTTCATTTCATTTACCCCCCTTCTCTTTTATTATTATTATTATTCATTATTTATAAAGCGCCAGCATATTCCGCAGCGCTGTACAATAAGCACAGTATAGACAGGGTTACAATACATTGAACAACATTTGACAAACAGTACAGGAGGAGATGAGGGCCCTATTCTCGTAGGAACTCACAATCTAGGAGGGTTGGGGTTGGAAACAGGAGGAGAGGACTGTAAGGTGAGAGTGATTGATGGTTGCGTCATTGAGTTGGGTGGTAGGCTTCCCTAAATAGGAATGTTTTAAGGGAGCGTTTGAAGGAAGAGAAGTTAGGGGAAAGTCTGACAGTACGAGGGAGAGCGTTCCAGAGAGTGGGGGCTGCGCGTGAGAAATCCTGCAGTCTATCATGGGAAGAGGTGATGCGGTCATTTCATTTACTCCTTCTCATTTCATTTACCCCCCTTCTCTTCATTTCATTTCATTTTTTTTGAGAAAGGATTTTACCAAGACGGATACATTGAAATTTCTCTCGTTTTCAAGTATGTCCTGTTAGGTGTCTTGCCCAAGGACACTTACTGGAGAGGTGCTTGTCGGATCGAACCCATGACTCCACAGGCTCTCTCCACGCAGAGCAGTGATGTTACCTCTACTCCACCCAGCCGGTACATTTACCCCCCTTCTCATTTAATTTACCCTCCTTTTCATTTCATTTACCCCTCCTTCTTTTCATTTCATTCAATTTCTCACCCCCTCCGGTGAACCTGTGGGCTGGCTGAGTCCTGAGAGCAACCGCTGCGGTTGCCCATCCAGGGTTGCTGCATCTCTGCAGGAAGCCCCCGCACCGCAACACAGTCAGCAGGTGAGGCATATCTCCTCTTGTCGGTGGCTGCCACTCGTCCCCCATCAGCCCGGCGAGGTACACGTCTAGGGCTAGGCCTGACATCCCAGCCTTCACTACTTTGGAAGGGGAGGGCAATCTGCCTGCCTCAGACCTCCAGGCTCCCAAACCGTGCCTGCCTCTGAGCATGGTAGAGCGCTGGGAGGAAGTAACATTGATGATCACTTCCAGCGCCGCAGTTCTCACGCGATGGGACAGCTGCGGCGCAACGAAGAGGATGCATCGCTTGGCGCCGCCGTGGTGCTTTGGAGATCAGGGATTTAAAACCAGCTGCTGCGGGTTTCACGGAGTGGCAGGGCGGCATTTTTTGCCGCCCTGGCAAAAGTGCCGCCCTAGGCCTTGTCGGCCTATGCCAAAATACATCACTGACCTGATGCACAAGTCGCAAGACACAGGGTTTGGACAGAATAAGTGAGACTCTAGGCGGAGATGCAGCAGCTGTCCTTGGGAATGCAGTACTGGAGCTGCACTTTACAGATAAATTGACAGATCTGTAAACTGACAGACATATATACATACAGATATAGAGGCAGACATAGAGACCGCTAAATACATGTGTATATAACAAGGACATCTATCTTGTAGGCTAATTATTGGTTCCCCCCATATCACGAACCCAAATATACATCACTTCTGTCAATCAAAATTCATGCAACTCCATACACACTCCTGATGACGCTGGATTCTAACAGCGAAAGCGTACAGTGGAATTTCTTGCGTTCGTATAGACAACAACTTTGTGACTTTTTCTATTTGAACCATGACTGGAGCACTCACAGCATGGTTTATGGTATACACTGTTTTTGCTTGATGATTTGACCCCTGGAGGCAGCTTACTATTTTTGGCCTTTCTTATACCTGTGAACCCTTGAACCCTGCAATCCCATTGCTTCCTTCTCTTATCCTAGATAGCCCCAACACTCTGTTTTCCTGTCTCTGTCGGGGGTCTAACCTACTTTTCACACTCAGTCCTGGAAAGTTACTCTGGCTTTTAGCATTATTTTTTTTAAGACCGTTTCTTGGTTTCTTTTTTCCCTTGGGGTTCATACATGACTGCTCTGTTTTTTTAAATTTCTTTAAAAGGTTCATTTTCAGCTTTATGTTGTTCATGTACCCTTGATTCATAATTCACAATTTGGTTGGGTTACCCCACATTTACACTTTGAAATTGACAGCACTCCTACCAGCATTCTAGTTGCACTCTACATTTATTCTTATCTTGCCAATCTTGCCTACACAGCTGATTTGTCTTATGTGCCCCCAAGTACCAGAGGCAGAGTGCCAGGTGAACAGAGACCAACCCCACACTCTGCCCCCTTCCTGGTGTCACCAGGTGCAGGGCTGAGTTCTCTGCCAAGCACCTTCACGTGACGCTCAGCAGATTTTATGTTCTCTCATAACTAATTTATGTTGCCCTCTTCCACAGCGCTAGGCTGCAGGCAACATAAATCATCAAATATGAGAATGCATGCATCCAACTGTATTCTGTCCTCCTCATATAGTGCAAGGCCAGGCTGGGGAGCTCACAGCGGCCGCACACCCCCAGGCTCCTCTAGCGTCGCTGCCTTATATAGTGCGTTATAAAGATGTTCTACATATAAATACAGCTGGTCGGAACTACAGATTTCACTTAAGTGTTCATTTAAAGTCTTTATTGTTTGCACTGCATGGAAAATCTAGTGCTGTTTATGAGGGCAGCCCTGTCTACATTTCTAATACATTTATACTATTTAAGCAAGATATCAAATGTCACTTCTCATAACTAAATGATCTCCTAACTAGCTACTTAAATTAATTTGGGATTGTAGTTAATTAGGCCTGACCAAATGCAAAACAGATGACACCTATAAAAATACAACTTCATGCAAATCACAATGATGATAAATATTGTAGAAAGTTGTATTCTTTTACGGGGCATCGTTATGCTTACAATCAATACACACATAGATCAGGCTACTGGTCACGTTAAGGTGGATTATCCAGTCTGAATCACATTAGATACTGTATATACATCATAATTCCCTAGACTCTGTAATACCTCTAGTAACAAATGCGCTCATTACAAAGCTTTCTATATTTTACCAATCTCTTTATCTGGGAAGGGGGGCAGTAATCCAACCAGCCCTGTCAGCAAGATATTATTCTTGGATTTATGGACATCCGTTTCTCCATGTTGTTATCAGAAGGACATTCCCTGATGCATATTAATCACCTATTATTGGTTTCCTGTAAAGCATAGAACATGAATGTATAATTTAAGTCTATATGCAGTGAAATATAGTCAATGACACCAAAGGGGTTATTCAGAGCCAATCTGGCCCCGAAATGGCACCGAACATTGAATTTCCCCGTACGGTGCATTTCCTGGCCATTCGGCTATTCAGAAAGCAGGCAGTTTGCTAAATTTTGGCGAATTGCCAGCTAAATACGGTACCCGTTTAACGGCAGTGAAGCAATGGTTAAGCTAGTCAGAGAACACCGAACAGCAGAGAAATGCCCTGATGTTCGGTGGCTTCATTCAGCAGATTTAATCAAGGGAATCCCATAGGCTTCAATGTTAAAAATATTCCCGTTTTTACTCAATATCCAATAAATCATTTATTCTTTCAATCTGCAGCAAACAGTCTTTTATTTTTTTAAAGATTTTTTTAGTCATTTTTCGGCGGTTATTTTTGGGGGGGGGGAAACACCTTTTCCCATTTTTTCTCAAATAGTTTTTTTAACATTTTTTCTGTAACAGACCTTTTTTATTATTATTCATAGGACCTTATATGTTAATTCCAGACATTTTCTTCCAGTAGATTTTTGCAAACAACGTTTCAAATTTGACATTTTCAATGTTTTATTTTTTTATTTTATTTTACCCCATTCGCCGGCTTGTCTTTTTCCAGCAGCTGGTAGTCGCTGTGTTCGGAGGATCGTCGGCTTTCACAGAAATGGATTTGGGTTTGCGGCGGCTTCGGTTGGATTCGATAATTTTCTAATCGAATCTGATAATTTTGGCGTGTCTCAGGTGGGTTATTGAATCGGATTCGATTCGTTAATCAGCCAGACTTGCCGAAATGATCGGATCCAATAATTTCAGCGGGTTTTTTTTTATTCTCCGATCGGTGGTTATGCGGTGGATTTTCCCTGCACTTCAGGGACCCTACGGTGAATGCAGAATTCACTGCAGGGTCAGGAAATTTGATTCCCCGAAGTGTGGGGAACGAGAGAACACAGTAATGTTAGTGACATTTTGGTGCTCTCTGAATAAATTTAATTCAATACTGGGATTTATATGTTCGTGTTGGAGAGGTTATAAGATATGGTTCAAATAGACATGACCTTTTTCAGTATAAATAAACTTCTGCAAGGCTTTCAGCGATGACGAATATAAGGAAATATACAGTCCATGTAGTATTACTGCAAATATAAGGGTTATTGTAGGCAGGCCTCAAAATTTCAAGTCCTGAGCTACTAGCCAAGCCTTAAGAGTTACTCGCCACTAGTTGCCCCACCTAACCCTTTTCCAGCATTGCCTCTGCATTCCCACTCGCCCTCATATAATTTCCACTCGCCAAATGCGAGCAGGCGAGTGGAAATTTTGAGGCCTGATTGTAGGTATGGTTCATGTTGAAGGGAACATGTGGGAGCACAATTTCTACACTATTTTTGGTGAGAGAACTTAGTTCTCATTGGTCCCACAGAGTATTAAGCTTGTATTCAGTGTTTAACCCTTCACTGCTGAGTCATTTCATCTCTGTGTGCGGAGCTCATTTTGACTGTTTTGTGCTCCTCATGTTTAAAATGATTTGAAGTCATGTTTTTATGTAGGACCCAGACCAATTATATATTCTTATTTTCAGCAGACTCGGCCAATTTATAATATAACATTATTATATGTATACATCATGTCATGCCAGAATACAATTATAAATAATGTTAAAAAATTTGAATTTCCATTCAGATTTCAATCATTTACAGCGTGTAAAATTTTTAAATTGATATTTTATAATCCAAGTCTTTGGTTATATATTCTATGGGGTACACTTGTTTAAAAGAATTAGAAATGAGAAACTGTTACAGTATTTTTACTGTAATTTTCTGAGAAAATACTGAGAACAACAAATTTTCATTGAAGGAAATGAGAAAGTGAGTTAGTACAGTGTCATTGTTCACATAATTGAAAAGTGAACAATAATAATATAAATAACAAAAAGTAAATTTAAAAAAAAAAGGCATTTTTACTTGAGTGTGGTGCTCCTCCAGGGGAAGTTCCCCTTATGGGAATACTTTAGGAAGTCCTATGGCATCCCACTACAGAAGTTTACACACAATACACACAATTGCGTCATTTTGTTCATAGCCTGGGGCTTACGAGAATCCCCGCAGCCACCCCGTTTGAATACCTATTGATGAGAAGCTTGGGCACAACTGGAACGATTTGTCTGATCTATGCTTTCCTGAGGAGGAATGGAAAGCGCTGACAGAGTCCTCTTTGAGGATCACGACCTGTACTTTGGTGAAGGAGAAATGCTAAAAACTCCTCTCCAGATGGTACTTGGATCCTGTCAGACTCCAGAAAATGTACTCCGCCCTGACTGGCTTCTGCACTAGGGTCCGCAGCACGTTCTATCATATGTGGTGGGAATGCAGTTAGGTCACTGTTTTATGGTCTGCTGTCTTTGATTTGCTATCTCATGCCCTGGGACTACAGATACCCGCTGATCCACTGCTGACCTTGCTCAATTCTCCGTCCGTCGCTACGGGTTGTCTCGCTCCTCCATTAAATTAGTACAACGAGTATGTACGGCCTTGCGTATCTGCATTGTGAGGTCATGGATATTCTCCCTCCCCTCTATATTGGAGATTGTAGCAAAGGTGTGGTACATCTATAGAATGGAATGTCTGATGGCCCAACTGTACGATACTGTTCCACAATGTAATGTGATTTGGGAGCTGTGGCTCACGGTACAATCGACCCCGTGACTGAGTCCTTATTCACTGACCAAGAGACCTTGACCATGTTTTTTATGTTTTTTATTTTTCAGTCCTTGTATAGGTTTTTCTCCTCTCTCCCATGTAACAGTCGCCGGAGCAATCTTCCCTAACAGCTTCCTCAAAGCTTTGACCGCAGCCGAAAGAATGAGGCTCACCGTTCGAAGTCAAAAGCAGAATGCTAGTTTATTCAGAGACACAGATACAGTCAACCACCAACCCCCGCAATGGGGGATGATGGTCATAACATTCATTTTCTCCTGAGGAAGACCTTGTGTGGTAGAAACGCGTTGAGCTGCTTGTTTTTATCCTGTTGCCTCCAGTACTGCTATGCAGTTTTAACTACTCTGAAGAGTAAGTCAAATAAATTTTTATTATATACAATTTGATGCTTGGTGCCATCCTTGTTTATTATTCCGAGATCGTGTACCATCGGATGGATGTGATACCAATTCAACTTCGTTTGGGCATCTACTGCATTGCAATCCTTGGAGGATGATGGGCTGATTTACATCTACCTTTGTGAGTTGCCAAGTGTATTCTGCGTACACCCAGTTTGTGGGATATTACCCTATAGATTTTTTTTCAACCACCAACCCCCGTTGCATACACCCAAACCGATAACACCACAGATCAAACACTGAACAGGACCTTCAAATAATGGGATTTCCTGGGAGGAAAAGGGGGAGGGAGAAGGCAGGTAAAACAAATTGGATTTCTTATAGAGAAAACGTACACGTACACGTACACATAGAGCGAGCAGGTTCTAATACAGAGGTCACACTATAGAGGTTAGATAATTGAGGGAATGTACGCAAAACACACAGTGCTTTGCCAGTGCTTCAGCTGGAGATGTAGTAAAGGTTGTAGCAGCTTCCCGTTGGGGAGGGAGGATGACTTTTCCCACTCCCTGGACTCTACTCTGCTGCTGGGGATAGAAGACAACTTTCTCCAATCCCTGACTTTGGATCTGCCGTTGGAGAGGGATGATGGCCACCTCCTCTCCCTTGATAACCGTGGCTGTTACAGGTGCTGGGCAGAGGCCAGCGGCGCTTTGCCCAGTTGCCAGCGCTTCAGCTGGGAATGTAGTAACTGCTACACTCTGGGCTTGTTGCTAATCGTAATCTAGCTGCTTTACATCACCCAATTCACGCTCCTCTACTCCTAACATTTCAATCCGCCACTGGGGAGGGAGAACGACTTTCTCTGCTAACAGTTCTGATAACAACCACTGGGGAGACGACTCAACGGGTCTGTCTCCCAAATTCCAAAACTCCTGCTGTGTAGCTGTATTACTTGCAAGAATTATGGGGCAGAGACCAGCGGCGCTCTGCCCGGCTGCCAGCTCTTCTGCTGGGTCACAATCAGTTATTCTCTGGGCTTGCTGTTGATCGCAATCAAGCTGCTTTCTTTCGCCCATCTGACCTCCTCCTTTCAAGACACTCACATTTAAACTGACCGCCCATCTCTCTGCCTGGGGGACCATCTCGCCAGGACTGCCTCCCAGACTCATGTACTCTCGCTCGGATGTGGCTAGTACTTCTTCCACCGCTTCAGGCTCCGGTATCAGCAACGGGGAACTCACACTGCTGGGAATTGCCTCCTGGTACTCCAACGTGCTGTTGGGGCAATGAATTGTATACTTCCTTTCCTGGTAACGTAGCTATAGGATGCGCCAGCTCCTCTCCACCACCACACATTCCTCACCGAATGGAGTCATGCCTGCCTGCTGAGCAGAGTTGAGCAGGCTTTTGTAGGCAATTTCCAACTCCCATTCTTGGACTCTGAGGAATTCCACATCCTCCTGGAACAAGACTTCAGAGAACTCCATCCCTCTCTCTCGGCACTCCAAGATATCCTCCAGACACCACTTGGACTCACTCCCGAAAACCGGATCCTCTACAAGCTTCTCATGTAACAGCCCCAGGCCACCATAGCCATAGTCTTCTGTTGGGCTGTCACCTGCAAGCCAGGGGTACACTTTTGCTGCATACCACCGGAGGACTCTGTATCTTTCCTCTAGTGCCATTTCCTTCAGGACCAGTCTGCGGAGCTCCTGCACATCCTCTTCTGGTGGCTGTTCTCCCAGGCCCACCATCCGACTCTCCAATATTAGCTGGTACCTCACGTAGCCAAAGGGGATAATTTTGCTGTTGCATATTCGCTCGACTTGAAGAGCGTCCCACCACAACATCAGGCGGATCGTTGCACTCTCTTCCAGCAGGACCTGTTCTGTCATCGGTCCACTATGCTGGTTCTGCCGTTCTCGCAACCTTCGTAGGAATTCTGTCTCTGTGACTGTGGCCATCTCCTGCTTGCTTCTGCTGTCTGGATATTGAACCTCGGTGGTGGTTTTGGACTGTTCACTGGAGAAAGAAAATCCCACCGCTGCCAGCCAGATGTGATGGAGCGACTGTACCCTAACTTAGTACCTCCGTCTGCGGTCTCTCTCCCAACAGCTTCCTCAAAGCTTAGACCGCAGCCGAAAGAATGAGGCTCACCGTTCGAAGTCAAAAGCAGAATGCTAGTTTATTCAGAGACACAGATACAGTCAACCACCAACCCAGTTGCATACAGTTAAACAGATAACATCACAGATCAAATACTGAACAGGACCTTCAAACAATGGACAATGGGATTTCCTGGGAGGAGAACGGGGGAGGGAGAAGGCAGGTAAAACAAAAGGAATTTCTTATAGAGAGAACATACACATTAGAGCGAGCAGGTACTAATACAGATGTCACACTATACAGAGAGAGGTTAGATAATTGAGGAAATGTACACAAAACACACAACAAGAGACTATACAATAACTACGCAAGGCAATAACACACAGGCATCAAAAATCTTTAGTTTGCTGGGGGAATTTTTAAAACAGTGAAAAACCAAATATATTTAAAAGGTCCACCAGTTCCCCAATAGTCTCTTTCACGTGCCATAGTCTCTGGGCAGGAGGCTAGCCCACATCCCCCACCAGATGCCCAAGTGACAGTAGGTTCCGTCACATTTAGTTTCGTTTTTTTTTTTTGAGAATCCATGATATGAAACTGTTATATATGTTTTTATTTTAAGGCAACTTTTGCCTAGACCGGTAAAATGCTGGATTTGCTATTCTGACTGATTATTCTATGCCCGCTTACCTGGTGTAATGGATATAATGTAAGCCTATTTTGGTGCCTTGCAGCTGTTTTATATGAAAACCCAATAAAACTGTGTTATGAGGGGAAAAAAGCATTTTTATTTAGATTTATTTTATTTTTACACATAGGTGTGCACAGCCTATTGCATCAGGGTGTGCATCCAAAAGTTCAAACACATGATAGACCGTCTATAATAGAGTATGTATGTGTAACCAAAGCTTTCTCTACACTTTGTGACCCCACCTTCCTTGGAACCCTTGTCCACACTATACATTGCCTCTGTGCCTGTTGGAGAAATGTGGATGCTGGCCTCCTGCCCAAAGATCATGGACCAATTTGCTAAAGCAAATTCAAGGAAAATTGGCATAAGGGGCACCTAAGGGTTAACAAGTTAAATGTATTTCTAAGAGTTAGTTTGTGTTAGCGAGAACAATAGGTCTACATTGTATCTCTGTTTGTCCTTAGATGGATCTGATGCTCTCTGTCTACATGAGGGGAAGTTGAATTCCTTCTGAAGACAAAGAAACCCAATTAGTACACACTAGACTGGATTAGCAAATAATGTATTCTATTGATTGTGTCATGTGATCCCCCACCTCTCTGTTGCCCATATAACTGGCCCCATTTTTCCATTAAAGGATATATTCATTCCCCTGCATTAAGCGGTGTGTCTGTTTGGGGGAAGAGATACATAGAAATATACAGCAATCCCTCAAGTTCTGGCTGAGGGTTGGGAGGAGAAAAGCTGTTGCGGATCAGCTTGGCTGAAGAGAAGGGATGGACACTGTAACAGGTTTGGGTCTAGTCCACAAGCCGGAGACCAATGAACCCCATTTTCTGTCACAGTATGTATGTACAGTATCTCACAGAAGGGAGTACACCCCTCACATTTTTGTAAATATTTTAGTATACCTTTTCATGTGACAACACTGAAGAAATGACACTTTGCTACAATGTAAAGTAGTGAGTGTACAGCTTGAACAGGGTAAATTTGCTGTCCCCTCAAAATAACTCAACACGCAGCCATTAATGTCTAAACTGCTGGCAACAAAAGTGAGTACACCCCTAAGTGAAAATGTCCAAATTGGGCCTATAGTGTCAATATTTTGTGTGGCCACCATTATTTTCCAGCACTGCCTTAAACCTCTTGGTCATGGAGTCCTCTTCCACTCCTCCTTGATGACCTCACGAAGCTGGTGGATGTTAGAGACCTTGCACTCCTCCACCATCCATTTGAGAATGCCCCACAGATGCTCTATAGGGTTTAGGTTTGGAGTCGTGCTTGGCCAGTCCATAGCCTTTACCCTCAACTTCTTTAGCAAGGCAGTGGTCGTCTTGGAGGTGTGTTTGGAGTCATTATAATGTTGGAATACTGCCCTGCGGCTCAGTCTCTGAAGGGAGGGGATCATGCTCTGCTTCTGTATGTCACAGTACATGTTGGCATTCATGGTTCCCTCAATGAACTGTAGCTCCCCAGTGCCAGCAGCACTCATGCAGCGCCAGACCTTGACACTCCCACCACCATGCTTGACTGTAGGCAAGACACACTTGTCTGTGTACTCCTCACCTGGTTGCCACCATACATGCTTGACACCATCTGAACCAAGTAAGTTTATGTTGGTCTCATCAGACCACAGGACATGGTTCCAGTAATCCATGTCCTTAGTCTGCTTGTCTTCAGCAAACTGCGGGCTGTCTTGTGCATCGTCTTTTAGAACAGGCTTCCTTCTGGGAAGACAGCCATGCAGACCAATTTGATGCAGTGTGCGGCATATGGTCTGAGCACTGAGAGGCTGCCCCCCCACCCACCCCCAACCTCTGCAGCAATGCTGGCAGCACTCCTACGTCTTTTACCCAAAGACAACCTCTGGATATGACGCTGAGCACGTGCTCTCAACTTCTAATGGTCGACCATGGCGAGGCCTGTTCTGAGTGGAACCTGTCCTGTTAAACCGCTGTATGGTCTTGGCCACCGTGCTGCAGCTCAGTTTCAGGGTCTTGGCAATCGTCTTATAGTCTAGGCCATCTTCATGTCGAGCACCAATTCTTTTTTTCAGATCCTCAGAGTTCTTTGCCATGAGGTGCCATGTTGAACTTCCAGTGATGAATATGAGAGAGTGAGAGCGATAACACCAAATTTAACACACCTGATCCCCATTCACACCTGAAACCTTTTAACACAAATGAGTCACATGACACCGGGGAGGGAAAATGGCTAATTGGGCCCAATTTGGAAATTTTCACTTAGGGTGTACTCACTTTTGTTGACGGCGGTTTAGACATTAATGGCTGTGTGAGTTATTTTGAGGGGACAGCAAATTTACACTGTTCTACAAGCTGTACACTCACTACTTTATATTGTAGCAAAGTGTCATGTCTTCAGTGTTGTCACTTGAAAAGATATAATAAAATATTTACAAAAATGTGAGGGTGTACTCACTTCTGTGAGATACTGTATCTCGGTATGTGCTGATCTACAGCCCAAAAACAAACTAAATTTGTTAGCTGCAAACAAATTTTGTTTGCCTTTGGGCTGCAGAAGCTGCTCAAAGCTCTGAAATATTAGGGCTTTCAGCAACCGATGCAGGGGGAAATAGAAAATAGACCAGCATCTCAAACCTCTAACTCAATTGGGCAGTAGATGTCGCCAATGGGTATAAGCGCAAATCTGTCTTACTTCAAAATGAATTTAAAATGATTTTCCAAAAACCAAAACACCGGTTTCTGACAATGTTTTTTTGGAAAATCACCTGGTAGTGAAGGGGTTAACGACCACTGCTTCTTTCAGAATTAGCACTAACTTACAGGAGCAGTTAATTTCTTTTAAGGGTTTGCGCACATGTTATGAGGTGCAAACTTAAGTCGCTAATATTATGTTTGCAGTCCTAAACATTAACTGCTCGAACCGTTTGTCTTATGGGTAGAAATAGGACCTTGAGATTATATAGCGGCGTGAAATGTTACTATAGTAAAAAAAACTACAGTAGAGTAGCATGTGCTGCCACATACTATGCTTTCCTGTAGGGTATTTTATCACTGGATTCCAATACGTTGCTAGAATCCAATTATAAGCAAACAAAAGCATCCTGCTCTGTGTGTGGCAATATAATTACAAGATTTCAAGACAATAATTAGCAAAGCAGCCAGTGATTTACTGATAGGAAAACCTCTTTATTGGGAAAGCAATGTAGCCCTCATCTTCCTATGCTTTCATTGTGCTTTTAGATTATAAATTTAGCAGAATAAGAGTCCATTATTGACCCTTTCTCTTGGGAGCAATTTGCAAAAGGGAATATTCCCAGAACACAGGTGTCATGTAAAATATTGTGTACTATTTATTTTATGGGTAGCAGAAGAAAGACAATAATATAGTGTCACTGACCCAACGTGGTGCTGCCCTGTTTAAAGCCTAAACAGATTCTTATTTCTTATGCTCCCTTGTGTATTACAAACTGTACCCCCCTGACCCCGTACAAAGGTTTCCCCAATATATCGACGAGCCTGAAGTATCGCACCACGCAATGTAAAATGGCGACAAACTACATCCGATTCGATACGGCTGAAAACGGTTTGAACCAGTCAATCCGATCCAATGAGCTCATTCGAATTATCGGACCAATCTGCATCGAGCCCACTTCAAGACCTTCATTTACATAGCACCCGCAGATGTAATTGATGCGGACCTAATTGGAGCCAGCCTGGACTTGGAATTAACCAATGGGAACTGTTGGGGTGGACAGGGAGTTTGAATGTGTCTGTCATAAATACCTGTGTATCTGTGCCTAATAAACCAGTTGTCTGCATGAACATACATACAGCCTGTCTGGTGTTTTGTTCAAGGCTACAAGCAGCTGGATTCGTGAGGCACTTAGTGGACGTCCGAATCCCTTCCAGAATCAGAAGGATTGAATAGAAGCAGTGGATCGAAAAGAGTGAATCTGTTGCTCGAGGCTTCGAATCCGGAGCGATTCGAAGGCTGGGCCGATCTTGGTGAGGGAGTGCCTGGGAGAGCCGGACAAGGTACACAAATGGTCCATTACAAATAGGAGAAAGCATTTTCCGAGATATGTAAAAATAAACATGTAAATAATTTCATATATTTTGAAAGGCATACGGTGGAGGGTGATTTCATATGAGAGTAAGAGAAATGATAGTGGCCTGGGAAATGGAATGTGATATTAGAAGGAAAAGTTATCACTTTGCATTTGTTTTAGGAATTGTGATTATGAAAAACTGAAATTATGATATGGTATAGGGTTGAATTGCTGTGATGGAGAGAAGAAGTTAACGAGGTATAGAGAAATAACATTTCAGCAACATTTTGTCAGGATTAAGAACGACCCAACCTGCAGAAACCTCATGAAGGACACAATGAAAATATAGATTGGGAAAAGTGGTGTAATGCACCATCAACAAACGGAGAGTAAATTTCCTTTTGAATCAACGTCTGAGAAGAGGTTCTTTCTCAGAATATTCATCACCATTAGATGGAAGGCATAGAAACAGATTATGTACTATATAGTGTAACATATAAATAATACATAGTACAGCATGATAAGGACTGAGTTACTCTCCTAGAGAGGCAAGAAAAATTACCTGAACCCTTCGGAGCTAGTTTTCTGCACGAATGGGTCATAAAATGTCATCTCATCTTCATTAAAGTGACAAGTATAGACACACTCAATGTGTTTAAGCTAAAAATACACACCCAGTTAAAATATTTCATGTCTTTATTGAACAAATCCCATTTAACATTTATAGTGCTGTGGAAAAAGTAAGTGAACACTTGAATTTAATAGTTACTTGATCCTCCTTTGACAGCAATAAACTCGACTATGCATTTTTGGTAGCTACAGATTAGACCTGCCTGCACAATGTTCAGGTGGGATTTTGGACCACCCCAGCCTCAGCTCAGCCATATTCTTAGGCTGTCTGGGGTGCAGCTCTCTTGAAGTCATTGCACATCCGCTCTATGACTGAGGTAAGGACCGCAATCTGACTGGGTCACTACAAAAGGTGGATTTTCTTTTAATGGAGCCATTCTCTAGTGGATTTACTGCGATATTTAGGATCATTATCCTGCTGCATCACACACATTCCACTGACTTTCAGCTGGCACACCAGTGCTTTTTATACCTTATAGTAGTTTTAACTCACAACTCCAGTCTCATTTTATTAATTGGAGACCAGGTTTGCTAAGTTCCAAATCAAGTTAGCTTCAGTTGGAGTTATTTGCCTAGGCAGTTTTCATTTACTTTTTTCCAACCTATACTCTAAATATTTTAATGATTTATTCAATATGTACAAGAACAATGCAATAATTTGTGAGTTATCAGTTAAAAACTGATTGTGTTTATTGATTACTGTAACTTAGATAAACGTGAGACAAATTAATTAACACATAAAGGCAGTACTTTCTAAAGAGCTCACATTCCTTCTCTTGCTGCTCCGTACTAGAGCCAAACTTGGCTCTTGGAAGACAGATTGTGGGTTTTATCCTCTGCACGGGTACCCACAAACCCAGAGCCGGATTTACATCTCATGAGCCTGTAGGCACAGAAATCTGGATTGTAGCTACCCAACACCCCCCCCCCCAAACAAAAAGCACCAAGTACTTTTCTTAATTTTTGTTTTGGGGAAATTAAAAAATAAATAATTCTGAAAAACAGTTTCTCTCTGTGCTCATATCAAACGAACGTTCAGAAGCTCTTGCCTTAAACCCTTCACTACCGAGATATCTTGGGCTCCAGAGGCACCTGGTGCCCTGATATTGAGATATCTCGATCTGCTGATCTGCAGCCCAAAAGCTAATGAAATTCATTTAGAAACATAGAAACATAGAAAAATGTCGGCAGATAAAAACCTTTCGGCCCATCTAGTCTGCCCAATTACATGGATACTTGACCTGGATTTATCTTTTGTTTAGGATAGCCTTATGCCTATCCCATGCTTGCTTAAATTCAATTACTGCTCTGGCCCCCACCACCTCCACTGGAAGACTGTTCCATGTATCCACCACCCGCTCAGTAAAATAATGCTTCCTGATGTTACTTTTAAACCTTTGCCCCTCTAATCTAAGACTATGTCCTCTTGTTTTGCTATTTTGTTTCCTTTTAAATATACTCCCTTCCTCTACCTTGTGGATTCCCTTTACGTATTTAAATGTTTCTATCATATCTCCTCTGTCTCGCCTTTTTTCCAAGCTGTACATGTTAAGATCATTAAGCCTTTCTTGGTAACTTTTCGCCTTCAAGCCGTACACCATTTTAGTAGCCCTTCTCTGAACTCTCTCTAAGATGTCTATATCCTTCTGGAGATACGGTCTCCAGTACTGCACACAGTACTCCAAGTGAGGTCTCACCAGTGCTCTGTACAGTGGCATGAGCACTTCCCTTTTCCTACTGCTAATACCTCTCCCTACACAACCAAGCATTCTGCTAGCATTTCCTGCTGCTCTATTACATTGACTACTTACCCTTAGATCCTCTGAAATAATAACCCCTAAATCCCTTTCCTCAGATGTTGAGGTTAGGACTGTATCAAATATTCTATATTCAGCCCTTGGGTTTTTACGTCCCAGGTGCATTATCTTGCACTTATCCACATTAAAACTCAATTGCCACAACTCCGACCATTTTTTTAGTTTACCTAAATCATTTGTCATTTGGCTGATCCCTCCAGGAACGTCAACCCTGTTGCAAATCTTTGTGTCATCAGCAAAAAGACATACTTTTCCATTAATACCTTCTGCAATATCACTAATAAAAATATTAAAGAGAATGGGTCCAAGTACTGACCCCTGAGGTACCCCACTGGTTACAAGACCTTGCGCCGAATAAACTCCATTTACCACAACCCTCTGTTGTCTGTCACTCAGCCACTGCCTAATCCATTCAACAATATTGGAATCCAAGCTCAAAGATTGCAATTTCTTGATAAGCCTTCTATGCGGAACAGTATCAAAAGCCTTACTGAAATCTAAATAAGCAATGTCTACTGCACCACCTGTGTCTATTATTTTTGTTACCCAATCAAAAAAATCAATAAGATTAGTTTGGCATGATCTCCCTGAGGTAAACCCATGTTATTTCTGATCCTGTAATCTATGTGTTTTTAGATGTTCAACAATCCTTTCCTTTAACATGGTTTCCATTAATTTCCCCACTACTGACGTAAGACTAACTGGCCTATAGTTCCCCGATTCCTCCCTACTACCCTTCTTGTAAATGGGCACAACATTTGCTAATTTCCAGTCTTCTGGGACGACTCCTGTTAACAAGGATTGGTTAAATAAATCTGTTAACGGTTTTGCTATTACATCACTGAGCTCTTTTAATAATTTAGGATGGATCCCATCAGGCCCCATTGACTTATTTGTCTTTACTTTAGACAGCTGCTTTAGAACCTCCTCCTCTGTAAACTCATATGTAAATGTCTCTTTAGTGTTCTCTCCTAACTGAGGTCCCTTTCCTTCCTTTTCTTCTGCAAAGACTGAACAAAAATATTCATTGAGGCAGTCAGCGAGACTTTTATCCTCTTCTACATACCTTCCTTCCTTTGTTTTTAATCTAACTAATCCTTGTTTTACTTTTCTTTTCTCGTTTATGTATCTAAAAAATGTTTTGTCCCCCTTTTTTACTGACTGAGCTATTTTCTCTTCTGCGTGTGCTTTGGAAGCTCTTACAAATTGCTTTGCCTCTTTCTGCCTAATCTTATAGGTTTGCCTATCCTCTTCACGCTGAGTTTTTTTATAATTATTGAATGCTATCTTCTTGTTCTTCACTATTTTGGCCACTTCTGCAGAGTACCACAGTGGTTTCTTCCCTTTTTTGTTTTTGCTAACAAGCCGAATGCAATTTCCTGTGGCCTTCAATAATGCTTCCTTTAAATAATCCCATTTCTCCTGGACTCCCTTTAAACTCCTCCAGTCTGATAATGACTCATTCACACAAAATCTCATTTTAGAAAAATCTGTTTTTTTAAAGTCTAAAACTTTTGTTTTTGTGTGGTGCGGCCAGGGCTGTCTTTAATATTGACTGGACCCTGGGCAACCATGTTCTTGGGCCCCCCCCCATTAGGAATTTTACTCTCCATCCCACCCTTAAAAAAAAAAAAAAAAAAACACACACAGATTACATTTTATGAAACAAGCCTATTTATTTGTTTTATAATTTTTTTTTACAATTACACATCCTAAATACACACTGTGAGAAAAACACAATATCTCTGTGTGTACACATCATGCACAATATATATATATACTATTGTGTATATACATCCTTTGTGCACGTACACATCCAATGTACACATTCTATATACTGTACATGTACACATAATATATACATCATATACAGACTTGCATCATATACACATTTCCACATTATATATATACACTTACGCATAATATACACTTGATATTTACATCACACACATTTCCACACCATATATACACACATAATCTACACATCACACACATCATATATGCACAATTTACACTGACACACATTATATATACATAATCTACACATCACACAGACACACACACATATACATAATCTACACATCACACAGACACACACACATATACATAATCTACACATCACACACATATATATACATACATAATCTACACATCACACACATCATATGTGCACAATTTACACTAACACACTATATACATAATCTACACATCACACATATACATAATCTACACATCACACACATACACATATATATATACATAATCTACACATCACACATACACACATATACATAATCTACACATCACACACATACACATATATATATATACATAATCTACACATCACACATACACACATATATATATACATAATCTACACATCACACATACACACATATATATATACATAATCTACACATCACACACATACACATATATATATACATAATCTACACATCACACATACACACATATATATATACATAATCTACACATCACACACATACACATATACATAATCTACACATCACACAGACACACATATATACATAATCTACACATCACACACACATATATATACATAATTTACACATCACACATATATACATAATCTACACATCACACACACACATATATATACATAATTTACACATCACACATATATACATAATTTACACAACACACACACACACCATCTATATACAAATTAACATGTGACACAGACAAGCTGGAGGGGTGGGGGAACAGGGGGTCTTGTAAGCAGAGCCCTGCTTCTTACTTCATGCTGCTGTAGTCTCTCAGACAGGCAGGCCTGGCAGAGCACTGACTACTTCCTGAATCCAGGATCTTCTTGCGGGGGAACTGCATGTTGAAGAGAAGGGGGAGGAGCCAAACGCAGCTCCCAAGATGCATCCCTCTCTCGTGCAGCCTCACCTCCTCGCTGTGGTCACTTGTCACCATCACCAAGGAGGGGAGCATCCTGTGACACCACGATTTTTGCGGTCTCAAGAGCAGCTGCTTTGGGCCCCATAACACTGACTGGGCCCAGGGCAGCTGCCCCTTTGCCCTGCGCTAAGACGGCCCTGGGTGCGGCTCCATCCCTGTTCATATTAAACCATACTGACTGGTGATCACTTGATCCCAAATTTTCACCTACAACAACGTCCGATACCAAACCTCCATTTGTGAGTATTAAATCCAATATGGCCTCTTTACGGGTCGGCTCCTCAACTACTTGTGTTAGAGATAATCCCAGTAAGGAGTTTAGAATATTTGTACTCCTGGTGCACCCAGCTATTTTGGTTTTCCAGTTCACATCAGGAAGATTAAAGTCCCCCATGATAATAACTTCCCCCTTCATTGCCATTTTGGCTATATCCTCAACCAGCAGATTATCTAGCTCTTCTACTTGTCCAGGAGGTCTATAGATCACGCCTACACGAGCTACTGTATGATTACCAAATGTTAGCGTAACCCAAACTGACTCTATGTTCACCTCGCTCACTTTTATTTGGTTCGTTTTTATGTTGTTTGCAGCAAACAATTTTGTTTCTTTTGGACTGCAGAAGGTGCCCCCAAATTTTTAGTCCTCTGGGCATAATACCCAAAGAGCTAAAACTGTACAATCAGGGGGCGTGGCCGGCGGTGATAGCGAGCGGCCGTGTTTCTACTGAGTCCGCTGCTTTCACCGCAAAATCCCTGAATAACAGGTGAATTTGGACCCAGGAAGACTACCTAACTTCCCCCACCGTCGGCCATCAGGTGTGTTTCCCGGAGCCTGCTTGGTGTCCCCCCTCCGGGATCGCAATCGAGGAGGAGGCTGAGACTGTGCCGCTTCCCAGGCTAGCCAGCGGCCATTTTCTAAAGGCCCGATTCCCGGAGACGATCTGCCCACCTTCCCTGAGACGCACGGATGGGCAAAAAGACTAGGGGCGGCGGGGCAGTGGAGGCTCCCCACACCCCTGATATCCGTCTTGCATTAGGTGGAGGGAGACCACTGCGTACTGACCCGTCTGGCACTGGGCCTGTTGGCTCGCAGCACGTGGGGCCCATCATCTCGCAGCATGCCCAGCAAGAGGTACCGCTGGATGTAACAGAGGACGCTCTCCCGGCTACCAAAGGGGATATCCGCAACTTGCTAGCTGATGCCAGGGCTTCCTGGCAAGCGGACTTGCAGGCACTTGATGCTGCTGTGTCGGTGACCCAAGCTCAGGTGGTGGATGTACAGGGTCGAGTGCAGGAGCTGGAGGGAGTGCAGGCCGCGACTTCCACTCATCATTGTGCGTTGCAACAACAGTTAACTGGATTACAAGCAGCTGTGGTGGCCTTAGAGTCGAGGCACCGTCGGAAAAATATGAAGCTCCGTGGGGTACCAGAAACGGTTAAGGACTCAGAGCTTTTAGCGTATGTTTTACAGTTTATTTTGGCCCTCCTCCCTACCCTTGCCGTCCCCCCGGATTCCATCACGAGGTCCTTCGTGTTAAGAAAGCAGCTTTGGCTCCTGCTGGTGCCACCCGGGACGTTATTGTAGTGGTCAGGGATGCGAAACTCCACTCCGCATGTTTTGAAACGGTCCGCAACACTTCTCAGGTTCTTTTTGAGGGAGCCTCTATTGCGGTGTATCGAGACCTTCCCTTTCTGGTCCTGGCTGCCAGACGCCGCTTCCAGTCAGTAACGGCACTGCTCCGTGACCACGACATCCGCTATCGCTGGGGAGCACTTGGCTCCCTGATTATTCATCGGAAAGATGGACCCCCGCTCCAGGCCTCTACGGCTGAAGAAGCTGATGTCCATCTTCGTTTACTGGGATTACTACCCGACACCCCATTATGTGCTGCGGTGGAGTCTCCTGCTGCCTCCCCTCTGCTTTCTTATGTCCATGATTAAGCAATTTGATTCCTCTAGGGACTCAACTGTGTTGTTGACCATGTTCCTTTGCCTACCGGCCCTGTAGACACTGATTGACCTACCGTACTTTCTTTACTCCATTGCCGTCTGGAGGAATATCTGGGGGAAGATTTTTTTTTTTTGGGTGGGGGCCTTGCACGAGGGAGCAGAGACGAGCCACCTTTTAGGCCCTATTGCTGTCTTTCCCGGTGGCCTCCTCTTCGGCCCTTTGGCCCACTGCGGTGGTCCGGAGGTGTGCCGGTGAGTGCCACGTGTCTATTGTACTGGGTGCTCCCTCAGCCTCCACTTACCCCCCTGTGGGTTGTTTTTTTTTTATTATTATTATTAATTTTTTTTTCTCTCTCCTCCCCTGTTTTGCGCATTTTCCTCCATTCAACACGCTATTTCCTTAGGTCATATCATTGTTCGTTCTTTATGGTCGCGTTATTTTTGCTGAAAGGGCCCGTTGTGGTCTTTTTACTCTGCTGTGCTTTGTTTACTTTGATTGTGAATGCAAATTTGAATTTTTTTAAAAAAAAACTGTAAAATCAGCTGCTGAATGCTGTGAAATATCGGGTCTTCATCACACATGATGAGAAAAAAATTTAGACCTGCTGCTCAAACCTCTGTAACTCAATTTGGCGGTAGATGGTGCCATCTACTGGCCAAATAGGTTACTTACAGTAATAGCTATTTATTTCTGTAAAATTTTAATTGATTTTACAAAAAAAACACTGGTTTCAGGCACAAGGATTTTTGAAATTCACGTGGTAGTGAAGTGGTTAAAATGAACGCAACAATGGAACAGAATGTTAAAGCTTTGCCAAACCCTAAAATAAACACAAATAGTAATCTAACCTTACCTATGGAAAATAATCCTCCATTTCGGCCCGGAGTAAGAAAAATACGGCCGCAGCTGAGGGTCTTTTTCAAAATGTGACTTTTCACCACTTCATTTTTGGATGCTGCTTTATGCAATAGAGTTTGTGTTTTAGAAGAATCAATCTGTAATAACTCATTGCACCATCACCTCTACATTTGCTCCATGGAAAATGAGTTGCGTTAGCACAGTGGCACTGTTTGCGTTATAAGTAAAAGCATATACTGCCTCTGCCGTAGAACAAAGTAAATTTTAGCATTTAATTTTTTTTACACACTACATAGCCATGTTTGAAAGGTCAGACTCTGTCCTTTCTAATGACACCTCAGTTGATCTTGTGCACTGTAAAGATCAGAAATGCAGGGTTCCATAATCCCCCTGGTTCTCCTCACTGCAGTGCCATGGTTCAGGGTGTTGATGAAACAATGCATTGTGAATCAGCTCCACACTTGCTGGCAGTGTGGGAATTGAGATGGTGAGTTAGTGCAGCATCATTGTTCACTTTATAATTGTACAGTGAACAATAATGTTGCATTTGAAAGGATAGAAAAAGAGAATTATTTTATTATTAAATTTTTAAATAAACCTGGTCATATTTGATATCATTGGAAAGGCCATACTCTGTACTCTTGTATGTCCTTACGGCATAAATGACTCCAGAGATACAGAGGTCTAAATCATTGCAATTTTTTTTGTTTTTACTATTTTTCCAGAGCAAGGAACCCCCTTATGGCAGGTGCCTGTAGACACATGCCTACACTGCTTAATTATAAATCTGTCCCTGTACACACCCCTGACCAGTGAATAGCAGCAGGTTTACTTGTTTTATGTTTTAGTCCCCTGTTTTTCTTAGAGAGAATAATTCACATATATGTGAAAACAGCAAAATGAACAAAGGGATCCCTAATGTAATTCCCTAAACATTGTGTAGCGCTCACTCCCGAAGGAGCCGCTGAAAATGAACCACGGGTCAGTCTCCCCGCACTAGGGAATAAATATACTCCAACACAGTTGTGAGTTTTTATATTTATATAGTTTACTAAAATATTTGAGCAGATGTTGAAACACGGTATTCACAAGTATTATTACAGTAGTTTCGTATCCCGGTAAAACGCGTAGCGGAAAAGAAACGAAACACGAGGCTTCGTATTTCGGAAAATAAAATATTCGCAACCGAACATAAAAGCAATGCAATTTCCCGATAGTTCAGAAAAAGAAAACACGTAGCAAACCCCGAACATACAATCCCTTCGTATTACGGCAAATGCGCAACGGAAAAAAAAGGAAAAATATATATTCGGAACGTATCTTTATTTTCAACCCCTATTCCGATTCCTAAAAGAAAATGAGTCCTGCACAAGTTAAGTCCCAGGAGGTGAAGGGTGTATATGTGTGTGTGGTACCCGGGTACTGTTCAACTGGCCAGTGAGTTTATTTAAAGAAAGTCTTCGACTAGTCAGTTGGGGCCCTGTGGACTTTAAACAGAAACAGCAGCTTGACCTTTAATCACAAACAGCCTTGGAGGCCTCTCACCCATCCGACGCAGGCTTTAGGCTCCGCTGACCCAGGACGTCTCTCCTCCGGATTTTGACTGGGGATACTAGCGGCCGGATCCGTTGTCTCACTTTATGCCGCTTGTCCAGCTCACCGCCTGCTCTCCGTTCGATTCCGCCGGTCTGCAGCAGTGTCTGGGCTCTGGTGAGTCTCCTTCTCCTCAGGCTAGGTGACCCAAACCGGAACAACAGGTCTCCCTCAGGCTTTGGGCCTAGATTCTCCCGCGATCTCCTCAGTGCGTCTGCTTTCTCTGCTTCCCTGGCGCGCTCTGGCACTTTCTCCACGAGGCAGAGGATGTAAGTGTCCAGTCCCCACCCACTTCCTGTCTTCTTGCAAAGCATGCCGGGCGTTGTAGTCCCAATGTCCAGTATCTGATCGCGATAGTCTCCATCTTGTGGCCAAAAATAGGTACTGCCATAGCAAGATGATTTTTAACACAGCGCTACACTTGCAAAAAAGCAGATCCTTCCAGTCAGCCACCTACGTGACTCAGAGTCTTCTATGTCTCTCTAGATGACATTTAATGATATTTTAACCTGCAAACCACCTCCCATTCAGTCAGCTGCACATGAAGTTTCAGATGTCCAAAATTTATTTTATTGGAGAACACTTTAAAACAAACATAACATAAAACAATAGTAGTATAAAATAAAATGCCTTTTTGCTTCCAACACCGGAACATATTTCTCCATACGGGCTTCCTCAGCCAATGTTTATAAATTGAAAGGCTTTTATTTTTATAGTGTAGCGCTGGTTTAAATCCTGCCGCTGTAGTTACTTGTTTCTGGCCACCAGGGGGAGACGAACGCAATGTAAACTGATACTGGACACTTTCGGACTACGTTTTCCAGCATGCTTTGGGGCAGGAACAGGAAGTGGGTGGGGAGAACCAAGAGACATCCGCAACCTCGTGGAGAGGAGAGCAGTGCGCACCAAGGGGTGATTAGAGCAAGACGCACGTGAGACAAGGAGCTTTGCGGAGCTGGAGATCGGCCCAAATCACTTGCCAGAAGACCTATTAACCTATCGGTGAGAAGTTTAAAAGATACAGAGCTGCAGAAGGACCCCGAGTTAGGAGACCGCGATGATCTAACGGGAGTGCAGGCGGTGAGCTGAGCATCTTGTGGCAGAAACGGACAAGCAAGACAAGCGGATCCGGTGGCACAGAGTCCCAGTCAAGTCGAGCGGAAAGACGTCCTGGGTCGAGCAGAGCGCAGAGTATCTGGCGGATGGGTGAGAGGCCTTCCCGGCCACAGTGAAAATAATAAAGCACGCTGCAGTTTGTCTAAACCTACAGGGCCCCAACGTGACTAGTGGAAGACACATTGAAATCATTCACTGGCCAGTTGAATCTAGTACCCGGGTGCCAACACACGCATACACATACACCTTCTTGGGACACAACCTGTACGGGACTCACATTTCAGCAACGAAGGGGTTAAAATTCCTTTTTTTCTTTTCCGCTGCTCGTTTCTCGCATTACGAACTTCTGTAAATATATATGTATACCGTGCTGCTCTATATATGCCAGTTTATTTGAGATCAGTAAACTATATAAGTTATAAAATCCACAACAGTGCTGGTGTATATTTATTCCCTAGTGCGGGGAGACTGACCCGAGGTTTAAATTCAGCGGCTCCTCCGGGAGTGAGCACTACAATAGGTTCCTTAATGCCTTATCAAATGTGCATAATCCACACTGGAGAAGGATTTGGGAATAATCAGGAACTTCAAACTAAGTAACAATGTGCAATGTCAAACATCAGCCGCCAAGGCCAGCAAAGTATTGGCATGCAGTAAAAGGGGAGTTCACTCTCAGGATGAAAACCTAATTTTGCCTCTGTATAAATCAATGGTCAGACCGCACCTTGAATATGCCGTGCAATTTTGGGCACCTGTCTTAAGAAATTATATTATAACGCTAGAAAAAGTGCAGAGACGTGCGACTAAATTAATAAGGGGAATGGAAGATTTAAGTTATGAGGAAAGACTAACAAGCTTAAATTTGTTTAGTTTAGAGAAACAGCGCCTTAGAGGGGATCTGATAACCTTATATAAATATATATATACGGAGCCATTATAAACCATTTTCTGGAAACCTATTCATTAACTATACACAGGACACTAGGTCACCCATTTATACTGGATGAAAGGAAATTCAGTCTAAAGCATAGCAAGGGTTATTTTACAGTGAGAACAATAAAGCTGTGGAATTCTGTCTGTTGAGGTGTTTGGGTCAGAGTCTGTACAAACTTTAAACAACAAATGGATGACTTCCTGCAAAAACATATTAAGGGTTATAACATTTAATATGTGGGTAAAAGCTGCTTGAAACAAGGAGAAATCTGACTGACATTCAGGGGCCAAGAAGGAATTTTTTCCCAGTGTGTTACATATTGGCAGGCACTTCAGATTGGGTTCTTGGCCTTCTTTTGGATCAACAGCAGTAGGTGATGTGTGAAAGGCTGAACTCGATGGACAAACTTCTTTTTTTTAGTCTATGTAACTACACTCAGCAAACATGCACCTCAAAGGTCTGTGCTCGGAATGCTCATGGCAGAATGCCTTCCAATGTTAGTAGAGAAAGACATTTTAAGTAATTTTATTTTACTATGGTTTTAGCAAAATTTTTGAAATTCCCAATCAAACATTTGCTGTCACTCACTTCTGGCGGCATGCCGACAAGATATGATAACAGATCCTGTCTTGGCAGGAGACTGAGTGCCAAAGAGTTGACTAATCAATCTGCACGCACCTGTCACTGCAGAGAGCCAATCTATGGTGCGATGATTATGAAGGGGGAAGATGGAGGTGCATAGGGCAAGAACCACGAAAGTATCCGTTTGCTTTGTTTAATCAAGGGATCTTTATAAATCAATGCAATACTACTAGCTTAATGGCTTGATTTACACATATGCTGCATGTCTAGTCTCCCCTTCTATGTCTCTTGATTTCGTTCTTAAAGATACTGCCATACCGTGGCAGCACCCCTTCCTGAACTGGACAAGTTTAAATCAATGCATTTCTTTATAGACAGGCCCGAACTGGCCTTTTCTGAAAGTGTTTACCCCTGAGAATTATAACACATATGTTATAATTGATGAAGTAATCATTGTTTTCACTACAGGTTATTAACAACATTTCCGAGTCTCTTTAGTTTAGGTAGAAGTTGTCCATGTCCAAGTAATGCATGCCAACGCACCTAACAGATGATGCCAAACTAAAGCTAGATAGATATCATTAGTTGGTACCAATATTGATACAGCTGTTGAAATTTAAAGAGATGAACCCCCAAATCCAATTTCACATTGCAAATTCATGTTTCCCTTTATAGATACCAGGACCAATGGCAAAGATTAATCGGCCACCGTGTAATAAAACAAAAAGAAAAGGGAGTCGTGTTTCATCTCAAGGACTCCACAGGTCTATTCAAAGAAAAGTGAAACTCAAGAGAATGACTGGAGAAGTTCATATTCCAGGTCAAAATAGCCAAACCAGAAAAATGCTCCCATTTATCTCACTTTCCAAATTGGCTATTTGGTTTAGATTGTTCTTTTCTCCCATCAATTCTCCTGGTTTTCACCTTTCTCTGAATAACCCTGTATATCTTTTATAATTTAAAGAATCACTCCTTAATGACTATTTTCAGTGTTATTTTCGTAAAGATATTCGTATCGCTGCTGCAGTGACATTCAATATTTTTTTCTAAGTGATACTGATATTGTGAGCAGATTTCAACAACATGTAGACTTTCCATTCTTTTTTTTTTTTTCCAAGATTTTTTATTTTAAATTCCAGCCAGCAATATAACAGACAAAAACAAAATGGAGTCAGCAGGAATCATCAATGTAAACAAAAGCAAAGGGGAAAGGGGAATGGACACTCAGACAGACATAAAATAGCAGTACCAGCGAGGTGATCTAGTCTGCAGGCAATCTGCAGGTGAGGCCCCAGGCAGGCAAAAAAAAAAAAAAAGGAGTAGGGGACCGCCCGAAAAGGTAGCATTCCTGGCTCACTCCAGGGACCCCAAGGGGGACTGGAGGCCATGGAAGAGGCCACAAGGCAGGGTGATCTGGGGCCAGAGGAAGCGGTCAGAGCCAGATTAGCCACTCCAATGGCTCACCCAGAGCGACCCAATGTCCCGCACATAAAGGAAGAAAAATAAATAAATAATAATAATAATAAAAAAAAAATCACAAGGCCTGATCCGTCACGTGAAACCTCACCTCGGGTACATATAAGCAAGTCCGCAGAAAAAGTGTGCAAGGGAAGGGGGGGTGCAACTCGGTATCCCAAAAAGAATGTCCAAAACAGAGGGGGGTGTCAGTGTTATCAGGTGTGGTTGTCATCGGGGGGGAGAAGGAAGCCACAAATCCTCTGAAAGACACAGATGTCAGACCGAAGAGTCTCAGCTAGTGTCCCGAAACAGGGGGTCATGCAGGGCGCCTTCTCCACACACCTCAGCGACCGGGGTAGGTTGTAAGGACAAGAATAGGGGTGTTGAATGGGGGGGTCTCATCAAGGGGCCATCAGGAGGAAGGAAACTGGAGGGGGGGGGCTCAGCAAGCAGGTCAAGCCAGGGTCAGAAAACAGCGGGGAGGCGGCAGGTCTCCAGGAGAGATCCCCTCATCCCATGTCCAGCGGGAACGTGGTTCCCATCCCAGGAAGGCTCAGCAGGGGATGCTTCTGGGCCCCAAGGCAGTCCACCTCAACGAAGGGAAGATCTTATCCAAAGAGCGTCGCAGGGAGCAGGTCCACGGCAACAGCAACAACTGGATCGTCCTTGTCCCATCGAAAGGCCAGGGCCATCTCACAACTGCCAGGCCACTCCAGCGCCACGATGGAAGGCAGGGGAACAAAAGCCCTCTCCAGGCAGCAGACAGCCTCCACCTCAGCAGGTAAGGTCCCCGGGGCATCAGAGGGCACATCTAGAATCCGCCCGGTCAGCAAAGGGTTAACACATCTCAGACCCTCTGTGCCCCAGCCGCCTCCAGCAGGATCACCGCAGGACCGAACTTCCCTCAAAGGTACCTCCACTGCTGTCTCATCAGGGATCAACGCAGCACTCCATCCAGCCTTCTGTCGGGCAAGGGTCCACGCCGCCCTGAATTCCCTCATCAGCTCGGCCAGCATTCCCCTCATAAGAGGCAGGGAATCTGGAGCCGCCATCGGAGCCGAAGTGTAGGCGTCGCAGCTCAAGGTGAGGGTACAGGCCTTCCCTCAGATCCAGAAGCCTGAGGAGTAACAGCAGGCTTCAGAAATGGCCGCCAATGCAGGCCTTATCTCAGGCCCGGGAACCAGGACAGGCTGCAATGACGGGCCGAAGGTCAGCCAGGCTTCGTGGCGCCCACTCCCCAACTCCAGGGAACTAGGGTGCCTAAGGGGGGATCTCAAAAGGGACGGGGGGACGCGAAAAAGTAATAAAAATTGTAAGTCTGCAGGAGAGCACATCAGCACACGTCCGTTCCCGTCGGCAGTCGGCTCCACCCCCCCCAGACTTTCCATTCTATACATTGATGATTATTTTTGTATTGTATATTCTCTTTGGGTATGCGGTTACACTTCTCATCCTTTAATGAGAGTTCCATGGTCCAGGAAAACTTGAATAATCTAATTAGGAGTAATTAACAAAGTTTTAATTAATCTGTCATTTGAAAATAATGACCTTGAAATATTTAGGATACATTAGGTCACATTTAATTAAATATTAAATATTTTTAATAATGAGTTTAGGAAAATATAACTTAATATATTTGCCTCCAATAATTTTATGACATATCCAATGTTAAGTATAATATCATAAATTAGCATATAATTAACCAGGTTAAAATAGTCCCATTACTGTTACATTGTAGATATAACAAAGAGTATTTTACTACGGCAAATACTAATCTCAGTGATAATAGCTTTAATTTAATGTTACCTTTAAAATGACTAACCCTTTAATATAAAACCAGGTGTAAATGAAGGATTTTGTGGGAAGAATTTACTTAATTATTCAGATGTTTTTATGTATATTGATTTGACCTTGGGAGTTTTTTTATATTACTGGAAATGTTTTGTTTAATGATTCCTAAACAAGAACAGAAGTGTGTTGCACTATATTTTGATGTTAAATGGGTGGGGGTGCACACTGGTTGGTGTTTGGGCCAGATTTGCATATATACTTTTTCCTAATGAACAAAGTCAGATTTATTATGACCCTATGGGTTCTATAAAAAATAATGCTACGTGACATCCATAACTCTGAGTGGGGTTTGAGTGGACCACTGGTCTCCTTAGGAAATTATTAACGTATATTATCTGTGTTTCTTCTTGAACTATTAGCATGCTTGTGTTTGTCTGTTGCAGTTCTGTGTTCCTGCATGTAGGCAAGATGAATGAATCTTTAAAAAGGCCCCTCTCAGCCTGTCCCCAAACATTATTTTTCATTTGCTATGCCGACATCATCATCGTCGTTTTACTGAGAGTCTGTCATTCATCAAGTACCCAGTGACTGAGTCCGGAGCTGGTCGAGGAAATTTATTGTCAGTGCACGAAGACGCACCTAGAGAAGTTCCAGTGCGAGCTCAGATCCTCATTTGCTTGGAAGTGATACTTATTGTATACTCAGAGTGTGATGATTGTCCGCACAGTGGATTGATGTCACCCTCTCCTGAACCATGTATAAAGACCCCATTCTGAGACTCAAATCGCCTACAAAAGGGAAACAATGTTTTTTGTTTTCTGCAATAAAAAAAAATTCTAATTTTAGCAAGATACATTAACTCCCCCAGATGAGGCAGAGAGGAGTGGGTTAGGAGAATGAGAATGCATCTTCTGTGAGCAGGTGTGCATGAGCGTTGTGAAGTGAATCTGAACACGAGGAAACACACAGATAAAGATCTCACTCATGCTAATTACTGGTGTTCTGGCAATCATAGACTTCCATGCATTTACTGTATTAGGGTACTGTTGCTTTAATTTGTCAGCCATTACTAAGCAATACATTTGTCAGGGAGCTGGTTCCAGGGTGACAAGTGTGAGCCCAATATGCAATGATGGGAAATAGAAAAACGTATATGAACAAAAGGGGTTTATTAAGAATAAGGCATAAGAGGCAGTAAACAAATATGAATAAACAATTATGTAGCTGGGTAATAAGAAAGGAAAACACTGTATAAATAATAATCAGAAATAAGAAACTAAAAAAAGGCAAGAGGAGATAAAAGGTAGACCAAAAGTAACAAAACTAAACTACACTAAACTACTACATATAAAGGAAAAGAGTAGATTGAACTTAGGAGAAGGAAGAGAGAAGGAGATCTTTAGAAAGAATAAATAGGAAAAATAGAAACGGAAGATTCTTTGAGGCAGGGGGTCCTGGGTATGCAGAGGGGTCTTGGATCTGTAGAGCGAGGGGGTCCTGGATCTGTAGAGCAAGAGGGTCCTGGATCTGTAGAGTGAGGGGGTCCTGGATCTGTAGAGCGAGGGGGTCCTGGATCTGTAGAGCGAGGGGGTCCTGGATCTGTAGAGCGAGGGGGTCCTGGATCTGTAGAGCGAGGGGGTCCTGGATCTGTAGAGCGAGGGGGGTCCTGGATCTGTAGAGCGAGGGGGGTCCTGGATCTGTAGAGCAAGGGGGTCCTGGATCTGTAGAGCAAGGGGGTCCTGGATCTGTAGAGCAAGCGGGTCCTGGATCTGTAGAGCAAGGGGGTCCTGGATCTGTAGAGCGACAGATTCAGCGGAATGTGGGGTAGCAGGCTCTGAGGGTTCGGATGTAGGGCAACAGGCTGAGGATTCGGTAGGTTGTAGGGCAGCGACGACTGAAGGACCTGCGGGATGCAGGGCAACACTTTCTGTAGATCCTGCGAGATGTAAGGCAGTGACAACTGAAGGACCTGCGGGATGCAGGGCAGCACCTTCTGTAGATCCTGCGAGATGCAGGGCAGCAACTACTGTATATCCTGCAGGATGCAGGGCAGCAATAATTGGAGAACCTGCGGGATGCAAGACAGCAGGCTCTGGGGATTCTGTAGGTTGTAGGGGAGCAGGATCAGAGGGTACTTGCAAGATGTATGATAGCAGGCTGTGGATTCTGCAGGATGCAGGGCAGCAGGATTCTTGTAGCAGGAACTATGACCAGTATGGTGGGAACCAAGACAAAAACAGGTTATAGCAGGCAGAGACAGCCGACAGCTCCTTCCTAGTGAGAGGTTCACCAGAACAATGCAGAAGCATCTTGCTTTGGGAGTGGCCCTTTTTTATAGTGGAGAAATCAAGATGTTATGGCTAGCACCTGGTTGCTGGAACAACTTGGTTCTGTAGGAGAATCGCTGTTATTTTGCTGAGACACTTTGCCTTTAGTTCTTTTATGGCGCCGGCGGCTAGGGACCTGACAACATTGCAGCTACTTCCTGATTTAGGAATCCATTTGATGTTCAGAGAGCAACAGAGAGTCAGCTCCACATTTCTTGCACACAGGCCTTGAAATTATAAGTCTGTAAGTACAGCATCAATGTTTTTAAGTTAAAGCACATGTTTTTAGCAACTGAAATACTGTTCCATATTAATTTAATAGTGTTTGATTTGTCTTAGCATTAAGTTACTAAACTTCTATTTCTGTTAACTAGTATTTTCACAGCTAGGAAGCATGCTTGTCATGTGTCTGTGTAGATTTGCATTCCTAGCCTAATATATTGTCATAATTCTGTATCTTTTACAGTTTCACAAAAAAGATTAATGTAAAGAAGAATCTAAAACGTAAGGATTAAATAAAAGTAAAGGAAAGACTTCATGCAATCCTGCTTCTGGATTTTTATTAACAATTTGTAAGCCGTCTGCCAAGCCTTGTACCTCAGACACATCGTGAGGGCAGAACAACTGGATTGATGCTTATTTTTATTAAATATCATAAAGGTCATTTATATCATTCTTCTATTGTTTGGTGGAATTAATTTGGGAAATGGGACTTAGTGGTTATTCGGTAATTTGATTAGATATTTGGCCTAGGTTCCTGGTTAGGTTCAATGGGAAAAAAAGATCTTAACATAAATGATTGTCTTTTGTTCATCATTATGTTTTATATGTAGTAGTTATGATCATAAAGTGCTTCCTTGCCCACACTGGTAAATCCGTTAAATATGCTGACACACAAATTGAGGTACTTCATGCTCATCTTTCCTTGCCTTATTCTACCTCAACGTAATCAACTATAAAATAATCTAAGACACCAGGACTAATTATTGCTACACCCCTATTCTTAGGTTTATTCCTCCGTGTAGGAGGTTTTTCTTGTCTTGGTGGTTATTCACCCTGTATCTATTGCGCAAGCCCAGGCCAAGGCTAAATTAGGCTTAAAATGTCGGTTTTCTCTTCCTTAGAGGGAGAGTTTTGGAAGATGTGATCCAAGATTTGGATCAAACGATGGATTGTTAGGAAACATAGAGAGTTAAAGACCTTTCACTGAGATGTTCTGTGCTAACAAATACAGTTGCTTAGCAAGCACAGGATGTACAGATAATGCATGTCACAAGAACTACCACAGACAAGGCCGAAACCTACATACACTCATTCCTGCATTGCTCTCTTGACACGCTATCCTTTTTTGGCTTTTTTTGTTTAAATCTTATCTGGATGTTTAGCTGCTCTGCTCTTCTGCCTGGTATTAATTATTATTATTATTGTCGTCATTTATATAGCGCCAACAGTTTCCGCAGCGCTTTACAATAACCAAAGGGAACGAAATACATATAAACGGACATAGTATGGAAACAAGAGGTGTAGGGGGCCCTGCTCATAGGAGCTTACAGTTAAGGAAGCAACTGTGTATCCCCCCTTCATTGAAAGATGTTTGTGAGCTCCAAGTGGGAGCACAGTCTTGAAAATCTCTGTTGTGTGTGACTCTCATTGCTGGGTCCTGATATCAACCAAGGCCATCAGCACTGAGCCTAGGTAGCCAGCAGTCACCCGACCCAGGAAACGAAGTTTCATGGAGTATCCTAACAATGCCAACCTGATAATCAGCCCCATAAACCCCAAAACTAACTCAAGGACCGCAAAACCCTGACAGCTGTTGTTCATATTATAATTATACAAACGAGTATCCTTATCCCATATTCATGAAAGCAAAAAACAGGCAAACGCCGCCCATAAGAACGAATCCAAAAGACTCCGCTCACAAAGTTGTCTCTCAAAGCCACACCCATTTATAGCCTGCTATAAGCAGTGTTTCCCAAACCTGTCCTCAGGACCTGCTAACAGGCCAGGTTTGCCAGATATCTGAAGCACAGCACAGGCAGTAGTGTCACTAGGGTTGGTGTCACCCGGTACGGTAACTTATGGTGTTCCCCCTCCCGAGTTTTATGGATTTTTTTAAACTACTCTTACTCTTAAATCAGTACTCCCATATAACACTGAACGCTCATGCACAGTGCACATTACTATGAGGTTTATTGCCGTGGAGCTCTCTCATATGCTCACACACAAATTTTGGTGAACTGCCAGTAAGTACAGTGCCTGTTTGACGACAGTGAAAGTGAAGGCACACATGGATATATATTGCCCCCAGCAGCTCACCCATGGATATATAGTGCCCCCAACAGCTCACCCATGGATATATATTACCCCCAACAGCTCGCCCATGGATATATATTGCCCCCAGCAGCTCGCCCATGGATATATATTGCCACCAGCAGCTCACATATGGATATATTGCCCCAGCTCAAACATGGATATAGTTGCCCAGCTCACACATAGATACATTTGCCCAGCTCACACATGGATAAATTTGCCCCCAGCTCACACATGGATAAATTTGCCCCAGCTCACACATGGATAAATTTGCCCCCAGCTCACACATGGATAAATTTGCCCCCAGCTCACACATGGATAAATTTGCCCCAGCTCACACATGGATAAATTTGCCCCCAGCTCACACATGGATAAATTTGCCCCCAGCTCACACATGGATAAATTTGCCCCCAGCTCACCTCTGCAGCCGCGTGCTGTTCACCGCGTCTTTGGCTCCCTATGAGCTCCGAAGGCATGGAGCTTGGCCTTTCGCCTTGGGTTACCACGTGACCAGCCACGATCTCGCGAGAACGCGGCTGGTCACGTGGTTCCCCCAGGCGAGCGGCCTAGCTCCATGCCTTTGGGAGCTCATAGGGAGCCAAAGACGTGGCGAACAGCATGCGGCGCTGCGGCGACGGCCGTAGGTTGCCGATCCCTGCCTTAGTATGACACGACCCGTCCTTAGGGTGACACCGTCAAAGACTTTGATTTTTGAACCAGCCGGCGTCTGGTTCAAAAATCAAAGTCTTTGGTGACGGTGTCACCGTAAGAGCGGGTGTCACTTGGTGCGGACCGCACCCCCCGCCCCACCTAGCGACGCTAGTGAGCACAGGTGATATAATTTGCTACTCAGGGATTGCAGTATATTAAGTCTGCATTTCCCCAAGATGATCTGCAAAATCTGGCCTGATATAGGGTCCTGAGGACAGGTTTGGGAAACACTGTGCTATAGGAATAGCTCAGCCCACCATTATGTCCCACAAGGAATAATCTGATCACCCACCTGTCTCTGTCTTAAAGGATATTTGCAGTCAAAAACATTTTTACATATGTGTAAAAAAAATAAAAATAAACGCTGCAAAAGCAGTTTAAACTTGCCTCCGATCGCCGGCGCGCTCATGAGCTGAATGTCCTTTACGGCTGCAAAGGATCTTGGGGCGCGCACATGTGCAGTACCCATTTTCGGCCATGACGCGCAATGTAAGTCTATGGACGCCGGATCGCGGGGACGCGCCTGGTGACTCGGTGGGACAAGAACAGCCAGAGGTGTTAGCGCTGGATCAGAGACCCGCCGCATCGCTGGAGAAGAGGGTGAAGAGGAAAGAAGAGGAAGATCACAAAAAGAGACATCATTTAACCCTTTCGCTGCAGAGGACGCGCTCTGCGCGTCCACCCGCAGGTAACGTCCCTTGTGGTGGACGCGCTGAACGCGTCCTCCCTTTGGGGCCAGCGTTCGGCCGGGTTCCGGCCAATCGCTGGCCCCCCCGGTGTGGGCTGACATCCTCGATGTCAGCCCAGCACCCGGAACCGCCGCCGGCCTAATTAGGTGTCATCGCGCCCCCCCGCATGTGCAGAGGAGGCGCCTGAAAGGGAGGGGGGGAGGTCCTTTGGACCTCTCTCCCTCCCGATTGCTGGCGTTGCAGGGGTTAATCCAGGCACCGTTTGGAAGGGCACAGCCTGCCCTTCCTAACAGTACCTGGAATTGACCCCATGGGGGCTGGGTCACGAATCGGCGCCAAAAAGCGCCGGTTCGTGATCCTTTCCCGGAGCTGGCCGACATCTTGGATGTCGGCCAAGCTTCCGGGAATGCCCCCTGAGGCCTGGCATCATCGTGCATAGCACGATGACGCCAGTCCTGGAGTTGACCCCTAACTGCCACCAATGGTGGAGATAGGGGGTTCCAATGAACCCCCTATCTCCCGATCCGTGGCAGTTAGGGGTTAATGTTTGATATTGTTGGATCGGCCAGAGCATGTTTTTTTTTCTTTTTTTTTGGTTCGTTAATGCAGCAATATTGTTCCCATTTCAATTATAATGTGAACAATGATGCTGCACTAACGATTTTTGTATGCTGTGCGTTTGTTAAAAATCGCGTAATTTTCCCCCAAAAAAAATGTAACGAGACCCCATCTCTAATTTTTTTAACAAGCGCACCCCATACAAAATATAACCGCAATTGCTCGCATGTTAAAATGTGAAAAAAAACACTTTACACGTTGTAAATGATTGAAAATTCATATTTTATTGCATTTTTTGTTATAATATACAGACAGGTCATGACGTATACATATAATAATGACATATTATGAATCTACCGAGTCTGACGGAAAGAACGATATATAATATGTCTGGGTCATATACTAAAATAAGCCTTCAAAACACGTTTAAACATGATGAGCAAAACCGGTAAAAATGACCTCAGCACAGAGGCGGGAAATGCCTCAGCAGCGAAAGGGTTAAGGTAAGTGCTTTAATTTACATTGGGGAGAGGGAATTTTTTTTTTTTACTTTAATGTGGGCAATGTCACTTTATTCTCATGATCCCCCACCAACCGCTCCTTATTACAGCAGTAGCCCCGCCCAGATCTCTCCCCTTAGCCAATCTACAACCCTCCTCTAACATACCTTTTCTTTCCCCGCCCCCACAGTACCAGCTCTGCTATTGGGCTTTTATCTGTCTCCTGGCCCGTCCCCTCCCAGTATCCCACCTGTCACTACCTCCGCACGCTCAAACACGAACTTGTCTCCCGCTTGCTCGTCATTGGCTGGCCTTTAACTCGTGCACTGAGTCTCGCAGCCCCCTGCCATTGTCTTGTTGGATTGGTTGTATGTTAACGATCCTCTTTTTTCCCCGCCTCTCTCCATTCCAATTGGTCGAGAGGAGTTCTCTCCTCCTTTCTGTGTGTGTGACTGGTTTGTCTTGTTTGTGGTTCCCGCCCCCTTGAGTGCCCCCGCCCTGCGGTCCCTCCCTCGGTTCACTCCGCAGGTCCCCGCTGCCATGGACGGGCGGGGAGGCGGCAGCGGTGGAGGCTGCAGCGCTGCGGGGATGAGAGGAGCAGAGACAGCTGTGGTAGCGGCGGCTGAGGAGCAGCAGCCCCGTTCAGCAAGTAGACGGGGCACTCGTAGCCCGTGCAGCTCTGCGGGGACACCGGGTACCGGCAAGGGCAGCCCAAACGGTGAATGCAGGCGGGAGCTGTCCGAGGCACCGCCCCGGGAACACAAGGTGTCCTTCTCCACCGAGCCCCCGCGGGGATCCTCACCGGGCAAGGACACCGAAGATGGGGAGGCTTTGGACGGGGAGGAACGCAGCGGCTTCATGCACCGCCAATTCTCCGCTATGCTTCAGCCCGGGGTCAACAAGTTCTCCCTGCGGATGTTCGGCAGCCAGAAGGCAGTGGAGAGGGAGCAGGAGAGAGTGAAATCCGCGGGGGCCTGGATCATACACCCCTACAGTGACTTCAGGTACCCGGGCAGGGGACGGGGCGTTTCTGGGCAACGGGGCAATACATGGTGACTGGCAGAAGCCACCAAGGGCAAGTCAGAAAGGGGGATGCTGCAGGTGGAAGCCTGGACCAGTGATGCAGGGGCTGAGCAGCCAGCATGCCAGGGGGTGTGAGAGGCAGCTGGAGGTGCAGGAGTCTGACATCACATAAACTGGGGTCAGGCGAAGGTCACAGCCTGGCATGGGGCTAAGGGCTGATGATGGACAATGTGCTGGAGCTGGACGCCAGTCTGGCCCAGGTTTTATAAACAAAGGAATTCCTCGTTCTTTAGATTGTCATTATCTCTGGAGAGCCTCTCCATCCAGCAGGCTGCCCATGCTTCCTTGTAGCAGACCCTGCCAGCATCCTCAGTCTGCAAGGTGAGTCCTCCGATCAGGAAGCACAGTCACTCCAGAGGGGGCACTCAGACAGGCAGCACTCAGCTAGCCAGCCAGCCCCTCCACTCCATATTATTTTATAATGCTGTAGTAGCATTTGGGTGGGTATGTAGCAGCCCTGGCTGTCGCAGATGAGGCCTCCTCCACAGGTCTTTCTGGCATTTAATGGGTTATCATCTCACTCCTCCCTCGTCCGCTGCTGTTCAAGGTTGCGATGCTCTTGATGTGTGTGTGTGTAGGCTTCAGCCATGCATCACCTGGATTACTACACTGCATATGTCACAAGGACACTGCCAGCCTCTGCGCCTTCACATCACACACCCCAGGTGCACCGCAGAGTCTGTAATCTGGGGTCCCTCTGCAGGTGTGCCAAAACTGTATGGCACATTCAAATTGGTCAATGACGAATTCACCACCGAATTTGCTGCCAACAGTGTTAAACGTGAGTCCTGAACTTCATTCCCATGGATATCACAAGGGTGTTCTAACACTGGGCCCTCGCTCAAAACCAATGTGTTAAAATGTGTAATAAAACAGGAGTCATCAACTTCGCCCCCTCCAGATGTATTGAAACTACATCTCCCTTGATGCACAGGTACTCATTACATTGGCTGAGCCTCATGGGATATGTAGTTCCAAAACATCTGTAGAGCCAAGATTGCTGACCCCTATATTAAAACACTCTTTCCTTGGGAAAGAAGTTCACCAAAATTCATGACAGCAAATTCAGTGGTGCATTCGCCATTGACCAATGTAAATACTGCTTCCACGTTTTGATTTTGTCTGTATGAGTTACATCAGATGCTGCCTTGTTCTTGGTTACAATAGTGACTATATTTGAGCATACCTTGTGACATTCGTGCCACTCTTTAACAAATAAAAAAACAATAACAGAATGAGGGTTTCCAATTCTTGTGTTTGCACTACAATGTATTGTTGAAATGCCAAGGAATTGCAGAACAACATGTTAAGAGTGTACCAGTATTGGGAGGACTAAAAAAAAATCTGCTATTTTGGCCTAAACATACCAAGTTCCCTTGTGAGACTTAGTAAATAGCCGTATGGGTATAACGGGCAGACTGTAATTTCGTCAAAACCCCCAGGTCTATATGTGGCTCTACATCCCCCTATTAATATAATCCTTGCTGTTGAGCATTCGTCATATGTTCATTGCTCTCTGCATCTTCCCATCAGACCTGACACTGAAGGATGTTCACACGTGATTCCATGAGTGCTGTGTGTCACTATTCCCCTCCATTATTGGAGGAAGGTAAGGGTACTGTTTCCCATTTGGATGCTCGCTGCTGACGTCAGGACCACACAGTCACCTTCACTTAGAACAGGGAAGTTGTAGTATTTTGATATCTGTCTTTTATGCCCTTAATAGTTATTTAAATTTATGGTTTAAAGCAGGTATTTGCAACCTTGGCCCTAAAAAGATTTTTTGGAACTACATCTCCCATGATGCTCAGTCACACATTAGCTTGACTGAGCCTCATGGGAAATGTTGTTTCAATACAGCCTGTGGATCTAGATTGTAAATTCCCACGGGAAAAGGGCCCTCACGTCCTCCTGTATCTGCTGGCAGCAGATACTGACCTTCTCCTGTATGTATTGTAGAATTGTACTGTCTTTACCTTTTGCACCTTTTACAGCGCTGCGGAATGTGTTGGCGCTTAATAAATAATAATATGGTCACTGACCCCAGATTTACAGTTTACAAGCCCTAGGAAACCACCAATGTAATGTCTCCCCTCTCATATATATATATATATATATATATATAATGCCTGATACTTATTGACTGCTTGGCATCTTTCCTTCCATAGAATAAGAGTACAATTATTTGTAAACAACAGCTGTAACCCATATAAAGCTTGGTTATTTTCTGGGTAATACTGCCAGAGATAAAAATACCTCCTTAAAGCAACAGTAATCTTTCCATTTCCACAGACATGCACATTGCCAGCAGTAGGTATCTTTCAGAGTTGATCCAGAGATAAATGGGACTATATTCTGCCCAGTGTTAGCCCTGCTGTCCATGGTGCTGAATGTGACAGCTCCGTGCTTCTCATTCACTCCTAATGTGGCAGCACAAAGGTCTCCGACCCCTTACTCCAATCAAATTACTCTGATGCCTTTTCTCAACGTTTTACCTCCTGGTGAAAGATACCCTCATTCTATTTCTGTATTGTATCTCTTAATATGGCTTTAAAATAAAATATTGTATTGAGCTTCTTGTATTTATAAACAGGTGTTTGTTTCTCAACACAAGCTGCTGAGCAGTGTTTGCAAACTCATCCTGCCAGTTCACCTCATTTTCACCTCTCTCTGAATAACCCTTTGTGTAAATTAGGGATGCACTGATACCACTTTTTTAAGTACGAGTACAGATACTTTTGTTCAAGTACTCACAGATACCGAGTACCGATACTTTTATCTTATGTCATGTGACCGCTTTCCAATAAGAACAGACCTCATATAAAGCCCCCAGGTCTCATGGATATGCCCCCCAGCTCATGGATATGCCCCCCAGCTCATGGATATGCCCCCAGCTCATGGATAATGCCCCCCAGCTCATGGATATGCCCCCCCAGCTCATGGATAATGCCCCCAGCTCATGGATAATGCCCCCCAGCTCATGGATACTGCCCCCAGCTCATGGATACTGCCCCCAGCTCATGGATATTGCCCCCCAGCTCGTGGATATTGCCCCAGCTCGTGGATATTGCCCCAGCTCGTGGATATTGCCCCAGCTCGTGGATATTGCCCCAGCTCGTGGATATTGCCCCCTAGCTCATGGATACTGCCCCCAGCTCGTGGAAGTGCCCCCCAGCTCGTGGATGTGCCCCCAGCTCATGGAAGTGCCCCCCAGCTCATGGAAATGCCCCCCAGCTCATGAAATGCCCCAGCTCATGGAAATATGCCCCAGCTCATGAAATGCCCCCCAGCTCATGGATAATGCCCCCAGCTCATGGATAATGCCCCCCAGCTCATGGATAATGCCCCCCAGCTCATGGATAATGCCCCCAGCTCATGGATAATGCCCCCCAGCTCATGGATAATCCCCCAGCTCATGGATACTGCCCCCAGCTCATGGAATGCCCCCCCCCAGCTCATGGATAATGCCCCCCAGCTCATGGATAATGCCCCCCAGCTCATGGATAATGCCCCCCAGCTCATGGATAATGCCCCCAGCTCATGGAAATGCCCCAGCTCATGGATAATGCCCCCCAGCTCATGGATAATGCCCCCCCGCACTCTCCGCTCATACTTACCTTCCTTTAGCGACGCCGGAAAGTCTTCGCGCGGCGCGCGCTCCTTGGAAGGTCCCCAGCCGCGACCACGTGGGACCATGTGATTGCGGCTGGGGTCCTTCCAACGAGCGCACGTGGGGAAACTTTCCCGGCGTCGCTAAAGGAAGGTAAGTATGAGCGGAGAGCAGCTGCAGGGCCTGTCCGAATGCTCTATCTGATTCGGACAGGCCCTGCAGCTGCTCACTTTGTTTATACTTGCCTTCCTTTAGCGACGCCGGGAAAGTTTCCCCACGTGCGCTCGTTGGAAGGACCCCAGCCGCGATCACATGGTCCCACGTGGTCGCGGCTGGGGACCTTCCAAGGAGTGCACGCGCAAGAAGACTTTCCCGGCGTCGCTAAAGGAAGGTAAGTATAAACACAGTGAGGAGAGCAGCTCCAGGGCCTGTCCGAATGCCGATAGAGCATTCGGACAGCCGCCCCAGCCCCTCGGATGCCGGCTCAATGCCGGCTTCCGGTATCGGGAAAAAATATCGGGGTACTGCACGAGTACCAAGTACTCCTGCAGTACCCGGTATCGGCACCGATATCGATACTAGTATCCAGTCTGGTGAAAAAAGTGCTTTAGTAATTGAATCTTTTTACCCAGGGCCATGGGTGCTCAAATTGTGCCCTTCAGATGTTTTGGAACCACTTTAATTCTATTTCTACAGTGTCGCTGCCTGCCTATTGAGGTACCTTTTTGTTTAGAGCAGTGGTTCTCATCCCTGTCCTCAAGTACCGCTCTAACAGGCCCCTTGGGGAAATACAGACTGAATCCTGCAATCACTGAGTAGCAAATCAGATCACCTGTGCTGAGCTTCAGATACCTGACAAACCTGACCTGTTAGGGGGACCTGAGGACAGGGTTGAGAACCACTGGTTTAGAACAGTGGGGTGGACATCATTACCTCTGTTTTAAATGCAGAAGGGGGGTGGGGGGTTGCCATAAGAGTATGGGCAGACAAGAATGTCAGGATATAAACTACAAGTACTTATATTAAATGGCGAGACGTTTTACAGATTTAAAAAGAATCACAATGCAGTTGGTGGTAAATAATCAAATACTTCAAGTTCTAGAATATCCTTTTAAAGTACATTCTGCCAGCATCAGTTCTGAAAATGCCCGTAACTTTAATGCACCTGGAGATGTTCATTAACATTACTGATGAAGTGTCAATGCAGTGCAATAAATATAATTAAGATCAGCACAGGAGAGGCAGGTGTAAATCATAGAAGCCAATAGCAGGACACTCCCATAACCTTGCACTGTTGATTTTCCATCATTAATTCAGGTAGTCCTGACTACAGCATTGGCGTGACATACATTATTTTAACTCGCATTGTATTGCCTTATATACAAAGTGGACTCCTCACTCAGTTCGTTCTCCGCATGCTCAGATGTCAGGCAGTGCAGCAGGTTGTGCACACAGATGCAGGATCAGTGGATTTGGAAAGTGGAGAGGGCTGAGGGACGAGAGGGGTATCCACGCAGAGCACGCTTCATCTGCATACACATCAGCGCTCGCTGCTGTCTGACACGGTGGAGAGCATTTCATTGTCAATCTGTCATTTAGCGCCATCTGAGAGGACATCGCCACTTGACAATAAAGCATTCCTCCATCTGCATCTGCACAAGCTTTGTCATTGTCAGACGCTTGAGTTTTTCCTCTATGAGCTCTGAATTTAAATGGGGTAATGCTCTTTGTGTCTATATGTAAGTGGAAGTGTCTGAGTATGCATTATTTGTATTTTCTATTCATCCCAATGAGAGGTCTCAGTCATCGCACTCTTATCTTTCTGCTTTCCTTTCTTCATGTAATTGTTTTTATATTTAAGTCGGTGGTCTCCTGGATCATTCATCTGCTTGTCTGTCAGGCCTCTAGTCAGCTTTGTTCTTCCTCTTTGGCCACAAGATACCACTAAGAACACACGTTGAATGCTAAGAATCGATACAAGCAGTCTCGTGGCGCACAATAAAATAAAAATTTTGATCGACGTCGCTATAAGCCCCGTTAATAAGGTGCTCCCCAGTCACCTTGATAAAACCAATCACATGTCTACACCGGCGCAGCGCCTCATGTCACTCAATATTTCTATAGAAAACCGCTTACACAAAGGAAAATGAATGATTCACATACAGAGTCATACTTTTCACAACCTTAAATATAAAACCTATATAGTGCAGTCCAGTATAAAAGTCTTCAATTATTATAATACAGTAATCCAGCAAACTCACACAACATGGAGCTCTCGGCTCTTGGGATAACGCCTATGGGATGCACCATAGAGGTTCTACTGTTCTTCTGAGGTCTGCTTGGAAAAATATCAGGAGGGATATGGCAGATGGGTAGGCCTCAAAACATCCCATAGGCATTATGTCAAGAGCTCCATGTTGTTTGAGTTTGCTGGATTACTGTATCATAATATTTGAAGGCTTTTTATACTGGACTGCACTATATATGTTTTAGAATTATTGAGGTTTTAAGCTACGTGTGAAAAGTATGACTCTGTATCTGAATTATCCATTTACCTTGGTGTAAGCTGTTTCTATATAAATATTGAGTGACACGAGGCGCTGCACCGGTGTACACGTGTTGCATGCTACCCCAAACATTGATCGGATAATGGCACTCACCACTATGAGTTGCATCATGCAGGTAATGTTGGAAAAACCTGTGCTCTAGGTCACATCTCACTGGCTCGGTCTACGATTCTGCCTAATGAACATACAATCTAATTAAGTTTTCCATATATGAAGAGCTGAAGGCAATTCCCTGAACATTCACGCCTGACTCTCCGTGACAGTTTTAGATTCTAGTTATTCCGTGACAGGATTGCACCAAGTGTACCCATTGGAGCATGGACCAGGCCCCTTTAACCCCCCCCCCCCCACAAAAAACATACTTGTTCCTTCATCTGTGCATAAACATTTCATTGCACGCGCATAGTGCGGGGTAGATTTGTTCATTAAATATTATTTTCCATGTGGTGACGTGCCACATCTAAAACAATATGCTCTACGACATGTGCTTACACAGTCTGATATGACATCTGTCCTAAATTGTGACCAGATGTCACCAAGAGTTTGTCCTATCCGTCCGTCTCCTGTGTAATGGGATATTTCGGACACGTCTTGGGTCATGATAGCAACACAGGTCCCATTATCTCATTTTGGATTGAATTTCCTTGAGGAAATTTGAATTTGTCCTTGAGGTTAGCCTTGTACACATGCCAAGCATTCCTGAATGTTTTAACCCCAGTAGTCCATCTCTGAGAACTGAGGGCCTTTTCATGATTAAATTAATGGTATCTCATCGTTAAACCGTCGTGACAATGGACACTTTTAGTGGTGGTAAGATGAGTTTATTACAGGTGGTACTCGGAGAAAAAGGTTGATCAGCACTGCCCAAGGCTCTGGCTGCCAAGCCGATCCATCACTCAGATTGTGCAGAGATACAGCAGGCTGCCAGAAGAGAACAGATACTACAGAAATGTGTATTCATCTGTTATAGTTATACAACATATACTGTTGAAGGGAGGATCAAAAAGCTGCCCACATATGATTGATATGATATGTGACGGAGCATCTTGGGAGGTGTATACCATGAGCATCTGCAGAGACAAGGTTAGACATCACCAGGGTGAGAGATGAGGCACATTTGTGGTTATCCGATCTGGGAGGTATAATCCAGAAGCTCCTCTCAGATTCCTTCTCAAGTCTCAAGAGGAATTGTTACCAATTAACTAGGATATCTAATTAATAAGAGGCTAATCAAGGAGAATGGCTATGAAATCCAATTATGAAAAAAATAGCGCAGAACGGGAAAGAAAAAAAAAGTAATTTTTGCATACAGTCTAATGTCTATTCAGATGGATAGACATACTGTTGTACCCCAGGGATCACGACTCTGGGTCTCCACAGCTAAAACAAGTTTTTAATGGATAATACACTAAATTATAAGTTTAGTTCTAATTGTATTCGGACAATATTCGCTCAAAATGCTAAGACAGCAATGTGTAGGTGAAAGATAAAGCTCTTGATGCATCACAATAAAATATAAAATGCTAATATATATATATATGAAAAACACATGGGGGGGTAGCACTCAGCCTTAACTAAGCGTTTCAGTGCGGGTGCGTCTCAAAATAAAATATATAACAAAACCATGGAGAGAGCACTCCAGACAAACACATTCAAAAACCTGCAACAACCGCTCCATGTATGGGTACATAATACCAGCTTTTACTACATGGTGAAAATTTCATATCTCTGAGCTTCGCTGAATAAAATGGTGGAAATTTGGTTCGCAATGAACGGCCGTGAATTGCTTAAGCCTGCCAACAGCGTCAATGTAATCCACCCTCTGGCAGGTCCTACTCTGCAAACCTAATGACTGCCCTTCATGGGATAAACTCACTGAGGAACAGGTCCCTTCATGGAGCTCCCGCAGATCAAGGTTAAATAGAACCTGGAGGAGGAGTACCTGTGGCAGGGAGGGGTGCATACCCAGGAAATTCATATGAGAAACACATGGGGGGGGGGGGGGTAGCACTCAGCCTTAACTAAGCGTTTCAGTGCGGGTGCATCTCAAAGGTCCTATTTAACCTTGATCTGCGGGAGCTCCATGAAGGGACCTGTTCCTCAGTAAGTGAGTTTATCCCATGATGGGCAGTCATTAGGTTTGCAGAGTAGGACCTGCCAGAGGGTGGATTACATTGACGCTGTTGGCAGGCTTAAGCAATTCACGGCCGTTCATTGCGAACCAAATTTCCACCATTTTATTCAGCAAAGCTCAGAGATATGAAATTTTCACCATGTGGTAAAAGCTGGTATTATGTACCCATACATGGAGCGGTTGTTGCAGGTTTTTGAATGTGTTTGTCTGGAGTGCTCTCTCCATGGTTTTGTTTTTATATATATATACATATATATAATTAGTGAGAAAGAAAATGAATCATCGCACACCGCAGGGCAAAGTGCCACAATGTACCCTTGGCCAGACGTAAATAACAATAAAGAAAGGAAGTCTCCCTATGCCTTACTATTATTAAACTGTTTCTTTGACCCTGTCACTTCACATGGTTATTGCAAAGTATCATCTTGGGAAGAATTTTATATATATTAATAATATATATTTCTGTTATCAACTATATTGGACTTGATATATTTGGAGGCCATAAATATAACCCAACAATCCCAATTGGCTATTTTATATATTATTGCTTTGTATGATTTAAAATTCTATATTTTAGTCAGGTGATACTCAAATGTTTTCATATTCTATCTATTTTGTTAGTAAACAGAAGACATTGCGTTCAGTATGTGGTTTAGCCGTAACTAGCATTCGGATATGTAAGCATTAACGTCAGTATAAGTGACTTTAACGCCCCCCCCCCATATTACCTTCCTAACGCTAAGGCTAGGGTCAGACGAAAGCATTTTTCCCCGCGAACGTGAAAAAGTGCATCCGAACGCATTGACGTATTTTTTCACGGAATGCGCAAAAACGGTCAGACGACGCGCATTTTCGGGCGTGATTTTGTACGGATTGTCAATAAAACTCTTTTTGCGTCTGGACGTTATGTAGGCTGGACATTAGCAGCGTCTGACATCTCCTAATCACGCACACACGCCGCTATGCCGCAGCTGCGCACTCAGTACGTCAGTACTAGCGGCTCAGCGTTCTCAGAAAAATGCGTTCAAATTCCACTTGCATTGCACGGCCGGACTTTTGTGCGGCCGTACATCGTATATTGGCCGTCATTGCCCGTCATCTGCTGCTAGTGCGGCGTAATTATGTGCGCCAGAACGCACGTTAAAAGTGCGCTGGTCTGACCCCAGCCTAAACAGGTTAAAAATCCATTTGCGTGAGCTTACTGTATTTGCGCATACTATACTTACATGGGGAGCGTAATCTGTAATTAGCGGTAGGATAAGTAAGGTATTACAAAGTCCAAGCGCTAATCACTGCACCGTTGGGCTAAACATTTTTTACCGAGTCCTAAAAGCTGATGCTAAATGATTCCCATTTTGCAGAATCATTTAGTACCAGCTAAAAACCTCCTCAATAATTCCGATACTCACCTCTCATCACTCGGAGAGAATGGTGGCCTGATCTGCTGCTTCTTGACGGCGGGAGCAGAGTGAGACTGGGGTCAATAGTTCCCAGTTTCCCTCTGCGATTACGGTACTTCTCAGCACAGGGCTCTCAGCCCAGCAGCGCTCCCCTCCATGCAGTCCTATGGACTCCAGGAGGTGATACTCACGGCAGCACAGAAGTGCTACCACAAGTATCACCCGAGGGTAGAGCTTAGCAAGGTGCCGATGTAATGTCTGCCTCGGAACATCATGTTAAAATGAGAACGCTACGGGAAACCTGCAGGCGCAGGTTTTCTTGGTTAGCATTCCCATTTTAGAGTGAGCATTGCAATCTAGCCCATATTGTTTAAATCAAGCCCCCTGCTTTAAATATGCAATCTGAGTCCTGAGCATACATTAGAATTTCTGCAGAATGTCATTTTCTTAGGGCTCTTCCCTGGCACAGACAGATGCAGGATCCTAGGTATGAACAATTTTGAAAGTACACATCAGCTAAACAATGTTGATGAAGATGGCAGGATCCGTTTCAGTATAAAATTTTCTGCAGGATTTCCCATTGGCTTGTGTTACAGGACAGAGGTGAATATTGACATCATAGCAGCATCAGTGAGTCACCAAGTGACTCATATATATATCCTTGAAAATAACAAAGAGAATGTCATGTTATAAAATACAATACCCGGCAGATTACCACGGCACACTCTCCATTCAGGTTACCTTCTGTTTGCTATTTAATTTCCTTTGTAAGGGGTTTTTTTGTAGTCTGCATTTAGTACGTTATCTATTCCAAAAATATTGTTGCTCGTAGTCTGTGCATTCGTCTGCTCTGATTGAGCAATCAGGGGAAATATTAAATATTGACTGCTGCATTTTTAGACGTTTTCTAACAATTGGATTTTTTTTTTCTATTAGGGGCTTCATTTTCTCTCTAATTTGTTGTTCTAACGCTAGAATCCAAACCTGGTGTAAACTTAAAGGGACACTTGTCTAGCCACTGAGACCACTGAATGTAATTTGAAGAATTACTTTCCCTCACCCCTTTGCACCCTCAAGAGATTTCGGAGGGTTGATTCAGTTAAAGGGACACTCCACACCCTGACCACTTATAAAGTGCTAAGAGCGTCCCCCCTCAAACTTCTGTTCCGTTCTACTGTAATCACTGTTTGAAGTGGAGGAGTTTTCTCTGCCCACTCCAGTGTCACAAGGAGCCAGGATTTTAAATTTCACCCGCTCTGCTGACATCACCCTCTCACAGCTGATGGAGAAAAAGTGAGTAAATTCACCTAAACTAAAAATAATTAGGCAGATGCTGACCGCAGCAAATATCATATCCCTTTATTTATCAATGCAACTTCGACAAACACTGTCACTTCTTAATTAGGGCTAATTTAACACTACTGATTGCTGTACTTTTTCCCTTAGATAAGAGCTGTCCAAACCATCCTGTGCAACTTCTCAAAATAGTTTAATTACCGACATGTAATAATATAACTTCATGCATTGTCCGAATTAGTCCCTGTAATATTGTTCTATAGCTAAGTTTTGATGTGACCTGCACTTGAGTTGAATTTACTGTTTTTGCTTAATTTATTTCTTTAGTTTGTTCTAATCTGTTATCTTCACTTTACATTTTACAGCAGGTATCTAAATATAGATATACACATATCTATAATATTTACATATAAACTATCAGGGTTATTCAAAGCGATCCGAATTGTGGCAGAAGGGTAACCGAACAGTGAAATTCGGCGTACGGTTACCTTTACTGGCCAATTCGGCTATTCAGAGAGCAGGCAGTTCGCCAAATGTTGGCGAATTGCCTGCACATACGGTGCCTTTTCGAGGGCAGTGAAATTCCCCATAGAGAAGTAATGCTTCGTCTATTCAGAGAACACAAAAAAGGAGTGAAAAGTTGCCGAATTGCCCTGCTGTTCGGTGGTTTCATTCGACAGGTTTATTCAGGCGAATCCCATAGGCTTCAATGTTAAAAATATTCCCGTTCTAATTCAATATCTAATAAACTGTTGATTATAATATTCTGCAGTAAAAAGTCTCTTTATTTATAGATTTTTTTTGGATCTTTTAGGCATTTTTTGAGATTTTTTTTGCAAACATTTTTTTTAAAAAAAATTGTTTTTTCTTTTTTCTGTAACCGCCCTTTTTATTATCATTCATTGGATCTTATATGTAAATTACAGACATTTTTGTTAGGGTTGCACCGATACCAGTATCGGTATCGTTGCCGATACCGGGTACTGCAGGAGTACTTGGTACTCGTGCAGTGCCCCCAATATTTCCCCCCGATACCGGAAGCCAGCATTGAGCTGGCTTGCCGGCATCCGAGGGGTTGGGGGCGGCTGTCCGAATGCTCTATCGGCATTTGGACAGGCCCCTGCAGCTCACGGCATTCATACTTACTTTCCATGTGCGTCGCCGGCAAAGTTTCCGCACGTCTGCTCGTTGGAAAGCCCCCAGCCTCGATCTCGCAAACTCCCACTTGATTGCGGGTGGGGGCTTTCCAATGAGCGCACACGCGAAGACTTTGCCGGCGGCGCTCGAGGAAAGGTAAGTATGCACGCGATGAGGTGCAGGGGCCTATCCAAATGCTGATAGAGCATTCGGACAGCGCCCCAAGTCTGGTCTGGGGTCTGTGTGTGTGCCAGTGTGTGTGTGTGTGTATGTGTAATATATACACATACACACTGAGAGCTGGGGGCATATCCAAGTGATCTGGGGGCATATCCAAGTGAGCGGGGGGCATATCCAAGTGAGCTGGGGGCATATCCAAGTGAGCTGGGGGCATGTCCATGAGAGCTGGGGGCATGTCCAAGTGAGCTGGGGCATATCCATGAGAGCTGGGGGCATATCCATGAGAGCTGGGGGCATATCCATGAGAGCTGGGGGCATATCCTGAGAGCTGGGGGCATATCCATGTGAGCGGGGCATATCCATGTGAGCTTGGGGCATATCCATGTGAGCTGGGGGCATATCCATGAGAGCTGGGGGCATATCCATGTGAGGCTGGGCATATCCATGTGAAGAGGGTTTATACTGTGGAAACACCCAAAAACAATGAGCAGCAAAAAAACACCACCCTGATATCCACCAAATTCAGAAAGCATATAACATGAAAAACAAAAATTGGTGGTGTTGCGCTAAAGGAAAGTAATAAAACTTATGTATGGTCTATTTTGAAGGCATGCTATACTGCACAGCAAAAAAGAGAAAGAAAGTTCTATTTCTCAATAGTTCGTTCAATGGATATCCAGTCTCTGTTGTAGAAAGGATTTTCAGTGAAATCTTCCAAGACTTTGGAACGAATGACCACTTCTTTGGTGAATCTTCATTAAAAAGTATATATCTCGGAAAAAGAGAAACTCGATAGTGTTATACCGTTTATTAATGTGTATACAAATCTACTGACATAATATACGTACAGAAAAAAGAGGTAGTGGGTTTAGGATTTGATCTCACCCACTGCCAGATAAAACATCACGTCCCAATCAAGCCTCTATAGACAAAACCACCAGGAGCTCCCGGGCTGCTTCCAAGGTGGTCACTCAATACCAAAGGTGGGACCGCGATGATAAAGTGACGTAGTGCTGACGCGTTTCGCCCCGCCCACGGGACTTCATCAGAGCATACGTCACTATGCCATCATCCTCTCTAAATAGTGTCTTAACTTGACACACCTGGTGAAATTCTAATGAAATTCTCTGTAGCCACTCCCTATGGGAGATCCTACAAATGCTTCAGTATGTTTAAATATATTGCAAATGGAAGCACAAAAACAAATGTATTAAAAGATTGCCATATATAGGCGATCACAAACAGCCCTAAGAATAATCTTTAAGGCAAAAATTCATAACACCCATAAAACACTCTGTGTATGGATCAATGATTATTTTAAAAAACAATATAAAAAAACAGCATTGAAAACGAACAGCATTAAAAAACGAACAGCATTTAAAAAACGAACAGCATTTAAAAAAAAAAAAAAAAAAAAAAAAAAACCAAACAGCACTAAACAACGAACATTAGAAAGAGTATAGATTCTTAATACTTCTAAGAACGCTCCAAAAAGGGGAGGGGAGGGATCTTAAGACATAACTACATAATTACAAGAGTAAAATGTAAAAAAGTAAAAAACATATGGACAAAAACATCCGTAAAATATTACATCATTCAAATACTATTAATAATAAAGTACAAACAGTAAAAATATACCGCATACAATGGAATACGTATAGCCATAATAGAGACACATAATAATACATGATGAAGGGCAGGAATCATAACTACCATAAAAATACAATTAGGTAAGGAAATTATATAGATCAAAATCAACATTGAGACCCAAAGGAGTGAAAGTTCTTAAATCGTATGCTGTCCTCATCTCTTCCTGCCCCATTCTCTGAATGTTATTGCCTCCTCTCCAATATTTTCCTACCCTTTTAATGCCCAAAAACTTTAGACCTCTTGGGTCCGAATTATGAGACTTAAAGAAATGTGCGGAAACAAAATGTTGCATATACCCATTCCTAATATTGCGAATATGTTCATCTATGCGTTTGTGTAAAGGTCTTGCCGTGCGTCCCACATACTGTAGTCCGCACGGACATTCCAATAAATAGATAATATTGTTGGTTTTGCATGTAATTAAATTGTTGATCGGGTACTCAATATTTGTTATATTCGATTTGTAATTCTTGACGCAATTGCTACTTTTTGGACTATTCGAGTTCTTACACGATTGGCAATTTTTGCAATAGAAAAAACCTTTTTCTTGTTGTAGCCATCCTGTTTGTTTATGTTCTTTTTATATAACTCTGGACTAAGGTTTGTTTTAAACTGGGGGCACCCCTAAAGGTGATACTGGGTCTTTCATTCAAAATGCCCCTCAGATCCTCATCTTCCATCAAAAGATACCAGAATTTATTTATAGTCTTCTTAATATCCATATGTAGGTTGTCAAAATCAAAAATCAACCTCGTTGTGGGTTTCTTTTTTCTTCCAAAATTCGTTTGTGTTAAAAGAGTAGATCTATCGATCTTCTTCACCCCTTGAAAAGCTTCCTCTAAAATTGTCTCGGGGTATTCTTTTTCTTTGAAGTCAGCTAGAAGTTTCACCGATTCTTTCAAAAAGTGCTCATTCTCAGTGCAGTTCCTCTTAAGACGCATAAGTTGTCCCTTGGGGATGTTATTAAGCCAAGGGGAAAAATGTCCGCTGGAAAAATGGATATAACTGTTGACATCTACAGGTTTAAAAAAGGTACGTGTTTTAATGGTGGCATTCTCTATATAAATATATAAATCTAAAAAGACCACCTCCTGTTTGCTATAATTAAAATCCAAATGGATATTAAAATCATTCCTATTCAAAAAAGCTAAAAAAACCTGTAGAGAGGCCTCATCTCCCTTCCAAATAAAAATGACATCATCGATATATCGACGATAGGTAACGAGGCCCGCACCCAGGAAGTCATCCAAAAAAGTCTCCTCCCAAAAAGCCATAAAAAGATTAGCATAACTGGGTGCGAACCTCGTTCCCATCGCAGTGCCCGCCACCTGAATATAAAAATCTTGATTAAACCAAAAATAATTATTATGTAAAATCCACTTAATGCTAGCTATTAAAAAGTCTCTCTGTTCCAAAGGAATTTTTCCATCCATCTCCAAAAATTTGGATGTAGCTTGAAGACCCTTAAAATGCTGAATGATAGTATAAAGGGAAGCAACGTCCCCCGTCACTAGCCAGAAGTCGTCCTGCCATTGATGTTGTATTAAAATATTCAAAATGTCCTTGGTATCCTTTAGATATGACCTAGTGTTCTTCACTACAGGCTGCAAAAAAATATCAATATATTCTGACAGTCTCGAGGAAATGGATCCAATGCCCGATATTATGGGGCGGCCAGGAGGATTTTCTCTATTTTTGTGGAGTTTCGGTAAAATGTAGAAGGTAGGTATTTTTGGATGATTAATAGACAAATATTCATATTCCTTTTTGTTCAAAATATTGTTTATCCGCCCTTCATTCAGTAGTGCCATTAATGTTATTTTCATATCACTAGTAGGATCTTTTTTCATGATTTTGTATGTGTTATTATCACTCAATTGTCTTACACACTCCTCTATATATTTGGTTTTTGTCATCAAAACAATCCCTCCCCTTTATCCGCCGGTTTAATTATTGTATTTTTATCTTCCTTGAGTATTTTCAAAGCCTCTCTTTCTTTTTTAGACATATTGTTGTAATTCCTGTTCCCATAGACGGAATTCTTTTTGTTATTAATTTTTTCTAAATCTTTAATGACTAGTTTTTCAAACATGTCCATGGAGCTAGATTTGCAGAACTGAGGAAAGAAGGTTGATCTAGTTTTCAAATCTGTGTGTACATATGTAGTGATAATCGGATTGCTGTTTTCAATTGGATTCTTACAAAAAAACTTTTTTAAAGTTAAATTGCGGACAAATTTCTTGACATCAATCAATGCTTTAAACCCATCATGTTTACGTGTGGGGGCAAATTTCAAACCCCTACTGAGAACTTCAATCTCCATAGGAGAGAGTGTCCTTTCGGATAGATTGAAAATCCCCTTCTGATTCAAAGTGATGGTGTTGTCAAAAGGAATTCGTTCAGTTTCTACTAGTATCTCAACGGTCTTTTCATTTTTCTCTTTTCCTTTTTCTGTCCAGCTCGGCATCCTCTGATGTTGCCGAATCTGAATCGGTTTCTCTTCGTCTCTTCCAAGTTGAAACCGCCGATAAAAAATCCTCCCTTTTCTTTCTAGGGGCAATCGGCCAATCCTTGTTTTTTTCTTGATTTGGTTCGAAAAAAACTTCCTCATTGTCAAGTGGTCTAAAGCGATTTTTCAAAGGAATAGCATTAGTCCCAGAGACAAATTGATTGTAATGCTGTTTCTGTCTATGAACTTTTTTTGGGTGTATCCATTGTTCATTTCTTGTTTTATTATCATACAGAGTTTTTCTGTTCTCATCCCGAATTTTTTTAGGAATGTAACTAAAATGATTCTTTTTCACATATGGATCACCTGCATAATATGCATTATTGAACCCGTGCATAGACTGACTCTTTTTTCGTCCTGAGTGTCCACCATCTCTATAGGGGTTCCTCACAGTCTGCACTGACGGTTGTTCATGTATTTTCTTTCTTTGTAGACTATTAAAAGTCCACACTTGATTGTGTAGATAATCCAATTTATCGCGTTTGTATTTTGTGATTTTTATTTGTTTCGTATCATTTTCTTCCTTATTAAGAAAAACTTCCGTTTGTTTAGAAAGAGTCTTAAAATCTGGAAGTTCAAAAAATGGAGACAATTTATCTTGTATTTTACCAATCTCTCTATTAATTCTGGACAAATTCTCCTTTTTTCTGGTGATTATAATGCCCATCATGTGGATTGAAAAGCTCTCAAGTTACATTCCAAAAAAAATCGGGATGAGAACAGAAAAACTCTGTATGATAATAAAAAAGAAGTTGAACAATGGATACACCCAAAAAAGTCATAGACAGAAACAGCATTACAATCAATTTGTCTCTGGGACTAATGCTATTCCTTGAAAAATCGCTTTAGACCACTTGACAATGAGGAAGTTTTTTTCGAACCAAATCAAGAAAAAAACAAGGATTGGCCGATTCCCCTAGAAAGAAAAGGGAGGATTTTTTATCGGCGGTTTCAACTTGGAAGAGACGAAGAGAAACCGATTCAGATTCGGCAACATCAGAGGATGCCGAGCTGGACAGAAAAAGGGAAAAGAGAAAAATGAAAAGACCGTTGAGATACTAGTAGAAACTGAACGAATTCCTTTGACAACACCATCACTTTGAATCAGAAGGGGATTTTCAATCTATCCGAAAGGACACTCTCTCCTATGGAGATTGAAGTTCTCAGTAGGGGTTTGAAATTTGCCCCCCACGTAAACATGATGGGTTTAAAGCATTGATTGATGTCAAGAAATTTGTCCGCAATTTAACTTTAAAAAGTTTTTTTGTAAGAATCCAATTGAAAACCGCAATCCGATTATCACTACATATGTACACACAGATTTGAAAACTAGATCAACCTTCTTTCCTCAGTTCTGCAAATCTAGCTCCATGGACATGTTTGAAAAACTAGTCATTAAAGATTTAGAAAAAATTAATAACAAAAAGAATTCCGTCTATGGGAACAGGAATTACAACAATATGTCTAAAAAAGAAAGAGAGGCTTTGAAAATACTCAAGGAAGATAAAAATACAATAATTAAACCGGCGGATAAAGGGGAGGGATTGTTTTGATGACAAAAACCAAATATATAGAGGAGTGTGTAAGACAATTGAGTGATAATAACACATACAAAATCATGAAAAAAGATCCTACTAGTGATATGAAAATAACATTAATGGCACTACTGAATGAAGGGCGGATAAACAATATTTTGAACAAAAAGGAATATGAATATTTGTCTATTAATCATCCAAAAATACCTACCTTCTACATTTTACCGAAACTCCACAAAAATAGAGAAAATCCTCCTGGCCGCCCCATAATATCGGGCATTGGATCCATTTCCTCGAGACTGTCAGAATATATTGATATTTTTTTGCAGCCTGTAGTGAAGAACACTAGGTCATATCTAAAGGATACCAAGGACATTTTGAATATTTTAATACAACATCAATGGCAGGACGACTTCTGGCTAGTGACGGGGGACGTTGCTTCCCTTTATACTATCATTCAGCATTTTAAGGGTCTTCAAGCTACATCCAAATTTTTGGAGATGGATGGAAAATTCCTTTGGAACAGAGAGACTTTTTAATAGCTAGCATTAAGTGGATTTTACATAATAATTATTTTTGGTTTAATCAAGATTTTTATATTCAGGTGGCGGGCACTGCGATGGGAACGAGGTTCGCACCCAGTTATGCTAATCTTTTTATGGCTTTTTGGGAGGAGACTTTTTTGGATGACTTCCTGGGTGCGGGCCTCGTTACCTATCGTCGATATATCGATGATGTCATTTTTATTTGGAAGGGAGATGAGGCCTCTCTACAGGTTTTTTTAGCTTTTTTGAATAGGAATGATTTTAATATCCATTTGGATTTTAATTATAGCAAACAGGAGGTGGTCTTTTTAGATTTATTATTTTTATATAGAGAATGCCACCATTAAAACACGTACCTTTTTTAACCTGTAGATGTCAACAGTTATATCCATTTTTCCAGCGGACATTTTTCCCCTTGGCTTAATAACATCCCCAAGGGACAACTTATGCGTCTTAAGAGGAACTGCACTGAGAATGAGCACTTTTTGAAAGAATCGGTGAAACTTCTAGCTGACTTCAAAGAAAAAGAATACCCCGAGACAATTTTAGAGGAAGCTTTTCAAGGGGTGAAGAAGATCGATAGATCTACTCTTTTAACACAAACGAATTTTGGAAGAAAAAAGAAACCCACAACGAGGTTGATTTTTGATTTTGACAACCTACATATGGATATTAAGAAGACTATAAATAAATTCTGGTATCTTTTGATGGAAGATGAGGATCTGAGGGGCATTTTGAATTGAAGACCCAGTATCACCTTTAGGGGTGCCCCCAGTTTAAAACAAACCTTAGTCCAGAGTTATATAAAAGAACATAAACAAACAGGATGGCTACAACAAGAAAAAGGTTTTTTCTATTGCAAAAATTGCCAATCGTGTAAGAACTCGAATAGTCCAAAAAGTAGCAATTGCGTCAAGAATTACAAATCGAATATAACAAATATTGAGTACCCGATCAACAATTTAATTACATGCAAAACCAACAATATTATCTATTTATTGGAATGTCCGTGCGGACTACAGTATGTGGGACGCACGGCAAGACCTTTACACAAACGCATAGATGAACATATTCGCAATATTAGGAATGGGTATATGCAACATTTTGTTTCCGCACATTTCTTTAAGTCTCATAATTCGGACCCAAGAGGTCTAAAGTTTTTGGGCATTAAAAGGGTAGGAAAATATTGGAGAGGAGGCAATAACATTCAGAGAATGGGGCAGGAAGAGATGAGGACAGCATACGATTTAAGAACTTTCACTCCTTTGGGTCTCAATGTTGATTTTGATCTATATAATTTCCTTACCTAATTGTATTTTTATGGTAGTTATGATTCCTGCCCTTCATCATGTATTATTATGTGTCTCTATTATGGCTATACGTATTCCATTGTATGCGGTATATTTTTACTGTTTGTACTTTATTATTAATAGTATTTGAATGATGTAATATTTTACGGATGTTTTTGTCCATATGTTTTTTACTTTTTTACATTTTACTCTTGTAATTATGTAGTTATGTCTTAAGATCCCTCCCCTCCCCTTTTTGGAGCGTTCTTAGAAGTATTAAGAATCTATACTCTTTCTAATGTTCGTTGTTTAGTGCTGTTGGTTTTTTTTTTTTTTTTTTTTTTTTTTTTAAATGCTGTTCGTTTTTTAAATGCTGTTCGTTTTTTAATGCTGTTCGTTTTCAATGCTGTTTTTTTAATATTGTTTTTTAAAATAATCATTGATCCATACACAGAGTGTTTTATGGGTGTTATGAATTTTTGCCTTAAAGATTATTCTTAGGGCTGTTTGTGATCGCCTATATATGGCAATCTTTTAATACATTTGTTTTTGTGCTTCCATTTGCAATATATTTAAACATACTGAAGCATTTGTAGGATCTCCCATAGGGAGTGGCTACAGAGAATTTCATTAGAATTTCACCAGGTGTGTCAAGTTAAGACACTATTTAGAGAGGATGATGGCATAGTGACGTATGCTCTGATGAAGTCCCGTGGGCGGGGCGAAACGCGTCAGCACTACGTCACTTTATCATCGCGGTCCCACCTTGGTATTGAGTGACCACCTTGGAAGCAGCCCGGGAGCTCCTGGTGGTTTTGTCTATAGAGGCTTGATTGGGACGTGATGTTTTATCTGGCAGTGGGTGAGATCAAATCCTAAACCACTACCTCTTTTTCTGTACGTATATTATGTCAGTAGATTTGTATACACATTAATAAACGGTATAACACTATCGAGTTTCTCTTTTTCCGAGATATATACTTTTTAATGAAGATTCACCAAAGAAGTGGTCATTCGTTCCAAAGTCTTGGAAGATTTCACTGAAAATCCTTTCTACAACAGAGACTGGATATCCATTGAACGAACTATTGAGAAATAGAACTTTCTTTCTCTTTTTTGCTGTGCAGTATAGCATGCCTTCAAAATAGACCATACATAAGTTTTATTACTTTCCTTTAGCGCAACACCACCAATTTTTGTTTTGCATATCCATGTGAGCTGGGGGCAATATCCATGTGAGCTGGGGGCATATCCAAAAAGTGGTATCGGTGCATCCCTAATTTTTGTTCTGTAGTTTCTTCTGTAGCAAACAGCGTTAAACATTTCAAAAATTCAAGCGTACTGTTTTTTTTTTGTTTTTTTATTCACTCCATTAGTCTGACTCTGCGGTGTTGGCTTTTTCCGGCGGCTGCTCTGTGCTGTGATCGGCGGCTGCTCGGGTTTCTCCGGCGTGTTCGGCGGGGTTAATCCAGATGTTTTTGCAGGTTTTGGTGTGCGTTCGTCGGGTTTGCGGCGGCTTTTCCCTGCACTTCGCCGGCCCTGTGGTGCTTGCTGAATACACCGCAGTATCGCCAAATCGCACCGAATTGAAGAGAACGAAAAGTCACTGAATGTGTGGTGACTTTACGATTCACTTTGAATAACCCTGTATATCTCCTTATCTAAATAATTTAATCCACCGTGACATCTTTCATTGAATTTGACATCTTTCATTGAATAGGGTTTCACAAATTTTAAATACAGGGTTATTCAGAGAAAGTTGAAGCTTCGGACATTTGGTAGGAGAAGAGAACAATCTAGTCCAAATAGCCGATATGGAAAGTGAGATAAATGGGAGAATTTTTCTGGTTTGTCTATTTTGACCTAGAGTTTTCACTTGTCCAGTCATTCTCCTGAGTTTCACCTTTCTTTGAATAGACCTGATAGTTCTGTCTATCCGTATGCTCCATAATTTGTCCCCCTTGGCTTGGCCATTATCACTATATATTTACCAATTTGGACTCCTTGGCTGCTCCATTACCACTATCTACAACAATTTGATCTCTGTGGCTTGGCTTTTACCACTATATATTCCAATGTGGACTGCTTTTCCTGGCCATCAGCACTGTATAAAACAATTTGGCCCCATTGGTTTGTCAGTTACCACTCCAAGTTATATGGATGACTTGTCCATCTTGTTTTTAATCATAGATGGTTCTAGGGTGTGTTCCACTCTCCTTTCTATTGCCTTGGTTTCACCATTTCATATATTTCTTTCCTTTATCCCTTCATGTTTTAGTGTGCCTGTCTTCCTATTTCTTTTTTTTTTCTCACTTGTTTGTAATTTTCCTCTGGTGTTCGTTTTTCGTGCGTGATCTTATCGAAATGTTCTATTTACTATAGATTTTTGAATTGCAAACCTAGCATCAAGGTATCCTTCATATTTTATAAAATTAACCTATATTCTGCTGTATACTTCAAGCTGTACTTGTGAATGCGGACACTTTAAACATTACCTCTCGGGAGTATGTATTTTTTTTACGTTAAATACAGTCAGGTCCAGAAATATTGGGACATCGACACAATTCTAACATCTTTGGCTCTATACATCACCACAATGGAGTTGGAATGAAACAAACACAATGTGCTTTAACTGCAGACTGTCAGCTTTAATTTGAGGGTATGAAAAGAAGTGGGAGTTACTCCAGTGGCGCAAAGGGAGGTAATTTGCGTTAAATCCGGGTAAGTGCGAAACAGAAATGTTCTAAAAAACCGGTATAAGAGCACAGTCTAGGAACAGACCGATTGGTAAAGTGCTATCTTGAGTAAACGCTAGAAAAGTGCAATGCAATCAAAAGTGCATATGGTGTAAACAGCTAGAAAAGTGCTGACTAAGAGCACAGTCTAGGAGGAGACCAATGATAAAGTGCTATTTTAACTTTTTTCAATAAACCACGTTATTTTAACTTACCAATTCGTGGTTTTGCTGCTGTTTTTTTGGTCTATTTACTTTATTTGCCCTTCTGAGCCAGTAGAAGACCACTAAAGAGGTGCAGCTAAAGAGGTGACGGTGCCCACCGAGCAAAGGAGCACTGCATGCCATCAAGTTGAGCCTGGAACAAGGCTCCACCATCGGTGAGTGAGACTAACCCTATTTCTACCAATGTACCCAGTCACCATTCAAGTTGCGCTATGAATACTTTGTCTTTCTATATCCGAGGTGAACAATAATTTCAAAAGAAGGGAAGAGGCCACTCTATATTTGGCCCAGTGCATTTCGAACCAGAGCCTGGACCATATAGGCTCTGGAAAGTGTAAGTGTGCATTTTCTTGCATCCTTCCACGACTAATTTATCTAGACAATATTGCACTATTTTTCTTTTTCTCTCTCTTTTTTCCCCTTCCCCGCATTACGAGAACGTGGAATCTACTAGAACGCAGAATCCACTAGGACAACAAGGATAAGATCCAGCTCTCCCCCATTTGGAGGATCCCCCGTATACGGACGCTATAAGTGAGAGGCCTACACAGTTATCAACAAGCCCTCCATTTATTCACGTATAAGACTGCTTTTTAGCCGTTTTAGACTTTTCTGCACTATCTTTGGACTATTTTTATTACCTTTTTTGTGCTATTTCAATTGCAATTTATATTTGCACTTTGCACAATAAGTGTGTGTTGTTTTTTATGCCCTTTTTATGTGCTTTTATGTTTTTATGACCTATTCATACATCTACACTTTATAACGTGCACAACGTTTTTAGCTGTTATTTGCTCCATATGCACTTTTGATTGCATTTGCACTACTTAAAATAGCACTTTATCATTGGTCTCCTCCTAGACTGTGCTCTTAGTCAGCACTTTTCTAGCTGTTTACACCATATGCACTTTTGATTGCATTGCACTTTTCTAGCGTTTACTCAAGATAGCACTTTACCAATCGGTCTGTTCCTAGACTGTGCTCTTATACCGGTTTTTTAGAACATTTTTGTTTCGCACTTACCCGGATTTAACGCAAATTACCTCCCTTTGCGCCACTGGAGTAACTCCAACTTCTTTTCGTATCTCAAACACATTTCTGTCTAGGTTTTTGTTCCTCTTCCAGTAGGCTGCATACATATTCATATTAATATCCTATCCACTTTAGCGCCTCCTCCGTACCACATTCCTTCGTTTAATTTGAGGGTATGTACATCCAACTCAGGTGAACGGTGTAGGACTTACAGCAGTTTGCAGATGTGCCTCCCACTTGTTAAGGGACCAAAGGTAATGGGACAATTGGCTTCTCAGCTGTTACATGGCCAGGTGTGTTATATTCCCTCATTACCCCAATTACAATGTGCAGATAAAAGGCCCAGAGTTAATTTCAAGTGTGCTATTTACATTTGGAATCTGTTGCTGTCAACTCTCAAGATGAGATCCAAAGAGCTGTCACTATCAGTGAAGCAAGCCATCATTAGGCTGAAGAAACAAACCAATCCCATCAGAGAGATAGCAAGAACATTAGGTGTGGCCAAAACAACTGTTTGGAACATTCTCAAAAAGAAGGAATGCACCGGTGAGCTCAGCAACACCAAAAGACCCGGGAGACCAGGGAAAACAACTGTGGTGGATGACCGAAGAATTCTTTCCCTGGTGAAGAAAACACCCTTCACAACAGTTGGCCAGATCAAGAACAAGCTCCAGGAGGTAGGTGTATGTGTGTCAAAGTCAACAATCAAGAGAAGACTTCACCAGAGTGAATACAGAGTGTTCACCACAAGATGTAAACCATTGGTGAGCCTCAAAAGCAGGAAGGCCAGATTATAGTTTGCCAAACAACATCAGACAAAGCCTTCACAGTTCTGGAACAAGATCCTATGGACAGATGAGACCAAGATCAACTTGTACCAGAGTGATGGGAAGAGAAGAGTATGGAGAAGGAAAGGAACTGCTCATGATCCTAAGCATACCACCTAATCAGTGAAGCATGGTGGTGGTAGTGTCATGGCGTGGGCATGTATGGCTGCCAATGGAACTGGTTCTCTTTATTTATTCATTGATGATGTGACTGCTGACAAAAGCAACAGGATGAATTCTGAAGTGTTTCGTGCAATATTATCTGCTCACATTCAGCCAAATGCTGCAGAACTCATTGGACGGCGCTTCACAGTGCAGATGGAAAATGACCCAAAGCATACTGCAAAAGCAATCAAAGAGTTTTTGAAGGAACAGAAGTGGAATGTTATGCAATGGCCAAGTCAATCACCTGACCTGAATCCCATTGAGCATGCATCATTTCACTTGCTGAAGACAAAACTGAAGGGAAAATGCCCCAAGAACAAGCAGGAACTGAAGACAATTGCAGTAGAGGCCTGGCAGAGCATCACCAGGGATGAAACCCAGCGTCTGGTGATTAGGGATGAGCTGTTCGGGTTCGGACGGTTCGGGGTTCGACCCGAACTTAGCCTGTTCGAGCAGATCGCGAACCCCGAACATTTCCTGGTGTTCGCCGCATGTTAGACCACAATGGACCACAATGCATTTTCCCACTGCCTGAAGCTCGTAATTGGCTACAGCCTTGCACCTGACCACTGGTCTGGTGCAAGACTGGTTGAACACTATGCTAATCACCGCTCAGAGTCCTGATTGGGCAAATTTTGCCCAATCATGGGCTCACAGAGCTAAGTCCCGCAGCACACTATATAAGGTTTCAACGCAGCGCTTCTGCACGCATTTCAGAGGAGATTTCAAAGAAGATAGTTGTGTGTGTTGTTACTGCTGGTCTGCCACGCTACTGGGGGGGTCTCATTTCGACCAAATATCAGGGAATTTAGGTGATGTGTGTCTTGTCACTGTGCTTTCTTTAAAAAATTTGTGAATTGAGGTGATCTTCTGGGTCTCGTCACACAGTCAGCAATTATTTTTGGGGCTCACTAATTTCTTTAAAACACTTGTGAATTAAGGTGATCTGTGTCTCGTCATACAAAAAGTACCACGCTGTATTTTGGGGCTCACTAATTTCTTTAAAACACTTGGGAATTAAGGTGATCTGTGTCTCGTCATACAAAAAGTACCACGCTGTATTTTGGGGCTCACTAATTTCTTTAAAACACTTGGGAATTAAGGTGATCTTCTGTGTCTCGTCACACAGCCAGCAATTTTTTTTGGGGCTCACTAATTTCTTTAAAACACTTGGGAATTGGCGGAGCTAGACGCGGACAAGAGCGGTCGCACTCGACTAAGCTCCGTGACGGAGATATACCCTAGAGACTATTCGGTGACCTCCTCGCCCTGTGAACCTCTCTCCACTTGTCCCGGGATCCTTTAGTGACTCTACTGCTTCTACTCGCTGGCGATTTGGGACCCGGTGGCGTGCGGTGCACACGCGGGAGCTACTGGCTGGGATTGAGGCCTGGTGCGGTCGGCCATTTTGTGAGCCTAGACATCCTTCCTGCTTTTGCGACGGCACTCTACACACGGCGGAACTTACCCTCTGAGCTCCTGATGGGTAAGAAATCCGCAAAATGGCACAGCTGAACTGAGGGATCTGGCCAGAGAGATATCCGCGACTCCCTGGGCAGTGGCCGCCTCCCTCGTGATGTGCCGCTGACGCCAGTCCTGCCACTGGGATATGAATCCTCAGATGGGGCGGACTCTCTCTGGCACCGGGAAAGCGACGATGATCAGGACCTGCCTCGTCGACCTCAGAGGGCCCCTAAAACAGTGTCAACAAACCGGAGATCGCAAGTACCCCGGGCCTCTACTGGTCTGTCGGCCCCAGTGTCCCAGGACGCCGACACGGACCCTCTCGCAGAGAATCCAGCAGACGACATGCTACCCCCGACTAAGGGGGATATCCGCAGAATGCTGGTGGGTATGCTCACCCGTTGGCACGCAGATGTCACTGAGGTCCGACAGGACATTTCATTAGTGAAGGAGCAGGTGACGGCGATCCAAGAAAAGGCAACGATTGCTGAGACGGAGCAGACACGCCTTAACGCTGTGGTGGATGCTCTCCAGGTGCAGATGGACGGGCTGTCCCGAACCGTGGAGACGCTGGATGCCAGGCATCGCAGACGGAACATCCGGCTGCGAGGAATCCCGGAGGAGATTTCGCCCGCTACTTTGTTGGCCTTCGTTAACCGTCTGGCCGAGATGCTGCTGCAGCCTCCCACTGGGTCCCCGGAGGTCTTTGGTGGGGCATTTCGAGTGCGTAAATCGTCCGCTGCCCCGCAGTCAGCAGCACGTGATGTTATAGCGATTGCCGCGGTGGTTTCTGTGCGCCAGAAATTGATGGCTCTGCCTGCGGCCCGCATCGCTGTTGACTTTGAGGGAGCACGCTCTTCAATGACTTTCCATTTGGGACTTTGATGGCCGTCGTCAACTACGGGATGTCATGGCTTGTTTGCGGGCTAGAGGGGTGCGCTATAGATGGGGATTGGCTGGTACCCTCGTTTTTGTTTTCGATAACGTGCCTCACACAATTACTTCTCTGGATACTGCGTGGCCCCTTTTGACATCGCTGGGTCTCTCCCTGGGCTCGAATTCTCAGAGGGGCGAGGTGGCGGCACCTCCCAGTGGTGAGCCGGGTTGATTTGTCGAATTGCCTTCTATAATGCAGTGTGATAGTCCTATAGGACCTGCTCGTTATCTGTAGTGACACAGACTTGAGAATTGGACTTGGCCAGCAGCTCTTATATAGTTTTTCTTATTATCTTTTTCACTGTTCCTGTTTGGTTTTTTGGAGAGAGCCCTTTTTACCCCCCCCCCCGATTACTGTATCCAAAATTGCTGACGCAAACTATGCCGTGGCTTCGGGGTGGTTTTGTTTTTTTGGTTTTTTACGTTTGATATTTACGGTGATGTTTCTGTGGGTTTTATGCCCCCTCAGCGGTCTTTATTATATCTCTGTGTGTATTGTTTGATGTCTCTACGCAAGTTTTCTTCTAAGGCCCCCGGCACACGAGCGTATTTTTGCCTCATGTGCGCCCGCACTTCCCTGCGGTCCGTGGGTTTTTGACGGGAAAGCCCTCCACCGGACGTGAAAAAGGCCTCCCCGTCAAAAAGCTAAACGGACGCTGAAAGTATACAAAGCGCGATTCTCCATAGGAGGATCGCGCTTTGTACGCTGAGCGCAGAGAATGGAAGGAACGCCCACTTTCACGGACGTTCCTTCCATTCTCTCAAAACGCTCGTGTGCCGGGGGCCTAAAATAAAGAATTACAAAAAAAAAAACACTTGGGAATTAAGGTGATCTGTGTCTCGTCATACAAAAAGTACCACGCTGTATTTTGGGGCTCACTAATTTCTTTAAAACACTTGTGAATTAAGGTGATCTGTGTCTCGTCATACAAAAAGTACCACGCATTATTTTGAGGCTCACTAATTTTTTTAAAACACTTGGGAATTAAGGTGATCTGTGTCTCGTCATACAAAAAGTACCACGCTGTATTTTGGGGCTCACTAATTTATTTAAAACTTTTGTGAATTAAGGTGATCTGTCTCTTGTCACTGGCTGCCAGCTATCAGTGTGTCTCACTGAGTTATACCAGAGTTATTTAAATCTTTATACCAGAGTTGAATCAGAGTTCTGTATATATTAATTCAGCCCTCAAAATTTCCTCTCGCCTGCTCGCATTTTGCGAGAGGAAATTAACTGCTGGCGAGTGGAGATGCCCCCGGAGGCAGCACGATAAATTACATCGTGCTGCCTGCGCTGTGTATTCCAGCGGCGGCGTTTTTTTATTTTTTCCTGCCGTCAACGTGCTCAGGGCCAGACAGACTTTGCCTGAGTCATTTCCGGCACGCTGACCGGCCGCTCAGCAGCCTCTTATTTTCTCTGCCAGCTACAGAATGTCCCTGTAAGGAAAACAATTGGGGGGGGGGGGGGTTGCAAATTCTCTCTCCCGCAGCCCCTTTACCAGACTTTATTGTCTCTCTGGATTTTCTTCCTCCACGCTGCAGGATGAGGGGGCGGGGATTATCCACTTGGTGATTCATGCTGCTTCCTGCTTCACCTCATCTTCCAGGCACAGCGTGAAGGAGGATCCAGTGTGCCTCAGAGTGTGGATAATCCCCGCCCCCTCATTCTACTATTCGCGAGGTAAGGGGGGGATGAAATAAACGGCAGGGGGGGGGGGGGGAAATGGAGAGAGCTGAATTGGGGGGGAGAGAGAGAGAGCTGAAATGGGGGGGAGAGAGAGCTGAAATGGGGGGGAGAGAGAGCTGAATGGGGGGGAGAGAGAGCTGAATTGGGGGGAGAGAGAGCTGAATTGGGGGAGAGAGCTGAATTGGGGGAGAGAGCTGAATTGGGGGGGGAGAGCTGAATTGGGGGTGAGAGCTGAATTGGGGGAGAGAGCTGAATTGGGGGGAGAGCTGAATTCAGGGGGAGAGAGAGAGCTGAATGGGGAAGAGAGCTGAATTGGGGGAGAGAGAGATGAATTGGGGAGAAATTAATTGGGGGAGAGAAATGAAATAAAATAAATGGGGAGAGAGATGAATTGGAGAGAGAAATTAAATAAATGGGGAGAGAAATTAAATAAATGGGGAGAGAGATGAATTGGAGAGAGAAATTAAATAAATGGGGAGAGAGATGAATTGGGCAAAAGAAATGAATTAAAGGGAGGAAGAAATTAAAGTGGGGAGAGAAATTAATTAACCCTTTCGCTGCTGAGGCTTTTCCCGCCTCTGTGCTGAGCTAATTTTTACAGATTTTGCTCATCATGTTTAAATGCGTTTTGAAGGCTTATTTTAGTATTTGACCCAGACATATTATATATCGTTCTTTGCGTCAGACTCGGCAGATTCATAATATGTCATTATTATATGTATACGTCATGACCTGTCTGTATATTATAACAAAAAATGCAATAAAATATGAATTTTCAATAATTTACAACGTGTAAAGTGTTTTTTTTTCACATTTTAACATAAGAGCAATTGCGGTTATATTTTGTATGGGGTGCGCTTGTTAAAAAAATTAGAGATGGGGTCTCGTTACATTTTTTTTTGGGGAAAATTACACGATTTTTAACAAACGCACCGCATACAAAAATCGTTAGTGCAGCATCATTGTTCACATTATAATTGAAATGGGAACAATATTGCTGCATTAACAAACCAAAAAAAAAGAAAAAAAAACTTGTTTATTTTTTTTTTATAATTTTTTTTCAAAATATATATATATTTTTTTTTTTTTTTTTTTTTTTTTTTAAAAACTTTTTTATACCCATGTTTGGTATTGTTGGAACGGCCATGCTCTGGCCGATCCAACAATACCAAATATTAACCCCTAACTGCCACGGATCGGGAGATAGGGGGTTCCAATGAACCCCCCATCTCCACCATTGGTGGCAGTTAGGGGTTAACTCCAGGACTGGTGTCATCGTGCTATGCACGATGACGCCAGGCCTCAGGGGGCATTCCCGGAAGCTTGGCCGACATCCAAGATGTCGGCCAGCTCCGGGAAAGGATCACGAACCGGCGCTTTTCGGCGCCGATTCGTGATCCGGCCCCCATGGGGTTAATGCCAGGTACCATTTGGAAGGGCAGGCTGTGCCCTTCCAAACGGTGCCTGGGTTAACCCCCTGCACGCCGCCGATCGGGAGGGAGAGAAGTCCGAAGGACCTCCACCCCCCTCCCTTTTAGGCGCCTCCTCCGCACATGCGGGGGGGGGGGCGCCTGAATTAGGTGTCATCGCGCCCCCGCGATGACACCTAATTAATCCGGCGGCGGTTCCGGGTGCTGGGCTGACATCGAGGATGTCAGCCCGCACCGGGGGGGCCAGCGATCGCCCGGAACCCGGCCGAATGCTGGCCCCAAAGAGAGGACGCGCTCAGCGCGTCCACCGCAAGGAACGTTACCTGCGGTTGGACGCGTTGAGCGCGTCCTTAGCAGCGAAGTGGTTAAAGGGGGGTCCTTGGCAGAAAAAAAAGGTTCCCCACCCCTGGTGTAAACTAAGGGAAAGTAAAAAGCTGCTGAGCTGCCAGTGCACCGGAAGTGACGCCAAAATCAGTGCTGCTACTACAACTCCCGTTAGGGGCCATAATTGGTGAAGTGGAGGCATAGGCTTTTGAGGGTATGCAAAATAAATCTATAAAGAAAAATTGGTGATACAGAAGGAGCAAAAAAAGAACGGGGATGGAAGTATCGCTCACAAATATTAATGGATCCATCTGTATAAGCATCCAAGGGGGAAACCTGACTTTGGGGTCTAACCTCTAGTGATAACCTGGCCTATGAATAATGAGAGTATTAGGTTACACTTGATATATCGGATGCATAAACCACAAAATAATTTGGTCCTAAAAACTGTTGGAGAGGAGTCTGTACCTCATGGATGATACTACTTATCTGGGGCTGATGCCTGGGTATTAATGTTATTTATTTTTGTAACTTTATTCTGAATAAAACCTTTAACGGTGAAATTTCATAAGATAATTTAAGGAGTGTTTAGGGGTGAAGTTTAGCGCAGGGTATGTGGGGCAACTGGTGGCGAGTAACTTTTAAGGTCTGGCTAGTAGCTTGGTACTTGAAATTTTGAGCCCTGTATTAATCTATATATCACTCACCATCTCTGAAAGAACAAAAAGGACAGGCAGACGCTCCCAGCCACAGATAAGAGGGCAAGCAGCCCCTGTGTCGGGAGGCTGTGCCTCTGGTCGTGGTGGACGTGGTGCATCCTCTGCAGGGGCACGCTTGTCCTTTCTAACTGGTGCTGGCCGTCTTAAGCAGCAGCAACATACAGAGGACTTGGTGGATTGGCTAACCAGGCCATCCTCATCCTCCGAGTCCTCTGCCAGCCAGGCTTCTAGTGCTTTACAGTCCACCTCAGCTGCCAAAGCATCTAATGCAGCCTCCATGTCCACAGCTACTCCTGCCGTAGCCTAGCTATCACACACGGAGGAGTCAGCTGAATTGTTTGACTACAATGAGAGTGACATGCTGCTTCAGGATTGCGCAGCAAGTACAGTGCTCTGATTCAATCTCTGAGGTTGAGCAAGGGAGTATAATCAACCTAGAGGAAGGGGGTGCCAGTGATGACACACAAATAACTGGCACTCATGTTGTCCCAGCAGCTGCAGCATACTGCCAAGTTGGCTCCAGTGACGAGGAGATAGGGGGTGAAGATGACATTGATGATGATGAGGTCACTGACTCCACCTGGGTGCCAAATCGAACTGAGGAATCAAGTGAGGAGGAGGGGGAGGAGGAGGAGGCACAGCAAACAAGAGGCACAACATCCTCTGTGACCAACCGTAGCACTAGCCAGTCCAAGGCATCACATGTCAGAGCTGCTCCGGTGCAGAGCGCTGTTGTCTCAAAGAACACATGCAGGAACTCTGCTGTCTGGGAGTTCTTTAAGAACTGTGCAGCAGACCCCACCGTTGCTATTTGTAATCTATGTCAGAGGAGGCTGAAGCGTGGGATAAACACCGGACACTTGGGTACCACGTGCTTGAGGCGACATATGAACAAGTGCCACACATCCCGTTGGGGCAAAACCTTGCGTAGGTCCTCCTCCTCCTCATCTGTTTCTACCCACACTGTATGTCCTGCCATGCAATTGCCTACAACCTCCACCGACAGGGATGATGCTACAGTAATGGATGTACCAGCAGGTCCTTCCTCACAATGTGACATCATCACAGTAGCTGAAGATTTACGCAGTCAGATTACGTTGCCGCAGCTGCTGCAGCGAAAGAAAAAATATAGTCCCAACCATCCCCAAGCACAGCGTCTAAATGCCAGCTTAGCAAAATTACTCGCATTGCAGCTGCTGCCTTTCCAGCTGGTGGACTCCGCTCCCTTCCGTGAATTTGCTGAATGCGCTGTACCACAGTGGCAGGTTCCAAAACGCCATTACTTTTCACGCAAGGCCATTCCAGCACTATACCAGCACGTGGAAGACCATGTTATCCAGTCATTGGGAAAGGCAGTCAGCAGCAAGGTGCATGTGACTTTAGACACGTGGTCCAGCAAGCATGGACAGGGTCGTTACATTTCCTTCACGGCACACTAGGTAACTCTGATTGCAGCTGGGAGGGATCCAAGACGGGGCTCTGTGCTGGAGCTTGTTCATCCACCACGCCTCCAGAAAGCTGCTTGTATGAGGTCTGTCTGCTCCACCACCACCACCTCTTCCTCCTCCTCCTCCTTCTCTGTCTCTGGCGAAGTGGCAGTTAAACCGACGCCAGACAGGGTCTACGCAATGGCTCAAGCAAAAAGATGCCATACTGTGCTTGAGCTGTTTTGTTTAGGGGACAGGCGCCACACCGGGTGCGAAATTTTGTCAGCTCTGCAAGGGCAGGTGCAGAGATAGTTAACACCACGCCAGCTTGAGCTGGGAATGATCGTCTGCGATAATGGCAGCAACCTTCTCTCCGCCCTACGCAAGGGTAAATTGACGCATGTACCATGCCTAGCACACGTCCTAAATCTGGTGGTACAGCGTTTCCTAACCAAGTACCCAGGGCTGCCAGAGCTTCTCATCCAGGCCAGAAAAGTCTGCAGCCACTTCAGACGGTCATTCCCAGCAAGCGTTCGCCTGGCAGAAATTCAAAGAGAATTTCACCTTCCCACAAACCGTCTGATCTGTGACATGCCCACCAGGTGGAATTCGACATTAGCAATGCTGCAGTATCTGCACACGCAGCAGAGGGCCATCAATGAGTACCTGTGTGAGTATGGCACAAGGACAGGTTCAGGTCAACTTGGTTTTTTTCCCCCCCGCAGTGGCTGATGATCAAGGATGCATGCACTGTACTGTCACCATTTGAGGAGGCAACGAGGATGGTGAGCAGGGACAGTGCATGCATCAGTGACACAATTCCTTTAGTGTTCCTGCTGGAGCACACTCTGCGGGGAATTATAGATGTGGCTCTAGAGGCAGAGCAGCGGGAGGAAGAGGAGGCCTTCCCTAGCTCTCAAGGCCCCAGTCTTTCCGCAGACAGCATTCCAGCGGGTCCTACTCAGATCGGACAGGAGGAGGATGAGGAGGAGGAGGACTATTTAAGTAGTGGGGGCATTGAAGGTGAGGATTCCTCAAGGCAGGGTTTTGTGTGCCCAGAAACAGAAGGGCTTGTGCGTGGCTGGGAGGAGGAAGTGCACAATACGGTCATCCTCATTGACCAGGAAGACTCGGCAGCTAATGCCACCTCCAACCTACGCTGCATGGGCTCCCTAATGATGCAAAGCCTGCTAAAGGACCCCAGGATTCGTGCTATAAAGGAGAGGGATCATTACTGGTTGGCAACCCTTCTTGATCCACGATACAAGGGGAAAGTTGCAGAGCTCATCCTGCCCGCACAGAGGGAGCACAGGATGACAAAACTTTAGGACGCTCTAAAGCGAAACTTGTGTAACACCTTTCCAGGCACTGTTAGATTACCAAGTGCTGACACACGTGCTTCTGAGGCTGCAGGTGATCAGAGGAATAGCGGTGAAGGCCAGGGCCGCTTGACTGATGCATTTTAATTTTTTTTAGTCCTCGACGCCCAGGGACGTCAAATGTAGGCACCCATTGCCAGCGTCTTCACCATATGGTGCAGGGCTACCTAGGGGCAAGGGCAGACCTGGATACCTTTCCAGCAGATGATCCACTGGCTTACTGGGTGTTGGATTGGATCACTGGCCAGAACTTAGCCAATATGCTATGCAGCTACTAGGTTGCCCTTCATCTAGTGTGCTTTCCGAAAGGACGTTCAGTGCCGCTGGAGGTTTTGTCACAGACAAAAGAGTGCGTCTGTCCACCGACTCTGTAGACCGGCTGACATTTATAAAAATGAATCCGTCCTGGATCAGCAGCTATCAATCTCCTGATGCTGAAGTAATGGAATAGATAGGGGATGTCCTCTTCTGCATTCACAAAACCTCCAGCACTGAACTCTTCCACAATACCACAAAAGGGTTACGGTGTGAAGGCACTTGCTGCCATGAAAGGCACAATATCTGGCTGCACTGACGCCCATTAAAAATAAATAAAAAACTTTTCAATATAGGACCACATGGTCCACCCCTGCACTCTTCCACAATACCGCAGAGGGGTTACTGTATGATGATACTTGCTGCCTGGCACCAAAGGCACAATATCTGGGTGCACTGACGCCCATTACCAGATCAAAAACTTTTCAATAAAGGACCACATGGTCCACCCCTGCACTCTTCCACAATACCACAGAGGGGTTACTGTATGATGATACTTGCTGGCCTGGCACCAAAGGCACAATATCTGGGTGCACTGACGCCCATTACCAGATCAAAAACTTTTCAATAAAGGACCACATGGTCCACCCCTGCACTCTTCCACAATACCACAGAGGGGTTACTGTATGATGATACTTGCTGGCCTGGCACCAAAGGCACAATATCTGGGTGCACTGACGCCTTAACCAGATGCATATCTTTTCAATATACCACCATGGTCCACCCCTGCACTCTTCCACAATACCACAGAGGGGTTACTGTATGATGATACTTGATGGCCTGGCATTAAAGGCACAATATCTGGGTGCACTGATGCCCATTAACAGATAAAAAAAACACTTTTCAATATAGGACCACATGGTCCACCCCCTGCACTCTTCCACAATACTACAGAGGGGTTACTGTATGATGATACTTGATGGCCTGGCATTAAAGGCACAATATCTGGGTGTACTGACGCCCATTAACAGATTAAAAAAAACACTTTTCAATATAGGACCGCATGGTCCACCCCTGCACTCTTCCACAATACCACAGAGGGGTTACTGTATGATAGTACTTGCATGCCTGGCACTAAAGGCACAATATCTGGGTGCACTGCCATTGACGCCTGTATCAGATTCATATCCTCAGAGGGGTTACGGTGAGACGGCACTGTTGCCGACGCTAAAAGCCCAATTTTAAAGCACCTATTGTTACTTTCATCCAAAGCCTGCATAAGTTTCACAATAATTTAGCCCAAAAAAACACTAAACTTTTTCTGCGTGTCCTAAAATGTCTTTTCATACAGGCTGCCGCCCCAAGTAGTTGTTTATGGATAGATTAAAGGAAAAGCATTTACCGTCAAATGAAACGTCATTTATTTGTTTTTAAGTGTTTCTATACATCCTAGAATACATTTTTATTTTTAACCCTTATTTCATGGAAAACTCACTGTCCCTTTAAAAACGTTTTTTTTAAAACTTTTTGTCCTTGTTTCCTGTCCCCCAGGGCACTACCCGGACCCCCATACACCTTTTATGGCAAATATGTAGCATATATGCCCTCTTGGAGGGCACTCTAAAAAAACGAATTTTCAGTCCCATTGACTTGCATGAGGGTTCAGGTTCGGTCCCGAACAAATGGGAAGTTCGGGTTCGGGCTCGAACCGAACTCGGGGAGTGTTCGGCTCATCCCTACTGGTGATGTCTATGCGTTCCAGACTTCAGGCTGTGATTGACTGCAAAGGATTTTCAACCAAGTATTAAGAAAGGAAAGTTTGATTTATGATTATTATTCTGTCCCATTACTTTTGGTCCCTTAACAAGTGGGAGGCACATCTGCAAACTGCTGTAAGTCCTACACCGTTCACCTGAGTTGGATGTACATACCCTCAAATTAAAGCTGACAGTCTGCAGTTAAAGCACATTGTGTTTGTTTCATTCCAACTCCATTGTGGTGGTGTATAGAGCCAAAGATGTTAGAATTGTGTCCATGTCCCAATATTTCTGGACCTGACTGTAAGTAATGTGTGTAGTATGTATGTACATGAATCTTTAAGCAGTGTTAACTGCAGTCTGGATACTGATAAGGATCCTGTTTCACCTAGTTGTGCCTCACTTGTATTTTCCATGCCTGCAAAAGGTCGTTCTTTGCTTTTGCAAGACTTCTACCAGAGTAATTTGACTGAATGCACTGGTCCATGATGCGTTCCCGGTCTGGCGCTAATGATTTATGAATGAAGAAACCGAAGCAGTACATGTACATTAGGTCCGCTTTGGTTAAACACAGAGTTTGCCGGAGTGAGCGAGAGCTGTCTTTACATATTTAGGTAAATCCAATAACCACTCGGTACAATCAAGGTACTGTAAGCAGAATACCATCTCTGAATGCACAACACATCAAACCTTGAAGCAGATGGGCTGCAGCAGCAGAAGACCACACAGGGAGGCTACAATTTGCACATATTCACCAAAATTGGACAATAGAAGATTAGAAAAAAGTTGCCTGGTCTGATGAGTCTCGCTTTCAGCTGTGACATTTAGACGGTAGGGTCAAAATTTGACATAAACAAAATGAAAGCATGGATCAATCCTGCCTGGTATCAATGGTTCAGGCTGGTGGTGATGAAATGGTGTGGGGAATATTTCTTGACACCCTATGGGCCCAGTACCTGAGTATTGCTGTTGACCATGTCCATCCCTCTATGACCACAGTGTACCTATCTTTTGATGACTACATCCAGCAGGATAATGCACATATCACAAAGCTCAAATTAGGGCTGTGCAATTAATTGCAATCGCAATCGAATCGCGATTTCTGACTCTGCAATTTCTAAATCGCATAAGGCTGCAATTTTCTGCTCCCTGTTAACTTCCGGCGGCATGGTGCTTTGGGCGCTCGCAGGGGGAACCACGTGACGAGCCGCGTTCTCGCGGCTCGTCACATGGTTCCCCCAGGCGAGCGCCCAAGCTCCATGCCGCCGGAAGTTAACAGGGAGCCGAACACGTGGCGCACAGAGGTGAGCTGGCAGTACATCCATGAGCTGGGGCAGTACATCCATGTGCTGGGGCAGTACACCCATGTGCTGGGGCAGTACACATGTGCTGGGGCAGTACACCCATGTGCTGGGGCAGTACACCACATGCTGGGGCAGTACACCCATGTGCTGGGGCAGTACACCCATGTGCTGGGGCAGTACATCCATGTGCTGGGGCAGTACATCCATGTGCTGAATACTGAATACATTTAGAATGTATGTAGCATGTTTGAAAAAGCAAAAACAATTGGCTAAATCGCAAATAAAATCGCAATCGCAATATTCATTCAAGAAATCGCAATATGATTATTTTGTCAATATTGCACAGCCCTAGCTCAAATCATCTTAAACTGGTTTCTTGAACATGACAATGAGTTCACTGTACTCCAATGGCCTCCACAGTCACCAGATCTCAATCTCATAGAGCACCTTTGGGATGTGATGGAACGGCAGATTTGCACCATGGATGTACAGCTGACAAATCTGCAGCAACTGCGTGATGTTGTGGATCAATTTCATTATCGATTAATCGGCTAGTTGATTAATCAGACCGTGTATAGCAGACACTGTTTTGAGTGAGACTGAGTTAAACATTATTAAACCCTCAAGGACCAATGATGTAACGTTTACGTCATAAATGCATTGACTTTAAAGATCCTTGGTCCTTAAGGGGTTAACATCAGACACTACTTTGGAGCCAACTGGAGAATATGTGCCGCTGCCTTACTCTCTGATTTTTTTTAGGGCCATGTTGGACATTACCAATTAGTTCTGCTACTGTTGTAAATTAAATAAAAACAATCACACAGACCATGGGATACTGCCATTGGGTGGCTGGAGCTCGAATGCCAGTGTTTTATCCTTACTTGTAGCTGGTGTCCTGTGCCACCACCCCACCCTCCCTCCAGTACAGAGCTGCCATCACTCCCCTTGGTTCTGGTCCCTTCCATGCAAATTCCCTCCCAAACTCTGGGCCAGTCTCTTTCCCAAACTCACTATCACACTCTGGTCCGGTCATTTGCCCAAACTCATTCCCTGTCATCTCCAGTCTCCTCCACTAAATTTGTTCATTAAATAATTTAAAAGGGACACACTACGCACCACTTTAGCTTATTAACATGGTCAGACTCAGTGGTGTGGAAATGTAAAAAAAAATATACTTACCCAATGGGCTAAAGTAGAAGCCCGATCTACTTGTCCCTCATGACCAGGGCCGGACTGGCCTACCGGGATACCGGGAGGAATCCCGATAGGCTGCTTACTCATTGGGCCACTTTTGCATAGAATTAAGAACCAGCAGGTTGCTGGGGCCGGCGTGGGTACCCACTGATTGGCCGCCGCTGGTTTCTTGACAGCCGCTGCAGCCGCACGTCCCTGCCAGATCCAGATCACAAGGCTGGGAAGGAACAGTGTATTAGCACCGCCCCTTCACCTGCCATGTGACGCACAAAGACTTGCACGTCGTTCCATGTGTGGGACATTGCGGTGGAGGCCAGTCAAAGGCCTGTTGCAGGCTCCTGCTGCTCGGCTTCCCTGCTAAATTTTATTCCCATGTGGCTGTCCCACCGGAGCTGGAGGACAGGCAGAGCCGAGGAGGCAGGACGACAGAAGAGCAGGCCCTGCGCATCCCAAGGCAAGTCAGACAGTTGCCTTAGGGCACGGCTACCTACGGCCATACTTGCCTCTTGCACGTTGCCTGTGACCTCCTGCAGCAGGCTGGAAACACTTCTGTAGATCACAGAAGGGTTTTTTCTTCTCTCAAACAGGCGCCCCTTCCCGTTCGCTCAGTGCCTGTGCTGCCAGCAGAGGTCCCGGCCTGTCTGATAAACGGAGCCTCTGCCCAGCGTGAGTTCCGGGTCAGTGATCAGGGAATCACCTCCCTGGAGAGAAGCAGGAGGCTGCTCTGAGCTTGTGTCCCGGCTGCAAGATTTCCCCCAGAACAGGGTGAGGTATTGTAAAAGTGCCCTTTCAATAAAATGTCTGGTATTGCTGCCTTTATAGATCTCCTTGTTACTATGCCTGCATGTCTCTTAATGCCTGTATGTGTCTTGTGTGTATATATATATATATATATATATATATATTAGTGCCTGTGTATGTAAAGTCTGCCTGGCTCTAATTAATGACCATATGTAATAAATGCCTGCAAAACCTCTACAAGTGTGTGTGTGTCTGTATTTCTACATGATGCCCCTCTATTTATACAAATATATATATTTATATAAATACAAAAAATGCTTGTGATACACTCATACACACTGCACATTACTATGAGTTTTATTGCTGAGACGCTCTGTGATACGTTCATACACACCACACATTACTGTGTGATGTTTTGCTGTGCAGCTCTGTTATACACTCATACACACTGCATTTTAGTGTATCACAGAGGTGCACAGCAATAAATAAGACAGTAATATGCGGTGTGTATGGGCGTTTCACAGAGCTCCACAGCAATAAAACTCACGCTCATACACACCGCACATTTCTGTATCACAGAGCTCAAGAGCAATAAAACTCACAGTAATATGCAGTGTGTATGAGAGTAAGTTTTATTGCTGTGCAGCTCTGATACGTATCCTTTTCGTTTGCACTTTCCACAAAATAGGGCTGGTCTAAAAACAATTTCCAGGGCTGCTTTTTATTCCCAGTCCGGCCCTGCTCATGACAATCTACTTGTCCTGATAAGAAATATAATTTCAACAAAATAGCATTCGGTCTGTATCCTTAACCACATAGAGAACAAACACAGGTATTTAGTTTAAATAGAAAACTTATGGCATTGCAGTTTTCTCACACTCCTACAACCCACGCATCACAGTAATATGCAGTGTGTGCGTATCACAGAGCTCCACAGCAATAACCCTCAAAGACAATTTATGCTGTTTCTTTTGAATTGTATTATTTAATTTATTAAATGAAAACATTAATCAAAATGCATTATATTATTAAAATTTATCTAAAGTTCTAAATAACATATTATATATAAAAATAAACTTAAATATATTAAAATATTTTAAATATATAAATTAGTGCAGTGTTATTGTTAAAGGGAGGGGATACTGCTTTTAGATTAAAGAAAGGGAAATAAATATAATTAATTTTATTATATTATACTTCCAAACGATGTGGTCATGTTGGATATCATTGGAAAGGTCAGACTCTGGCAATACAATACATCAAATGTTCTTAAAATATAGGACATATGGATCCAGAGATACAGGGGTCTGAATGACCCCTGCCAGTCAGGAGGGGAATCCCCGTTCGTGACATCATCGTGCACACGCGTGATGATGCCCACGGCAGTCCCAAAGAGTGGGCTGGGCTAACGTCCCTGCTTGGAGCCAGATCAGCACCGCACAGGGACACAACAGTATGGGCGTGGAGCGTCTTCGGCGATGGGCACGGAATCCCTAGGACGCTCCATGCACATCCACACAGTGCTGGACCTTTCAGGATACCGGAAGCACTTGGTGCTGGGCCGCCAGTACTCCAGTATCCACTCGAACCTTGCTACTTGCCCGAAGCAGGGCTAAATGGTGAAAAAAAAACACATGCCCGGCCCCCAGAACTGCCATTCCCGGGAGTCAGGCAATAGGATTTGCCCACCCCCAAGGCTACATGTAGTGTCCCCTACCTTCTCACCCCGATTTGCGTGCCGACCTCATCATGTCTATCCGAACGCACGTGGCAACGTTTGAGCAGGGAAAAGCGGATATTAACTTGAGCTGCGCACGTAACATCAATCCAAAAATACGCTTGTGACTTAGTGTTACGTAACGCCTGTGGTAAACCTTGATCTGAGTTATAGCTTGCATGATCTGCCTTTCCTGACCGCTAACATTATTGGCATTTTACATTCCGTGTCCCAGGCCCTCTCTAATTTGACACGGTGCATGTCAATGTCAGCTTCATAGTTTTCTCTGGCCTTTTCTGTTTGCTTGACTGTCCGCTTAGACCCTGCACCTTCTTGCATTGGTCGCAGTTGTGTAGCGGTGTAAGTATCCAAGTTATCGCTCCCTTGTACGGTATCTGTCCTGATATTCTTTTGCGTAGTGTTTGGTGAGGGTCAGAGTTCTGCCATGGTGCAGGTGTATGTAGGCCTTTAGCCAGTGCTTGCGGTCTGATACCTTGTCAGCGAAGCACGACTGTCTGAGATTGTGTACTGCAGCGGTAAACGGTGGTAGAAGCTGTACTTACAGGTGTCCGCTGTTCTGACCTGCATCCTGGCACCTGTTCGGAGGCGTGCACAAGGGTAGGTATGATGACAGATGCTTGCTTGTAGTTCCTGAATCTTCCAGAAAGCTCTGTCACTGTAGCTAGTTCTGTTTTACTAGGGGCACAGTAATCTGCTTTACTACTTCCTTGTAGTACCATAATCTTCCAGAAAACCTGTCACTGTAGCTTCAAGCCTGTTCTAGCAGACAGCTGTACAAAGCTGGAACTTTCTGTGTAGATTCTTGAGGCACAGCATCTGTTTCACGGGGGGCAGAGCTCCAGTTTTTACGATTCTGGAACCCCAGGGTAATATGTGTAGCGCTGTGATAGTTTATGTGAATGTATTGAACTGTTGCTACCACTAGAGGGAGACAGCGCCTAGAGATGTTATGAGCAATGCTGGACTAAAGGACTTCATCTCCCAGAACCCTTTATAAGAAGGACAGGAAGTGGGCGTGCGGCACCAAGGGAAGACATCAGCAGCCTCGTGCAAGACAGGGGCAGAGCAAGCAGAGCGATGAGAAGAGTAGGACGCATACCAGACACCGTCAGGGATTACAACCAGGCCGGAGTACGAGCGTTCTTGTATCCAGGGCTGGAGATCGGAGACAAAGAGCGTTTGATCACCTACTATCCTTCGCTGGACTGCAGGAGGACAACCAGGTTCCGGTAGGACCCCCGAGTGAGCAGGCGGCGGATCAGTGTTCCTGTTGCGGAGATTCGGCAAGCGGAGAGCAGATTCGTTGGCACCAAGTTCCAATCTAAAGCGGAGAGAGCTCCTTTGGTCGAGGCACCGATTCTGGACATTTCGTTCGGATGGGTGAGAGGCCTCAAGGCCTACGGTTCCGAAACGAAACTGCGCACTTGGTTAATTGCTTCAATTCACAGGGCCCCAACGTTGACTAGTCCGAAGATAATTCTGTTCGTTCACTGGCCAGTTGAATATGGTACCCGGGTACCCTAAGACACCACTTTTGCGCTCTTTTGACTTAAACTTGCGAATCGAGATATTAACCGTTTCTTTTCCGCTGCGTGTTTTTCCCGTGTGACGCATCCTATAAATTCCTTCAACACACATGTATACTATATGACACTTTATTCTTTAGTAAAGTATATAAAATAGAAAATCCACAACAGTGCTGGTGTATAGTAATTCCTAGTGCGGTGAGACTATCCCGAGGTTTATTCAGCGGCTCCTCAGGGGTGAGCGCTACATATGCAAGATGCGAATGTCTCATGCAGGATATGATTGAAGCCAGATGGCTTAACTCCTCTCCTTTTGAAAGCACATAAAGTCCTTTTATATTTTCTTCACTTTATTGGGAAAGTAGCAGCAAATAAAAGGTGTCTTGTGGGAAGAGTGGGGTTCTCTTGGTATGCTTTGGTATGGGGAGAAGGTAAAACCAGGATGCAATCACTTAGTACAAAAGAGGATCTTTACTCACATGCCTCTATGGTAGACTGGGGGATTGGCAACTTGCTGAAGCAGGAAATGAGGCTGGACCAAACTAACTTTGTGAGTTAGGCTCGTGCCAGACGAGAGCAGTGTTCACATCCGTGTTACCGCACATAAGTACGCCCATGATAGCATACAATTGTGTTAAATGGAGCCCCACACACGAAGTACGTCCGCACAGAAGTGCGGACGCATGATGGATGCGGCAAACGGACGCAGGTTAGGCAAGAACGTAATACTGCTAGAACGGACGTGCGGAGTGCGCCACATCCGCAACGTCCGCATAGCTTTGTGTGTGAGTGATGGAACATGGTCAGACGGACTGCATTTATACGTCCAGCATTTTTGATGGACAAAATGTTTTTTTATTTTAATTTATTTTCCCTCCTACATCCGTCAAAAATAACGTCCGTCACAAAATGGACTTTGTGGCCACTACTGCGTCTTCCGTCAAAAAGTGCGGCCTTACTGCAGGGGCGCACAGTCCGTAGAAAACGCACTCGTCTGACCCTAGCCTTAGACAGGGAGAGTGGACTAATCCATTTTAATTAAAAACATTGGGGAAAAACAAATACGGAATCTGGTTCCCTGGTAACCACACATTAGGACCATGTCTAAGGCCTCACTAACATTAGGGCCACCTCTGGCACCAGAATATACGTAACTGTATAGTCACAAGAACAGGGAAGACAAAACAGTCAGCAGGATAACAAAACACAAGAAAATAATGAATTATAGAGCATTTCCTGTAAAGACAAAAGGGGAAAGTCCTAGGGAAACCAAGGCTAAGTATGGGTCACAACTAGCTAATTCAACATACAAGTAAGACACGGTAACACTGAGCAAAAGTGCTGCTTGGCAGCATGATCCTACTCCAGATCCAGGTCTAGAGGACCCCAAAATCCACCCCCCCCCAAGTGTTTCTGTACTACGACTCCCTTGATTCTGGGGCCATCTATTGCATTCCAAGTATGCTGGGAATTCTAGGCATCTAGATCTGGGGTACCTGAGTTTAACAATCATGATCTAGAGCTCCAGTCCCATACGGACTATGGCCATTATTTCAAGAGTAAATTGTAAGTGGGTAATTGCAGGAAGCCCTGTCCCATGCTAGAGGTCAAAATGGTTAAATCTCGTCCCTGAGCCCTCTCCATCCACAGTAACTCTTGAAGAGCTGCAAAGACTTATAGTTATATAGTTATATAGGCTGAAAAAAGACATGCGTCCATCGGGTTCAGCCTCTCCCACATAACCTACTGCTGTTGATCGAAAAGAAGGCAAAAAACCCAGTCTGAAATATGCAACATACTGGGACTTGTTCAGAAACAAACCATTGCAGAACATTCTTTAATAATTATTCTACAATTACATTTTAAATGGACAAAGAGGGAACACTTACATTTTAGGAAATGTCGCTGGAGATGAGGCCAGAAACTAAGCAATTTCCACATTTTTCAAGTGGCATTACTACCTATCTGGGAAATGTATGTAAATAAATAATGCTTAACAAGAGCATTGCACCATATTTGCATCAAGCAATTTCCAGCAAGATTTATTATAATTCAGCAACTCCCTGCTATGAGTTCTCATGCTTTGCACCTGCAAACCCCAAATATATGGAGGAGCTCCTGAAATGGGAAACGGAGGGCTTTTGGCCAAACAAATAGAAACTGTCCAGTGTCCATCGTAAACAGAGCACCTGGGAAAACAGATTTTTTTTTTTTTGCTTTAATAAATGAGAAATAAACACAGAAAATTTTTTAGCCATTATACATCTTCTATGACTGCGGGTTGCCACAAAAAATAATTTAGCTGAAGTGCACTCCTAACCTTGGATAGAAATTGTTTCCTGAGATGCTTTTCCTTGGAAATAATTTTAGCAAAATTGGTTAATGTTAGAGAAAAAAAAAAAGACTTTTCTTCTTAAGCTTTGGAAATGTACGTGTAAAGACCTCTCTCTATAATTCTCACAAAGCCAAGGATCACATAGTAATCCCACAAACAAAAATAAAACCAACATACAGATGGAACTGGGTATTTAAAGATATGGAAAGTCTGGAGAAATAATCCTCATTTTACTGCGTCGCGGCTTATTGGCCGTAATACTTCCTCCTCTGTCTTGTGTCAGGCAAAGGCATTCGGTCCAAAGTATTAATGTGTACGGTAGGTATATGCATCATATTGCAGAGAATTTATGATGGGTGGGGGAAATGTGAACACTTCTGTTCAAACATGTTTAATGACTGCATATAAATCTAGGTGAAATACCTCTTCTCCTCCCACCCCACCACAGTAACATGGCTTGGCGTGCTTTAATAGTCACAAAATAGCAGCAGCTAAAACACAAATATTACACAAAGACATGGGCCTGCCTGCAGTTTTGACTGTTAGCGAACACCATACCAAATATAGTGGGGGACGACTTCACTTTTATCCTCTTTGTTTAAATTTTTTTTTATTGGACTTGAAGCCTGTTCTAGCTGATTACATCTCAGAAGGAACTGCTCGCTTTTTCCCTTCAAAAGTAACATTAAACTACACGTGATGTGAAATCTGAAAGCGGATGGAAATGAAGGAATTGGGGGCAAAATAATTTACCAGAACAGAAAACAGTGGGAAAGAGCAGTGTGTTTCTCTTGAATATTAGACATGCTGGTACCACTCGGATTGGGAACCTCTCAGACCAGGTTCTCTTTAATCTGAAATGTTGATTTCTATGGAGCGTTTTGGAAATATGGTTTTAATATATATCATCAATGAAAAGGTTGGTGGCAAGGCCTTGAAAATGCTAGAACCTTGGACCAGGGCCGGCCCATACTTGGAGCGGTTGCTCCAAGCAGCAAATTTTTGGGGGGTGGCAAATATTTGCCACCGAGGCCAGCCGCTGCACTATTTTTTATCGGTGCCATGTCGGCATCTCTTGGAAGGCCGGTGCAGTGACCGCTGACCGTGTCCACAAAACATGCGGCCGGCCTGGAGTGGGAGAGCAAGAGTGGCGAGAGACAGTTTCTCTCTCTCTGCTGCAGAATGAGATCTGACCCGCCCACACGCGCCTTAATCTGTCTCTCGCCATCGCTCTCCCACTCCTGGCCGCATGTGTGTGGGTGTGGTTGGTGTTCACTGCGCCTGCACTCCAAGAGAAGCTGGCGTGGCACCGATTTTAAGAAAAAAAAATAGTGCACTGGCTGGCCTCGGCGTTCACTTCATGTCGTCGATGTCCAGGCCGTAAGCGATGGCAGCCGCCGTGGGCTCATTAATGATCCTCAGGATGTTCAGCCCTGCGATAACGCTGGCGTCCTTGGTGGCCTGGCGCTGGGAGTCATTGAAGTACGCAGGCACGGTGATGACGTTGTTGCTGACTGGGTGTCCCAGGTAAGCCTCAGCCGTTTCCTTCATCTTCAGCAACACCATGGAGAAGATCTCTTCCGCGGAAAAGGTTTTCCCTTGTCTTTGTACTCCACTTTCAGCTTAGGCTTTTTGCTGTCGCTCACCACCTGGAATAGCCAGTGCTTCATGTCTGGTTGGACCACGGCATTGTCAAACCTTCTGCTGATCAGCCTCTTGGCATCAAAGACCGTGTTCTGGGGGTTCAGGGCAACCTGGTTCTTGACAGCATCTCCGATCAGCCTCTCGGTGTTGGTGAAAGCCACACAGCTGGGGTGGTGCGGTTCCCCTGGTTGTTGGCAATGATTTCCACCTTGCCATGTTGGAAAACTCCCACACAGGAGTAGTTAGTGCCCAAGTCAATGCCGATGGCGACTCTTTGAGTAGCCATTCTGCCAGGTCTGCGCTGTGTATAGAGTGCAAACTCTGGGTTCTCTCCCGTGTATAGAGCCACTGCACTATTTTTTTTTTCTCTTCACACAGCGCACGTTACTGTGAGTTTTATTGCTCTGGAGCTGTGTGATACACTCATACATGTCATGTTTTTTTTGGGGGGGGGGTGAGCAGCATTTCATCCATTGCTCCAGGCAGCACAGTAGCTTGGGCCGGCCCTGCCTGGGACGTACAATGGCTCTTAAATGCACATTTTATGGTTAACATATTTCCCAACCAGGTTCGGAAAATATAAGTCTGGCTCATGAAGAGCGGTAAATTCTACAAACAGTATGGGGAAATAAAGACAATATTTTACAAAGATTTATTTTAAAGGGACACTCTACCAGCCCTAACCACTTTAGCTTATTAAAGTGGTCAGGCTGCATAGGGTGCCCCCCCTCCTTCCAGCTCCGTTCTGTAGATATCACAGTGTGAGGTGCTGGAGTATTCTCTGTCCACACAGCTGTCACTCGGCATATGGGATCTGAATATCCCATCTGTCGGGGACCAACTTGGGGACTGCTGATGTCATTGCTAACATTATCCGGTCTTCACTGTCCCAGAAGCGAGCATTCTGGGAGATTCTAGACGAGGAGTGGTGCTATGCACATAGCACCAATCCATCCTTCTGAGCAGGCGCTGTGGAACTTGCATATGCAAGTACGCAAGTTCTATGACATACAAAATCTGCGTAGCATATGCTGCACAATTTAGGTACACGCACAAATTGCATAAGAAGCTATAGAAGTTTCAGAAGCCGAAGTCGGGAGTCAAAAGAGAAGGAGCAGCCTTGTCCCGAGGGAGAAAAAAATGGGTTATTTGCAAAGCCTTAAACTTGCCACCGAAGGACACTGAACGGTGAATTTCACTGTACGGTGCAATTTCGGGGCAGTTCGTCTATTCACAAAGCTGTCGATTCTCCAAATAAAGGTGAATTGACGGCGAAATACGGGGTAGTTCACCGCAGTACGGAGATCTTCAGCTTCAGCGAAATTGTCCCATAGAGAAGTAATGGTACATTGTAATGGTAGAAAAAGAGAAGTAATGGTATATTCACAGAACGGCGAACTTCACAAAGTGATGTCGAAATGCCCTGATTTTCGGTGATTTAGTTTGACAGGTTTAAACAGGCGATTCCCACAGGTTTCAATGTAATAAAGTAATACAATTTTGTTTTAAAAACCGTTTCTTTAAATTTTCAGCAAAAATCTTTTTTATTTTTTAGTTCCCACAGGAATAGGGCCCTTGTTTCCTCCTGTGTTGGATTGTCAAATGTTGCGCAGTCTCAATGTATTGCAAACATTGTTCAGAGCTGCAGAATATGCTGACGCTATATAAAATAATAATAATTTTTTAGAACACCTTTTGTATTCTTTCAGGGTTATTCAGAGAGTGTGAAAAGCAGGAGAATGACTGGAGAATGAAAAATTCTAGGTCAAAATAGCCAAACCAGAAAAATTCTCCCTTTCATCTCACTTTCCAAATCGGCTATTTTGACCTAGAATTTTTCATTCTCCAGTCATTCTCCTGCTTTTCACGCTCTCTGAATAACCCTGTTTGTATTTTTTGACAAATTTTTTTGTTTTCCCATTTTTATGAAAGGTGTTTTTTTTTTCTGTAACAGACTTTTTTATTATTTTTAAAGGACCTTTTTTATTATTTACATTTTTATTGGTTTAAACACCTTTTAGGAGAATAGGAGAGCTCAGTTTTGTTTTTTTTGGAGGTCGCTGGATTTCGCCAAGGCGAGTTCGCCGCTCTTTGGCGACGTTCACCAACTTAATCATGAGGCTTCGGTGTCTCCATCTTTGCCGCCCTATGGTGACCCTACAATGAATAGTGAATTCACCATAGTTTCGGCAAAATGGAATCGCCGAAGTGAAAAGCACCGAAATTTGGATGAAATTTCATTGCTTTGTGAATAACCCCTGAAGTGAATATTTTCACCTAAAATAATTGTGCAGATGTTGTCAGCCACATCTACCTAATTATTTAAGGAGATAAAATTGTCATATTTAAAAAAAAAAAAAAAGTTTTTATTAAATTTTCCGGAGAAACAAAAATGCATGAATAGAGCCAAGCAATGCAGTATATAACACAAAAATGTACCAGGTGGACATGCAAGTCTGTCAGAAACTAAAGAGGGTAAAGGCACACAGGCGCACCACAAAGGGGAACATAAACGCAGAAGTGTACAATATCTAATTACCCCTCACGCCCTCCGATTGAATACCCAATATAAGAGGCTCCGGTAGTGCTGGACCGCAACCAACCTGAGCTACTGTATGACTCGGGCTGTATCATCCCGAAGGAAATTAAAAACCTCCTAAAGGGAACGAGCAAACATAATTAATGGGAAGGGCCAGGAAGGCCGAGAGGCGGCAGGGACCGTCACATTGAGATGGCGGGTCAGGGTAGACGACCACAGTGGAAGAGCAAATAACAGAAGCAGATTAAAGAGCGGGGGGTGGCTCTTTGGACCTATACATGTCTCGAAGAAGCCAGGTGGACCATATGCCGGTATGTTTTTCTGACCGGCCGTACAGATGAACAGTCATAGATTCCGTGGAGTGCGTCTGTTCAACTATGGAGAGCCACTGCCGATAAGATGGGGAAACCTGAGTGCCCCACAGGGAGGGGATCATGCTTTTGACTGCATTCAGGAGGTGTTTCAACAGACATTGTTTTTGTGTCGAAACCGCCAACGGAGTGTGGTGCAAGAGGAACGTCTCAGGGAGAAAGGGTGGCGACGGCTCCACCACGCTAGAGATGGTATCGGACCCCGCCCGCCAATATGCAGCCACCATTGAACATTCCCACCAAATCTGCAGCACCGTACGCACTGCTGAACCTCATCCCCAGCACATAGCTGACCTGGATGGGTCGATGCGTTGTAACCGGACCGGGTACCAGTACCATCCTGATATCAGTTTGTAATTGGTTTCCACAATCTTAACCCCATCAGGTACTCTGCTGGCCCAGAACAGAAATCTTAGCCCATTGTTCATCAGTAAAACTACGTCCAAGCTCACGTTCCCACTGACCCACACCAGCCAGATCCTGAATTTCCGGGAAAGAGGCAGTAAGCTGTATAGTACTGAGATCCCATGATCCAATCCATGACCCTTAAGGCATACTGACTCAAAGATTGTTAGTGGTCAGTGTAGAGCCTGCAGAATCTACATGTGTGAAGTAAAAATGCCGAAGTTGGGCATAGCAAAACTGTTTGATCAAGGTGGAAGAATGCTCTGACTGAAAGTCAACAAGGCCCTTAATTCCCCCTTGATACAGAATAGAATGGAGAGGGACGAAGGGAAGTAAGGATTGGATGTATTTGTTTTTAATATGTAGTTGAGTTACCCTTCAAAATAAATTCTATAGATTGTGTCCCGTCATTTTATTTCTAGAACTATCCTCCTTTTCTCCAAAAGGAAAGCATTTATTTTTTGTCTTAATAATATAATTATTAATCCCTTTACTACTCTGATAGAGAATACACGATCTTCAGGATCTCAACATTGAGTAAACGTCATCTGGTCATATTCTGGAGCAATGTAAAGGCATTTTGTTTATTTACAGAAAAAATGGCGTCGCACCCATACTCACTGGAGCGGCTGCAACAACCAGAAGTAACAGCCCAGTTAATGTATAAAACATAACAAAGGAAAAAAGTGTCATCTGCGCTCGTTTCTATGTATTCCATGTGCAACAAAACACTGAGGTTTTTGTTTGTTTCAATGGCCATTGCAACGTAAACTCACTCGCCACTTTAAGGCACCTCTTTATAGAGTGAGTACCTAACCAATGTACCAAAAAGCCGCTCTACTGAGCAGCTCCAAGCCCCTCCTGCTGCTTTTCAGCTAAGGAAAGGCAGAGAAATGGTGGGTTTTATTTATACACGCACCAAACACTTCCCATTTGGGATTAAAAACAAAAACATGGAAAGAGGAACAGCAGCAAAACGACGAACTGGAGTTACAAGCATAATATACAAACAGAAAAAATGGCGTTGCGCCCATACTCACCGGAGCGGCCGCAACAACCAGGAGTAACAGCCCAGTTAATGTATAAAACATAACAAAGGAAAAAAGTGTCATCTGCGCTCGTTTCTATGTATTCCATGTGCAACAAAACACTGAGGTTTTCGCCTTAGCTGAAAAGCAGCAGGAGGGGCTTGGAGCTGCTCAGTAGAGCAGCTTTTTGGTTACATTGGTTAGGTACTCACTCTATAAAGAGGTGCCTTGAAGTGGCGAGTGAGCTTACGTTGCAATGGCCATTGAAACAAACAAAAACCTCAGTGTTTTGTTGCACATGGAATACATAGAAACGAGCGCAGATGACACTTTTTTCCTTTTGTTATGTTTTATACATTAACTGGGCTGTTACTCCTGGTTGTTGCAGCCGCTCCGGTGAGTATGGGTGCGACGCCATTTTTTCCGTATGTATATTATGCTTGTAACTCCAGTTCGTCGTTTTGCTGCTGTTCCTCTTTCCATGTTTTTGATTTTAATCCCAAATGGGAAGTGTTTGGTGCATGTATAAATAAAACCCACCATTTCTCTGCCTCTCCTTAGCTGAAAAGCAGCAGGAGGGGCTTGGAGCTGCTCAGTAGAGAGGCTTTTTGGTTACATTGGTTAGGCATTTTGTTTATTGCAGATGCTATAGATTGTGCCACCAAATTTTCAGCACGTCAGACATGTCTGCCGATGTGCCCATGCCATATAATCCGCTTGTATATCTTGTTTTGTTTAACAGAGAAATGGAGCTCCCGCTGTATCATTATACATGTAGTAGTGCTTTCTGGCCAGGAGAGGAGTCCTCTGCTTGTCAAATAAGTTTACTGTCTCTACAATCTATGAATATAAAATATATTTACATTTTTACACTGTCTGCGATAGAAATTAGTTTTCCATAAAGCTATTATGTTTGGGTAGTGGTTTTATGTAAAACATTTGACTTTGTGCAAATTGTTCCTTTTTGACTTTGAAGAGGTCACTGAAACCTAAAACCTGAAAGTATTACAGAACCAATGTTTATTATTTTGTTACATAAGTAAAGTAAATCCCTGTTTTCCGTGCATATCCCAGTTTAGAATTGCTGCATGACGGCAGCCATCTTAGAATTCCTCAGAGGTCAGAATAATTGCTTATCCTACCAAAGATCACACATTAATGTGAGAGCTAGAGCAAGTTAACAAAGCAATTAAGTGCGTCTGGCTGAAAATGACTTCAAGACGGTGTTCATCTGAACCATAGATAGACATAAAATAGAGAATTTCACAAAGTATCTTGGGAATCTATGTAGCAAAAGCCTGTTTATGTTTCATAGGACTGGAAGCACTCTACTATTTTGGTAGTTCTTTCATTATGCTATGTGGGTATATTATTGGAAAAATCTCACATGACCTTGATATTTGAGAAGGCTAAATGTGATACATTGCCAGGTCAGCATTTTGGTTCTGTTCCAAGACCTTGAAGAAGTTCATATTGAAGCATTATTATACTTTTATGTGTAAGACTACCTGCTGTGCTTTTCTTCTCTGCTAAATCAACATGCGTGTAGTTAAAGCCAAAATACTTCAGTAATGCAAGAAGGAAAACAGGAGTTCCCCTATTGTAGCAGCATTGCCTGGATAAGAGACCTTCAACTAAGGCTGGGGTCAGACGAGCGTTTTGAAGTGCGGAAGGAACGTCCGTGTGAGTAGATATTCCTTCCACTCGACGCCCGTCTGGCCACCTCGCTGTTAGGCTAGGGTCAGACGAACGCATTTTTCGCGTCGACCGTGGAAAAGTGCGGTCGAACGAACGGACATATTTTTTCACGGAATACGCGATAGCGGTCATACGATGCGCCTTTTCGTCCGTGATTTTGTACGGATCAACAATAAAACACTTTTTGCGTCTGGACGTTATGTTGGCCGGACATTAGCAGCGTCTGAAGTCTCCCAATCACGCAAACACGCCGCTATGCGGCCGCAGCGCACTCTGTACGTCAGTAGTAGCGGTTTGACGTTCTCGAAAAAATGCGTTCGTTTGCCACTTGCGTTGCGCGGACGAACTTTCGTGCGGCCGTACTTCGTGTGTTCCCCGGCATTGGACGTCATTTGCTGCTAGCACGGCCGTGATTTTGTGCGGCTAAACGCACGTTAAAACTGCGTTCGTCTGACCCTAGCCTTAGTGTGCTCAGCGCTGCCAGGCTTGATCCTCCTATGTAGGATCGCGCTTTGCAGCCCCGTCAACGTGCGTCCTAGTGCTTTGACGGGGAGGCTTGATGCAGGGACGCAGCACAGCCGCTGTTGCGCTTGCAATTCATGCACGCGCAGCAGCGTGTGGCAGGCCCAATTGCAGCGTCACAACACTGCGACGGACGCCGGGAGGCACGTCAATACGGGCGCGCCTACCGCGCCTGTCTGACACTGGCCTAAATGGGGCAGGAGATATCCCCAACATAGCTTTTGTTAGTGCAATTTCTTGAAATTCATCCAAGGTTTCCTACTGATAATTACCAAATTCAAAAGATCTCCAGCTACCACAAAGGCAGTAGAGCAATGAAACAGGTAAATATTTTAATCCAAAACATTTATTTAATCCAGGATTAGAAAAAAAAAGACAGAATACACGCCTTGAAAATAAACATGAGAGAACATCTCCACTGCAAGGCACCAGAGACACTGTGCATTTCATTCAGAGCATACTTGACCACAGGTGATTATCATACAGTTTAATGAGCTCTGCCAGAATCTCGTAAGGCATATCTGTGCTTTGCTATGAAGTGCTGATCCTACGTTTATAGCTTCTTTTTTTGTCTTGAGTTAAATAAAGCTTTTGGCTTCTTGTGTTGGCTGGATTCACTTCATTAAGGTTGTCTCGTGATAACTGTATCTGGAGATCTTTTTAATTTTGTTTCCATGCGAAAAGTGACTCTGTTTTGCAAAGCTTCAGGAAATACAATTGTTGGCGAGTGCTTATTGTGTGGGATCTGGCTATACCGTGTATTCGGCTCAGGGCGGACTGCGCCGCTTATGCTACATTTCAAATTTAATCACATTACTGCTAATTACAACCTGCCAAAATAAAAGGGGGGGGGTGTCAAAAGTGGCTCCATTTCTAACAGAAGTCTTTACACCATCTACTCTGCATTTAATCTTCTATTGGAGACAATATTTCCTAGCTTTTGTGTTTGCTTCAGTCTGTCTCTCTGTTATCTCATTACTGTATGATGTATTGCTTCCCTAGAATAGATAATTGCAGTAATAAATTGATTTGTTAAGGTTTATTATATGCTCAACTAACTCCAAATCCTTCTCTTACACCCTCTTAGGTTTTACTGGGACTTCACTATGCTTCTCTTCATGGTGGGAAACCTGATCATAATCCCTGTGGGCATCACGTTCTTTAAGGACGAAACCACCACGCCCTGGATTGTGTTTAATGTGGTGTCGGACACCTTCTTCCTCATGGACCTCGTTCTGAACTTCCGTACTGGCATTGTTTTTGAGGACAACACCGAGATCATCCTCGATCCACAGAAAATCAAGCGCAAGTACTTACGCACTTGGTTTGTAGTAGATTTTGTGTCCTCCATTCCTGTGGATTACATCTTCCTCATTGTAGAAAAAGGCATTGACTCAGAAGTATATAAGACTGCCCGGGCTTTACGGATTGTGCGGTTCACAAAGATCCTGAGTCTGTTGAGGTTGCTCAGGCTCTCAAGACTCATTCGATATATACACCAATGGGAGGAGGTAGGTATGACCATATAAAGTGTCATATGTTTGAAAAAAGTCTAAGAAATGTGTTGGTTGTCTATTATGTCATCAGCAGGATGTGTCTAGCTTGATGTGTTATGGCTGGTAGGAAGTATTTTACATTTTGAGGGAAGAAGATGAGCTTGAGAATCAACCAGTACACTCAAACCCATTGTGCGCCTGCTGATAAAAAGTGCAAGACTATACAATTACAAATAAATACGTCATCACTGAAAAGGGATTTGCTCAATGTAACTGGAATACGTAATCTCTTTTACTGTGATGGGCCATTGATATTGAGTATGAGAAAAACTGACACCTGATTCACAATGACATTTTTACATTTCGATAGCAGGAAAAGATGAGAAATTGGTGGGATCTCTAGATGTATGCCAGTGCAAGGGATGTATTCTTTTATGTATAGCATGAAGACATCATATACAGGTGCACAGAGAGACGATTGATTCAAGGATATACCATATAGAGATGCACAGAGAGCTTGATACAAGGAGATAGGAGTATTGACTTGTCTGGTGGGTTAGTCAACTTACCGTAGAACACCTGATAGGTCTGTATAACAGCAGTCTGGTGAAGGAGTGTGGTGTGTATGACGATGACACCAATTCCTAAAAAAAAAAGCTAACAAGCTCTCAGATAGCAAGGCAGTTCCAGCAAATTCCAAAATATCATTTGCAGACTCTGTCCCGAGCGTGTCAAAACGTATGACACATCAGGTCTCCGAGGACCTGACTTTCGTGTCTCACGGTGTGTGAAAATAAGCATGACATGCAGAGATGCTCATTAGTGGTCCTGGAGATGGTGAGAAAATCATTCAGTTTTTCAGTTGCGTGTATATATTTTTAGTAGAAAATACATTTTAGGATTTCTTTTTATGGAATTTTGTGTATCGAAACACACCAGTGTTTCTTTATTCATTTATATTTTGCTCATTGCTGTAGATAACTGGATGTTATCGTGTATCTATTCTTTCTATGCAAGTTGATTTATAATAATAAAAGAGCACTGTACTGAAAAGTAGAGTGTCCCTTTTTTGCCCTTGAATAATTGGGCAGAGGCTGCTGACAGCTTCTGCCCAATTATTTATTTTTTACTTTTACCCCACTTTACTCACCTTTTGTCCCTCGCCGTACGCAACTCCTCCTCTTCAGGCTCAGGGATTCCTGAACTTGGAAGTCCCTGAAGCTTTTCTGCACAATTCGCACTTCCTGTGCTACTTGCATAGTGTAAGGAACGCAAATTGTGCACCGCAATGGGACTTGCAAACTTTACATACGCAAGTCTTGTTGTGCCTGCGCTGAACGATGGATCGGAGCCATCCATCGTGGCCTCTCGGCAGGCTCCCTCTGTGCCGACGTCACTAGTAACAGAATAGTAACAGGTAGCTAGGAAATTCAAATTTCCGGGGGGGACGGGGGTTGTACTCCTCACATCCAGACCATTTTTAAAATATAAAGTGGTCAAGATGTGTAAAGTGTCCCTTTTAATAGGACATAAATAGGGGAGATTTCTGGGGTCACTCCCTGTGTAGGGATAAGATTACAGGGATTTTCAGAAATTCTAACCCCCTGATAGTACAGATACAAGGTGTTACTGCAATTTACATATACAGGCATTATGCCACATGCAGATATATAATATTCTGTTGGTATTTTTGGAAGCTGCATTGCTAATCTCATTATAATAAAATTACTAGATATCCCCTTAGTCAGAAACTCAGAAATCCTGCTTATTTATTATGTTTATCATATTTACTGTATTTAACACAAAGGCCTTTTACTGCCTGTATCCTCATAATGCAACACCATGTGAAATTGTGCCAGTTGTGCAGATCAAGTTTAGAAGTGTGCAAGAAACCCCATCAGGAGTTTAGAACCTTTCATCCCAGCAATAGGTCCGTAATATGCCTGCATAGGGAAATTACAATAACATGTTGTATCTTTACTGTACAGGGATTTTCAGCAAATACAACCCCCTGAATCTTATCCCTGACTGTACAGTAGTGACCCCAGAACACTCTCTATTCTTCCAACTCTATGGCTTTTGTAATGCCACGGTCACGTTTGTTCAGCTTTTTGTTACAGTGAGGATTGGGGCTGCTTCTTTTAGCTTCTTTACAGTAATACAAGGTGACAGGAGTGGAATCTCAATAAGAATTGTTTCTTCCCAACACTAGTACTGCAATAAAATAATACACAAATTGGATTTCATATACTAATTTTCTTTATTCATTATTTTTCCTTCTACATTTCTGCGCCATCAGCATGTACTGTATATATTATGCTTAGAAAACCATTAAGAGCTTAACTCCACAAATATCAATTAAAATATTTCCCATATTCGCACAAACAATGAGTATTGGAAAAATTAAGTTCCTAGTCCTTACATATAAAATGGATTGCATACATGATCCATAAATACAGTGTCTGAGGTGGTATATGAATCAGAAAATGTAGTTACACAGTTATAGGCTGAAAAAAAGACATGCGTCCATAGTTGTAATATATATTTACCTTTATGTAAAGCGGGATGTAAAAAGGCTAGCAAATCCTGTTCCCTAACAATATTATGCTTGTCAAGCATGTGGATTATTCACCACCTGCTGCCGTTTAGTTTTGTTGCAACCACGTTAAACATGGGAAAACCTGATGGGGAAAATCAATCGGCGGCAGGGGAAGCTTTCATCAATGAAACTTTGCTTACCGTGTTCTGATCTAACCTATCGTGGTTGCAACAACTCTAAACAATGGCGATTAATGGATAACCCCTATTGCAAAATATCACAACACTAAATGCTCCTTTAAATAAATCTGCTGTTGACACATTTGGCACATATACAACTCTGAGGGGGGTTTACGGATGCAGGAAAGTCAGTAGCATTAATTCACTTTTCAAGCCAATCGCATGGCTCCATTCATTTCCCACTGTGCTTCAGCTCTATTTTGCTATTGTTTTTTTCAAAACATTTATTTTCAATGTATATAATATTCTGCTTCCCCCAAATTGCCACACTCACAAGAGTTCAGTGAAAAAACAAACCTCCTTTACCTTATTCATGGAAATCCTGCAATGACACGATTTAAATCTGGGGTGGTCAGCCTTGGCCCTTTTTTTTTTTTTTTGAGAAAGGATTTTACCAGGAAGGATACATTGAGATTTCTCTCGTTTTCAAGTATGTCCTGGGTGGCGAGTATGTACCGTTAGGTGTCTTGCCCAAGGACACTTACTGGAGAGGTGCTCTTGCTGGGATCGAACCTGTGTCTCCACAGTCTCTCTCCATGGTTATAGAACAGTGATGTTATCTCTACTCCGTCCGGCTCTCCAGATGTCTTGGAACTACAATTCCCACAAGTCTATATAGAATATTTGATACAGTCCTAACCTTAACATCTGAGGATTGTGATTTAGGGGTTATTATTGCAGAGGATCTAAGGGTAAGTAGACAATGTAAGGCTCAGGTCAGACGAACGCAGTGTTCACGTCCGTGTTGCCGCACATTTTAACGTCCGTAGTAGCTTACAATTATGAGCAATAGAGACACACACACGATGTGTGTCCGCACAGAAGTGCGTAACTGTATATTTAAAAGGAAACAAAGTAGCAAAACAAGAGGACATAGTCTTAGATTAGAGGGGCAAAGGTTTAAAAGTAACATCAGGAAGCATTATTTTACTGAGAGGGTGGTGGATACGTGGAACAGCCTTCCAGTTGAAGTGGTAGAGGCCAAAACAGTGATTGAATTTAAGCAGGCATGGGATAGGCATAAGGCTATCCTAAACAAAAGATAAATCCAGGTAAAGTATCCATTTAATTGGGCAGACTAGATGGGCCGAAAGAATATGTCAGCCTATAAGAACCTATGTCTCTGTTTACCTAATGAGTGGCAGGGCATCATGGGAGATGTAGTTCTGAAACATCTGGACCAAAGTTGAGTATCCAAGGTAATTTAAACTTTCCATCCAGCTTCACTCAGGGATTATTATCGCCTGACATCTAAGGGTTTATATAATGCTCTTGGCATCCTTACATTGCTCTGGAAGTACAGTTCATTGGTTATAGTTAAAATGTGGGTCAAGAAGAGCATCAAAGTGAATGTTTTCATCCATAACCTTAGGTCTAGACTTTGTATGACCCTTTTGTTGTAGTGAAAGCATTGCTATTGTGTTGTGTTTTGTTTTTTTTGTCTGGGCATCTGCTTTCTTTCAAGATTAGCATAAAGTTTTGCTTTGCTCATAACAAGCTTTCAGCATTCATTTTTTCTGTAACCGTTTTCAAAACATATTGCAAGTACCAAATGTAAAAATGGTTTACCAAGCAGTGCAATCTGTGTAGACTAAGTTTACTAGGTGTTTTTAACCCTTTAATGACCTACGGCAATTGCGGCACCTTCGTTCTGCATTGGTTTCACAGTAAGTGAAACCCGTACGTATTGTATTCCAAGGATGGTTATTTTCTTGAACAATAAGGATCTCATTTTAATTCATATAGGATGTAGGACAGTGTTTCCCAAATCTGTCCTCAGGACGTACGAACAGGCCAAGATGTAAGGAAAAAGACTGACTCCTGCATTCACTGAGTAGCAAGTCACATCACTTATACTTCATATATCTGGCAAACATGGTCTGTTAGTGATCCCTGAGGACAGGTTTCCAAACCACTGATGTACCATCTCACTTCTACAAAACGAAATGGTCCAGTTGATCTCAGTGAAGCATTTTGTTCTCTTACATTTTTTATATATATTTTTCTTATTTGCATGGATTTCCTATTTTTCACATTGGAATCCTATTGCAAATACCACATGAAAACAGTGCAACCTGGTGTTCAATCCCCGTCCAGACAAATGAAGCTGAATGACTTTAAAATGTGTTTTAAATATGTTTTTTATCTTTGACAAACTAGGATATAAGTGGTTTTATAATGCCATGATACTTTTTTAACAGGCTATGCAGGACTGGACCAAGACATTGTGCTGCCTGGTTCCAAGGATGAAATGCTGCCCCCCCCTCATGTGTATCACACAGCTCCTCCGCAATAAAACTCATCATAGTAATGTGACCGTGATCTCTCTCTCATGTGCGCTGTGTACTGCATGACTGATCAGAGTTCCACAGCTATAACACTCACAGTAATGTGTGATGTGTATGAGTACTTTCTCTCTCTGCGACTGCTCTCTGCTTCTTTTTTTTGTAATTATCAGTTGATTTGGAATATTCAAATAATACAAAAGGCAAGCGGACACGCGGGTCCGATAAGTCGTAATCAGACAAAAGCAAGATAAGAAAGGAGAAAAAGAGGGGGGACACGCAGGTCCAACAGTAAGGTTCGGGGCGCTCAGACTCCCAGAGGGATTCGGGAGGGCAGAGCAGGATATACGGGGTCAGCCCTGGATAAGGAATAATTGAACACACACATATTAAGTGCAGAGCTGGGGGGGGGGGATCAGGGAAGCCGAGGTGGAAGGTCAACAACGGGCAGGGCTGGCCCACGCAGGATTGGAAGGCGGTGGAGGAGGACGGAGGACACCGTGAGCCAATGGGACCATATGGACAGATAACGGGGAAGGTGGTCAGAGGCCGACATGTGGAGGAGCTCCATGGCTCTTATTTCCACCATACACCGGAACCATACCTGTAAGGGGGTGGGGATACTTGTCTCCAATATAAAGGGATCAAGCCTTTGGCGACATTAAGGACGTGGAGCAAGATGGACTTCTTATAAGTGGAACACTGACATGGTCGTGTGGTGGAGTAGCGCGGATGTGAAAGTGAAGGAGGGGTGGGGGGGTCTGCAAATTCACAGGCAATGGAATGTAAAACAGACCAATACTGACGGATCAAGGGACAATCCCGCCACAAGTGCAGGACCGACCCAGGGGCCACATGACCGGAGACATTGCAGGGGAAAAGGCATGTAAAGAGAGAGGCGTGTAATACCAGAGCGACAACAATTTATACGCCGTTTCCTGGGTTTTACTCGCCTTGGAGCAGTGGTACGTGAGATCACAAATGGAGGCCCATTGCTCGTCCGTAAAGGTACAGAAAGGTGCAGTTCAGCTTTGTTTCCCACTTTTTTTTTGAGAAAGGATTTTACCAGGAAGGATACATTGAGATTTCTCTTGTTTTCAAGTATGTCCTGGGTGGCGAGTATGTACCGTTAGGTGTCTTGCCCAAGGACACTTACTGGAGAGGTGCTCTTGCTGGGATCGAACCCATGACTCCACAGGCTCTCTCCACGCAGAGCAGTGATGTTACCTCTAATCCACCCAGCCGGTACTTACCCATAAAGTCGGGGGGTTCAGTGGAGGTGTTGTCTCTAGGGAGTACAGGAAGGACCGGTAGCCAGGAGGGCATGTGAAACACAACGTCTTTCAAGTCTGGTGAGGGGGCAACGGAGTAGATGGGGCTGTGTTCCGGACCTGAAGCACTCAGTGACCTGACATTATTTAAAGTGGTGTAGGAAGATGGGAGGCCGATTTTTTTCCCCCAACAGGGAGCTGAGAGCGACAACACCGTCTCTGGTGAGGAAATGATGGACCGGGGTATGAGGGTGTTGACAAGCGAGCAGACCGCCCGTGCACCCAAGTGCGACGGAAAACCTGGGCAATAGGTAGTCGGGATCATCAGAGAGGGATGGGACGTCAGGCCAGAGTGGGCTGCGTCCTGATGCCTGCACCAGAAGGTAGCCAGCGTGAAGGGGGAAGACCTGGCCAAACGATAGCCCTGCATACGGGGTAATCAGGGCAGCACTGCCAGCGGAACCCCCAATCAACGCCTGCTCCACCACTTTCCACCTTTCTAAAATCCCATCCTTAATCCACTCCGTTGCCCTCAGGAGGTGGCAGGCAGCATAATAATGAAAGAAGTCTAGGACACCCTGCCTCCCCTGCGCCTTGCAGCGTGTCAAGATGTGAAACCGCACCCGTTGTCGGGTGCGCCGCCATATGTAAGAAATCAGCAGGGAACGGAGGGCAGCGAAAAAGGGACACTAGGGATTGTTTGAAACAAATCAAGGAGTCAGGGCAAAATAATCATTTTAAGGACCGAAACCCTCCCCAACCAGGCTATGTGTGGGAAATTATTATTATTATTATTATTATTCTTTATTTATAAAGCGCCAGCATATTCCGCAGCGCTGTACAATAAGCACAGTATAGACAGGGTTACAATACATTGAACAACATTTGACAAACAGTACAGGAGGAGATGAGGGCCCTATTCCCGTAGGAACTCACAATCTGGGAGGGTTGGGGTTGGAAACAGGAGGAGAGGACTGTAAGGTGAGAGTGATTGATGGTTGCGTCAGTGAGTTGGGTGGTAGGCTTCCCTAAATAGGAATGTTTTCAGGGAGCGTTTGAAGGAAGAGAAGTTAGGGGAAAGTCTGACAGTACAAGGGAGAGCGTTCCAGAGAGTGGGGGCTGCGCGTGAGAAATCCTGCAGTCTATCATGGGAAGAGGTGATGCGGGGAGAAGCTAGGCGCAGGTCACTGTTTGACCTTAGGGAGCGGGCTGGGGTGTATTTGGTGATTAGTGAGGACAGGTAGTGGGGAGCTGAGTTAGTGAGGGTTTTGTAGGTAAGGATAATCCCTCCTCCCCCTCCCCCTCTCTGCAGAGGGAGTTTGAGATTGGTAGGTGAGAGGGAGAGGTGCCTGGGGGCAGGGGAGCAGCCAGACTCTCAGCCAGCAACTTTCTAGCTTTCTCAAGCAGCCTGACCTCCGTGCTCCTTACTCGGTGTGGAGCTGGTCTGATTAAAAAAACGCTGCCTGTGCCCCTGGGGGAATCATGAACTTACATTTTAATGGGATTTTCAGATGGCCTCTGCACAGGCTTGTCCTGCTCTCCTGCACCTCTCTCACTCCTCCCTCCCTCTTGGCGCGGGGATAGAAACATGCAGGAGGATGGGGAGCAGCCGCAGCGAGCAGCATGTCAGAGGCGCCAGATCCATGACAGGGGCAGAAAACCGCCGCTCTGGCCAAATTGCCGCTTGTAGCCAACATTCTCCATGTACAGGCAGTTCCTGAGGCCATGCCATTAAATTTAAAAAAAAGAAAATCTGTGAGTTGTGTAGTGGAGGATTTATTTCCCCCCCCCCACATGTTGGTAAGAAAGAACACGGTAAAGACATTTACACACTTGTGCAAAAGACTATTTTACCATAGTACTCTCAATATGTAGTCTTGATCATCAGGTAAGCGAATGAGGCCATAACCTTTTATTTTCTACATCTGTTTATCTGACGGCCTTAAACATTCTCTTTCTCTCTGCCTCCAACACACATTACTTATTATTATTTTGCTCTGGAGCTCTGTGATACACTCATACACACCGTACATTACTATGAGGTTTATTGCTGCGGAGCTCTGTGATAATGACAGGATCCGTGCCTGCATGTGTGAAAGAACATTACCTGCATGTGGGCAGCTTCTTGTAAAGTGCTGCCCATGCGCAGCACTGAATCGGTTAAACACAGCACACACCACACCCTCCTGTCTACAATAAAGGTCGACTCTTCCCTATCCAATGTGGCTTTGCATTGCAAGTCAATCCTTGTGTGTGTTCAGACCTATTGTTACTCCTGATCTACTGTGTACCAGACCCTGCTTGCCTACCTACTGCCGCCCTGTACCAGCCCCTTGAACATGGATCACCCACTGACCATTCTCTGGACTACCCCCTTGTACTACACCTTGGATCTCCCAGTATCTGCCTACCGCAAGGTACAACCTGTGCATCCTTGCACACTGGGCTCAGAACACCTGAACTTGGGTCCCACCATGGCACACGCCAGGTGTCACCCTGACGGATACGCTCATGCACACCGCACATTACTGTGAGTTTTATTGCTGTGGAGCTCTGATACCACTGCTGCACATTACTGAGATTTATTGCCGTGGATTCTCTGATACACATACACTCCACACATTACTGTGAGTTTTACTGCTGTCAGTTGCATGATACAGTTGCACACACTAAGCTCCTAGAAAGGAGGGGCACCAGGGTTGAAAAGAGAGAAATTGGGTTTAAAGCAGGATTATATCTGAGGTCTTCAACCCCCCAGATAAGTCTTGTGAGTTTATATAAACAAGCTATTTTATAAAAATCCATAGTGTTCGGGAGGAGTGTTCCTTGGACGTAGTAGTGAAAACAAATTGTTCTTAGTAACATGCAATAATTTATTTCACACATCTCACATTGAACAAATGTTTATTTATAGCGCAGGCTGTCGGGCACCTCTTTGTATCCACCAATAGGAGGCCTATAGCCAAAACAAAAAATATATAGAATTTTTAGGCTTAAATAAACCAAATCGTGACTGAAAAGACGTGAACATTTCTTAAAATACAAAATGAACTACATACAGGCTTGCTCTGTTGGAAAAACTGGACACCTACTAAGAACAAAGACCACCGGCAAAGCTTTTAAGAATCGAGATCTTTATTGCATTGTGCTTTTTATCCCTGGGAAGCTGAGATTTTCTACACACAGAAGGCAGAAAGAGCCAGATGATGGGCATATACAGAAGGTAGCATACAACCACGAATATTAAAAATTCATATACACATTCAGGCAGGAAGGAAGCGAAACAATGGATTTTGATAAACATATCTGAGGGGATTAATTACACATAAAGTCCTTGAGCAGTAATCTTTCTCCTTTTGTTGGCTATATACAGGCTATAATGGGGTTTGGTGTATCTATTTTATGATTTTTTTGTGACTGGTTAAGAAAATATTTTGTTTTATATGGTCTATTCATCAAGCACCAATATTGCACGCAATTTTAGTTCTTTGCATTTCGGCCAATTTCGGCTCACTTCTGTGATCCCATTTCGCCGACAATACGGTGATTTCACTATTTAGTGAAGGGTAACTGTATTTTGCTGAAATTAGAGTCATTGAAGCTGTTACTGGATATCAGCGAAAATTGCCGAATTGTGCCGATAACGGCTGAATTGTCATTGGTGAATTCCATTGGACTGGGAAAAAAAGTATACTATTCACCTAATAGGAGTTTCAATTAGTGGTGCACCGAAATTAAAATTTGGGACCGAAACTGCAAGATGAGCTCAGCCGACAACCGAAAATGACTTTTTATCTTAATATTTTTCTAAATAGTTGTCTTTGTATAATTGTATTAATATTAGACTTAATTTGAAATGAAAATCAAGCCACTAATAACCACACATGTATACAAAGTAATATGCCAAAATTGGGCAGAAAATAACTTGGAAGATGTCCAAATCGGCAAATTCCTCTGAACTGAAAAGAAAAACGTGTTTAAAATAAAAAAAAGACCTGTTACAAAATGTCTTTATAATTTTTTTTTTTTTTTTTTTAAATATTTGAAAATAACCTGGTCTGGAGCCCAGACTCTAGGAGCAGCAAGCTTGGATGGGTCTGGAGGCCAGACTCTAGGAGCAGCGAGCTCGGATGGGTCCGGAGGCCCGTATCGAGGAGCAGTGAGCTCGGATGGGTCCGGAGGCCCGTATCAAGGAACAGTGAGCTTCTAATGGGTCCGGAGGCCCGTATCGAGGAGCAGTGAGCTCGGATGGGTCCGGAGGCCCGTATCAAGGAACAGTGAGCTTCTAATGGGTCCGGAGGCCCGTATCGAGGAGCAGCAAGCTCTGACGGGTCCGGAGGCCCGTATCGAGGAGCAGCAAGACCGGACGGGTCCGGATCCCGTACCGAGGAGCAGCGAGCTCGGACGGGTCCGCAGGCCCGTATCGAGGAGCAGCGAGGTCAGTCTGGTCCAGAGGCCAGACTCTAGGAGCAGCAAGCTCGGACGGGTCCGGAGGCCCGTATCGAGGAGCAGCAACCTCGGACGGGTCCGCAGGCCCGTATCGAGGAGCAGCAAGCTCGGACAGGTCCGGAGGCCCGTATCGAGGAGCAGCGAGCTCGGTCGGGTCCGGAGGCACATATCGAGGAGCAGTGAGCTCGGATGGGTCCGGAGGCCCGTATCGAGGAGCAGCGAGCTCTGATGGGTCTGGAGGCCAGACTCTAGGAGCAGCAAGCTCGGACGGGTCTGGAGGCCAGACTCTAGGAGCAGTGAGCTCAGACAGGTCCGGAGGCCCTTATCGAGGAGCAGCAAGCTCGGACGGGTCCGGAGGCCCATATCGAGCTGCGAGCTCGGACGGGTCCGGAGGCCAGACTCTAGGAGCAGCTTGGTCGGACAGGTCCGGAGGCCAGACTCTAGGAGCAGTGAGGTCAGACGGGTCTGGAGGCCCGTATCGAGGAGCTGTGAGGTTGGACGGGTCCGGAGGCCAGACTCTAGGAGCAGGGAGGTCGGACGGGTCTGGAGGCCCATATCGAGGAGCAGCGAGTAGTGAATTGACAGATTGACCAGAAACTGCGCCAAATAGTGCAATTTGGGGCCAATTCCGAGGTTAGTGAATAACCCGTTAAATGTGTCACTGTGTGCATCCATTTTGTGATCTTTTGTGTTGTAAACCGCGCCCCCACGGTATCTTTACAGCACTTGCTGTTCACTGTTGCTGAGTCACAGCATTGTATTGTGTGGGATGCAGGGCTTTTTTTCAGGGGGCACTCGCCGGTACTTAGTACCGGCACCTCACCACTCAGTACCGGCACCTCACCACCAGCCCCAACTAACAGGAGAGAGCATGATGCTCCTCCCTCCTCCTGCAGTGGCAGGCAGAGAATCGGAAGCGCTCGGCAGCTCATGTTGCTCCTGAACGCTTCCTATTGTCAGGAGTGTATGTAGTGACCGATAACCCCTCTTCTCCCAGTAAGTGACAAGGGAGGGCTGGTTAAATAAAATCTCCCCTGTTTCTTCCGTGCCCCAGCTCTGGCAGATGTGTGTAAACATGCTGCACCCCCTCTCTCTGCAGCCGCTGAAACTTTGAACAGCATGAGGAGGGGGGTGCACCATATTTACACACATCTGCCAGAGCTGCGGATTGTCAAGCAAGTTGTGTGATCAGAGGAGCTGGCACTGTAAGGCGGTACAGGTGGCCGCCTAAGAGCGCAAAACACAGGAGGGGGTGCAAAAAAAATTAATCCCTGGTCACTTGCCTTGACAGGAATCCAAATTTTTAAACTATCTGCCTGGCGCTGTGTCCCTGCTGCTCCTCCTCTAAGATGCAGCCGGTGCCCAGCGAGCTGCATTGTATCTGCCAGGTCAGAGCGCAGACTCGGTGCTGGATACGGAAGCCTGCGCTCTCTCCCCTCCTGGTCCCTTCCTCCTCGCTGGTGCCTGGCTCCTTCTGATGATGTCAAGAAGAGGGCATGCCAAAAGAAGTCTACACTGCTGCCATACCCCCAGCCTCCCCAGCAGTTCCAGTGTGTGGTGCACCCTGGAAGGTGAGAAGGTGGAAATTTAAGTCTGGGCTGCATTGCTCTGCAGAGACTCGGTGACAGGCAGGCCTCAGAACAAAGAAAAAAAACTGCTGCTGCTTCCAAATACACTTCAAAACAGCATTTAAAAATATCAGCTCTGGCAACACAGGTATGTTCACCTGGTCCTGCTGTTACCGCCATGTGGGGGTGGTTTCAAGGTGAAACACCCTCTCGTTGGAGTCCTCCAATATTATTCAAACAATATTTGGTGGATAGTGGAGTTTTATTGCTGTGGAGCTCATACACACTGCGTATTACTGTGAGTATCATTGCTGTGTAGCTCATACATACTCAGCAAAACTGTGAGTTTCATTGCTGTGGTGCTCACAAATGCTTGGGATTATCCACTCAGTGCCAGCATTGCAAACCCCCGCCCCAAAAAAAACCAGCTAACTGCACTGCAATACATACGTTTCTTGCAACAGATGCACTTAGTGGATAACCCCCATAGGGTTAGAACAATAGTTGTAGTTCACTTAAAGGAACACAGTATTAAAAAATATGGTTCCCCTTTATAGTGTCTTTCTTTAAGTGAGCTACAACTATTGTTTATTAGGACATGAAAATAGTCATAATAATCAGTTTTCCCCAGACGTGAGAGAGTACCCCTACCTAATTTTCCAGAAAAAAAAGCACTGTTGGGATGTATTAACAGGACATCACCGGGGTAGATTAGAAGTCTTTTACGCACACTGTCATTTCTCATTCAGCTTATCTCAGCAACACAATAGACTCCCTGCAGCCTTTACTAAACATTCCCTCCTCCACCCCATTGCCTTTTAAATACTGTTCAAGCTACACTACAGCTGTAAAGTAAAATTTCCCTTAAGATTTTGGTAAATGTTACATCATGGAAAAAATCCACAAAATGGAAACAGGAGATAAAAACCTAACTTTATTTTTCATTTTTACATGCAATTACTTGAAACAATGGAAAAAAAAAACCAGCAGCATCTGTTTTATTAAGTGGTTTTGTTTGTAACGCACAAGTAATCTAGTTACATCATATGTTAGCGGTAGTGTTTCTTTAACATTCTATTTAAAGATCTGTCAGTTTCTATAAAAGGAAAATAAGTACAGAAAGGAGAGAAAATAGTATTTCAGTGGTTTCTTGAGACGCTTAATATATACTGCAAAGAAAATAGCATACTGATTAGTAGCATAGTTGTGGTACACTTATCAATATTGGGAGGTATGAATCCAGGACACTACGGGGTGTGTCTTTACTGCATCATCAGAGATGGGTTGGATAAATGAGCCCTCTACATCATCATCAATTTGGTTATGGGGTTTTGTTCTTCCCATAAAGTGACATATCGGTCTGCATGACATGACATGATTTGGTTTGGTATTGTGTGACCTCATTTATTTTTTTTATTGTAATAAGTTTTTATTGTGTAGCGCTGGTTTTAAATCCCCTGTCGTTGTAGTACTTGTTTTTGGCCACCGGAGGGAGACAAGCGCGATGTAAGACACTGAACATCGGGACTACATTTTCCAGCATGCTTTGCGGGCGGGAACAGGAAGTGGGTGGGAGAGAGACACTGATATCCGCAGCCTCGTGAAAAGAGCTGGCAGAGCGCGCCGAGGAGTGAGAGGAGCAAGACGCAGTGTAGCTGAAAGTAATCATGACCAGGCGGGAGCGCAGATGCGGCCTGACAGAGCTGGAGACCGGGTTTTCCCTTCTTATTACGCGAAGACCCAGTGATCCACCGCAGTAACCCACGCTGATACAGAATAAGCTGGAGGACCCCGAGTTAGGAGAACCGCAGATCGATCTAACAGGGAGTGCAGGCGGTGAGCTGGACATCTTGTGGCAGATACAGACAAGCAAGACAGCGGATCTGGTGACACAGAGAATCCCAGTCAAAATCGAGCGGAGAGACGTCCTGGGTCGAGCGGAGCACAGAGTATCTGGCGGATGGGTGATAGGCCTTCCAGGCCGTTGTAAATTACTAAAACACGCTGCAGTTTCTTCAAAACCCACAGGGCCCCAACGTGACTAGTCGAAGATACCTCATAAATAATTCACTGGCCAGTTGAATATTGTACCCGGGTACCAATACACACATACACATACATTCCTTGGGACATAACCTGTACGGGACTCACTATCCAACCACCAAGGGGGTTAAAAATATATTTTTCCTTTTCCGCTGCGCATTTCTCGCATTACGAAGTATTGTATTTCTTTTCCGCTGCGCGTTTCCCGCATTACGAAGTACTGTAAATATATATACATATACCGTGTTACTCATTATATGCCAGTTTATTCAGTAAACTATATAATTTATAAAATCCATGACGGTGCTGGAGTATATTTATTCCCTAGTGCGGGGAGACTGACCCGAGGTTCAAATTCAGCGGCTCCTCCGGGAGTGAGCGCTACAATTGTTTTTACAAATTTTTCACATGGTGTACACAGTATCGAAGTAAAAGATGCGACAAGGTAAAGCATATAACTTCAGGATATTTGTAGGATGAGACATGGATGATAATAGACATTTTCTTTATAATGTGTGCAGGAGTAATTTTGGTTTAACCAACAAGCAAACAAGTAAAAGCATTTAACAGTAATGAATTAGCAGTAATGTTGGGAGTGTACATAATTGGGGTATTCTGAATGTGTGGAGGGCGGGGGAAGGTGTGGTATGGCAAATTGGTTTACAATTGGTAGTTCGCATACAGTTGTGTAAGGTGTGGTGCTTAAACGCGGGGGCGTGCCTCTGACCAGTAGAACCATCTGCGTAGGTGTGATGCGCTCGTGCCTGATGCACTATGTATTAGGTCCTCAATATCTCGTGTGTTATGTACCTCTTGGAGCCATTCGCGTATAGTAGGGACATCGGGGGTTTTCCAATGTCTGGGCAACACAGCCTTAGCCGCGTTTAGGAGACGTATTGTAACAGGCCATACATGGTGGATATGCCATGAGACGGAGGATGTGTTCTCTGGGCCAGAGTTTCAAATTGGGTGAGGGAGCGTGTGAATTGAGGTAGTGGGGCTAGTGAGCGTATATAAGTCGTGAGTCCGTGGAAATGGAATTTGGTCAGGAAGGATTGCGGCCAAGGTAGTGGGATGTCATCAGGGGATTTAAAATTGCTGCCATCAATAAAGTTGGTTGCCCGTACACACTGTGGGGTTTGCATTTGTTCAGTCGTGATCAGTCTCCGGGAGAATGCAGGTAAGTAGAATAACGGTAAAAGAGGTGATGGCCAGGGAGCGATGTGTGTGGATTTTTGGAGTGCCTTCCAGGTGCGGAGTGTGGCCGAGATAGTGGGGTGGTGAGTGACGTGGTAGGGAGCGTTTGTACCAGTTAGCCAGGGAAGGGAAGCCAGTGGGCCATCTACTAATGAGCGTTCCAAAGGAATCCACAGCTTATGTTCCGCACCCGACGTCCATTCAAGTATGCAATGTAAGTGCACTGCTTGGTAGTATCGGCGTGCATGGGGTAGTGCCAGTCCACCCGCAGATTTTTTTTTTGAGAAAGGATTTTACCAGGAAGGATACATTAAGATTTCTCTTGTTTTCAAGTATGTCCTGGGTGGCGAGTATGTACCGTTAGGTGTCTTGCCAAAGACACTTACTGGAGAGGTTGCTCGCTGGGATCAAACCCATGACTCCACAGGCTCTCTCCATGCAGAGCAGTGACATTACCTCTACTCCACCCAGCCGGTACTGGATGCGGTCAGTATCTGAAATCTGAGCCGTGGTCAGTGATTGTTCCAGACGAAGGCGGTAAATTTGGTCTGCAGGGACCTGAAGAATAAGGTGGGGACGGCTATTGGTAGGGTCTGGAACAGGTACAGTAGTCGAGGGAGTACGTTCATCTTAAGGACGTTAATACGCCCGAACCATGTTACATGGGAAAATGCCCACTTAATGAGGTCCGCTGAAATGCTGTGCAGTATTGGGAGGTAGTTTGCCGAGTAAAGGTCAGACGTATCAGCAGTGAGGGAAATGCCTAGATACTTAAGTGAGGATTCGCACCATCGGAAGGGGAACGAGGTTTGTAGCTGTGCACGTAAAGGGGGGGGGGCAGTAAGCCCTAAGATTTCTGATTTATTCATGTTAATTTTATAATTGCTAATAGTGCCAAATTCTCGTAGTATGAGAAGCGAGGTGAGGGCGGGGAGAGAGATTAATGGTTGGCGTATAAAAAAGAGCAGATCGTCTGCGTAGGCTGCTACCTTATGCCGGTGTCCCGCAACTTCAATGCCGTGAATCGAGGGGTCAGAGCGGACCGCGTGCAGTAGGGGTTCAAGTGAAAGCGCAAATAACAGGGGTGAGAGGGGGCAACCCTGCCTGGTGCCGTTTCGGATACGGAAAGGGAGGGTAAGAGTGCCATTCAGGTTGATATGTGCTGTAGGGTCTGCATAAAGGGAACCAATCCATGCTAGCATGTTGGAGCCAAATCCCATCTGCTGTAGGGTGTAAAACAGATAGGACCAACTGACCCTGTCAAAGGCCTTTTCGGCACCTGTTGACAGTAACAGAGGGATCAGATCGAGATTTGGCGGCCACATGAATGAGATTCAGTGCCCTGACTGTGTTGTCTCTGGCCTCCCTCCCAGGTATAAATCCCGCCTGATCTGGGTGTACTAAACGTGGAATGTAACGTGCCATCCGTAGGGCAAGGGCTTTGGCGAAAAGTTTTAGGTCTTGGTTCAATAGTGATATGGGCCGATAATTAGCGCTTAAGTCATGGTCTTTGTTGGGCTTGGGTATTAATGTGATGGTGGCAGAGAGTGATTGAGGGGAAGGGCGTGGGGACGCTGTGTCAGAGTGCTGAATGCCTGTAACCAAGCCGGGGCTAATGTGGGAAGGAATGTTTTATAGTATCGGAGGGAGAGGCCGTCTGGGCCCGGTGTCTTGCCCGTGGGGGTTAGTTTGATGGCATTGTGGAGTTCTACTATCGTTAAAGGGGAATCTAATGCCTCGCGCATGAGTGGAGTCAGTTTAGTGTGTGTGTGTGCGTGTCCACGAACTTGCGCATGGAGTCAGAGGAGGAGGGTAGATGGTCTGTGGGAAGATTGTACAGTTCTGTGAAGTGGTCACGTAGTAGGGAAAGCATATCTTGCGGTAGCGTGATGTGTGTGCCCTGTGGGGTGCGTAATTTAGAGATATAAAGCTACTCTCTGTGAGCTTTGAGTGCGCGTGCCAAGAGCCGTCCACATTTGTTGCCATGTTCGTATAAACGGAGCGGAGCACCTTGTGCTGTTTTCTATTAGGCAGATAGATAGAGGCGAAGGTGTAAAGTTGCCCTCCTACTGTCCCTTTGACAAAAGTGTAGCGGCCATTTTGGTCTAGTTTCGTATCTGTGACATTGAGGGGAAAATCTCTAGAGAAGAGGATAGCTGTACCACACACCTTTCCGGCTGAGGAGTTGCTGAAAAAAACAGTCGGGAACTTCAGATCACGCAAACGCGGTGCCCTATCTGCTTCAAAGTGTGTTTCTTGTAAAAAGACCACATCTGCGTGATTAGATCTGAAGTCCCGAAGGGCCATATGCCTTTTTTCCGGTATGTTCAAACTCCTAGCGTTAATCGTGAGGACTTTGATGGGTCTGGGTGCTGTAGCCATAGTACCAATAAGGGGGGTAGGTATGCGTCAATGGGAGGGGAAACAAGGAGTATGTGCCTAAAGTGGGACAAAGCACTGCCACGGGACGTGGGGACAGGTGCGTGTCACACTGTTCTATACAAAGGCACTGTCTCAGGGGTAGGAGCAAGCAACTACCGAGAGCAATGGGTTAGAAAAAGACAATCTGCTTACGTGTATAACCTATACAATGATAAACGAAACAGTGAACAATGAACCAGAAAAAGAGCTCGGGTCGAGATGCCCGCCCAGCGTGAGATATGCCGCCAACCGCTCCAAGCGGTGTCGGACCGGGGTCCTCCAGGGCTGAGTTTTGCATTGTCAGAGACCAGCATGCGCATCAGGGAGGTCACCAGGGCAACCTGGCCGGTGATGGACCCGTGTCAGCGTCGGGATAAAAGGATACAGAAGGCAGTCCTCAGGAAGGTCCAGGACTGCGTGGAGAGTGTTATTCATGAGGGCATCCATTGATAAAACTCACCGAGGGGCGAATGTCCAGGGAGATCAGGTGCAGAAGCAGTCTTTGGGCATTGAGAGACAGTCCCGACGGCAGGCTTGAGAGTTCCGGGGGTCTCCAGAACTGTGGCCATCCGGTGGTGTCAGAAGCCATGTCATCGCGTTTCCAGGAGCCTTCCACGGCGAAATTAGAACCATCAATCAAGTTTGGCCAGAGTAGCGGCTAGATGAAGGTCATCCGTCTTGAGAGTCAGAGGGCGCCAAAGTCCGAGTCGATGAGTATCGGCGACGACGAGGCCTCTGGGGTCGTGAGGGCGCTCCGAATGACGGGGCGTACATGTGTGTCAGGTCCGGCCACGCAGATATTATGTCTTTAGGTAAGGCAAGGGCTTCCAGAAAGCCCGGAAGGTCAAGTTCAGAGCGTAAGGTTGCAGGGCCAGCGTCGGTGCTGACCTGTATGCCGAATGGGAATAGCCACTTGTAAGCGATGCGCCGTTCCTGAAGAGCTGCCGTGAGGGGGCGCAGAAGGCGTCTAGATTGCAGGGTCGCTGGTGACAGGTCTTGAAATAAGGAGATGCTTGCGTCTTCGAATATTACAGTGCGAGATTGTCTGGCTGCTTCCATAATTTCCTCTTTGACAGCGTGTCTCAAAAGACAACAGACCACGTCTCTCGGCGGTGCATCTGGAGGACCTTTAGGGCGTAAAGCTCTGTGGAGGCGTTCAAATTCGATCTCAGTGTCAGGGCTTCGTTGTATTAGACCATTAAATAAGCGAAGTAAGGTGCGCTTCAGGTCTGACGGGGATTGCTCTAGTTCAGGGAGGCCTCTCACCCGTATGTTATTTTGGCGTCCTCTATTTTCTAGGTCTTCCAAGTGACGTGCCATAGTCTGCAAAATTTGATGTTGTGATTGCAGTGAGGTGGTGTGGGTCGTCAGGGTTTCAGATTGGCGGGCCTGTGTTGTCTCCACGTGTTGTACCCGATGTTGCAGGCTGCCGAGCTCCTTGCGCAGGCCCCTGATTTCTGTGAGGAGGGAATCCTGGAGGCCTGATGTCGACGCTGCCAGGTCTGCCTTGGTGGGTAGGGAGCTGAGGAGGTGGTGGAGCTCCGGCGGGAAGTCCCATGGGCCTGTTGAGCGCGTGGGAGAGCTGGGGACCGAGGATGCAGGGGTCGCTGCCATTTTGTACCGCATTGGCGCCTGTACAGTGTCCGGGATCGGCGTTAAAAACTGCCGGATGGAGCTCGTTGGCGGGTCCCCGGCAGTCTCAGAGGGGCCTGGAATGGTTGGCGGTCTGCGGGGCTTACCCATCTCTCTGTGGACGGGGTGCGGAGGAAGGTGAGCGGATCAACTCGGTGGAGCTCCGGGTTCAGGCGGCCATTACTCTCGGCGCACAAGCCACACCCCGTGTGACCTCATTTAATGCTGCAGTTATGGATGTTGTGTTTAATGATGTTCCTTCCCAAAATAAGGACATCAGAATAGAAGCCCAGATGGTGGGGCTGGACCCATTGGCTGCAGCAGTACTATAGAGGTAGTTCAATTGATTATGGGTGGCTAGAGGAGACACAAAATTCTCAATCATTGTCTTGGCCACCATTGCACTGGATCAAGCACAAGGATCTTTTTTTTTTCTTGGTGGGCTGAGTGTGTTGACATTTTGAGAAGTGTGGGCACTGGGAAAGCTTCTCATCATCTCTTACTGCTGCCGACTGACTGGACCACAAAGAAAAAAGTGTAGCATTCACCGATGGTGGAACCACTCTTTGCCCAGGTTTCTGCAAGAGCTTAGGGTGGCACTGCCACCAGATAGCAATGTTCCCCTCCAGATCAGTTGAGGGCATCCCTCCCTCCTTACAAGAATAGCCCTGATGGTGTTTACCAGGAGAACAGCATATTTTGTCTCAAGTGTTTTTCTTTGCCGTTGCCAAAAAAAAGCACAGTAATGGTCTTTTATTTGCACCTTCAATACAAGAATTGGCGTCACTGACCTTCTTGTTGACTAGACCGTATATGGAGATTATACATCACTTTCTTGTGGAGTGATGTAGCTTTGTATAATGGAGAGTAACATTTACCAGCTCACAGTACTCAACCCAGCTTTAATAATATAAGCAATATACTGCCTGCATTGTAAGCCTCGTGGTTTCTTTTACATCTGAAGCTGCAAGTTGCCGCTGGGTTATAATAAAAAAAAAATTGATCCACAATCATTATTTTTCACTTCTCTACAAAACCAAGTCAATTTACCTATATTTGCCTTCTATTCTGCAGATAATGGCCCAAAACAGCCTTTAGTATAAGAGACATTAAATTGTCTCAGCTGTGTTACCCATACCGATATGTAACGCTTCAGCTGATGCACAGTCTTCCCTTTGAGAAATCAGGTCTCAGGCTGTTTGACTGAACAGGAGGGAAGTATGGCTAATTCCACACAAGCATCTTCCTCCTCTGATCCCTCAGCCACTTCACTGAAGCAGTGCCGTTTATAGCAGTGAGATACATGGAGCTCCATGTAATGTCATATGTTTACGTGTCATTGGAAGGTGCTTTGAATCTAATTACAGATATGTCCGTCCCCCCCTTGCCCACTCCAGAGACCAGTGTGGCTAACCACTTGACTAGGCAAAAGAGGGTATCGGGCACTCAAAGATATTCTGTTGGATTTATTAAACAATAGACTACAATGTTTCGGTTGCTTGCTTAATGCTGGGGAGAAGTTGCTTCACTGACTGAAACGTTGCAACCTATCATTTAGTAAAGCCACCAGAATATCACTGCGTGCCTGGTAGCCTCTTCGGTTCTTTCAGCTCGGGTGCCGGACAAAATCCCAACAACCAGGATCTCAAATGCAACATCCCGACATACCAAGTGCCCGACATACCAAGTGCCCGACACAGACCACTCCCCGACGGCCAACTTCCCGACATCCAGTATCCCGACGGAACAAGTGTCCAACTGCCAACTTTCCGACATCCAAAATCCCAGACGGATAGGGATAGGGTTAGAGTGTGAATCCTAGGTTTAGTGTTAGGGGGTGAGGGTTAGGTTTAGCCCTCGGGGTTTTGGATGTCAGGAAGTTGGCCGTCAGGGAGTTGTCTGTGTTGGGCACTTGTTCTGTCGGCAAGTTGGCCGTCGGAATGTTGGCATACGGGAACCTGGTTGTCGGGATTTCGGCCCAAACCCTTTCAGCTCACACTGGATGTTTTTCTGAGGTCACTGACAGCAAAGCACAGGATGTGCATTGCTGACCAGGACCCCTCTGCATTTGCCAATCCTCTAGTTTCAGTGTGGATATATCAGTGTGACATTCTGTGGAAGCACAGACTCCAATCTGGAAAGAAATCAGAGGTCCCTCTATATCCATGGCTATCCTTCAGCAACAGCTAGAATGGGAAAGAGCAGGCAATCTCTGCATCCCAGCTGCAGTGGAAAAAACTTGCAATAGAAACATTTTATTCAAAGATGAAGAAAAAGCATCATGTATTATGAAAGACCACTCATCCATTCAGTCTGTCTATTGGTCAATCTAGTCATCCATTATAGAAATGGCTCAATTTTGACCGCTGTTCCATGTATCAACCCAAGGAAAATCTTTGATTAATACAATACACTTTATTTTATGCTGCACACCTTCCTCCTAAATGTCATCGTTAAAGCTTCTCACATACACCACGATGTACATACTTAAAACTCAGTAGTAGATTTCAACAGCCTAAAATCTGCTTTGTTTAAGTCCCTTCCAAGGAAACCGTCCACAACAACATTAATACACAGCGTGATTCATTCCAGGAAAGCCATATGTAAATTTACTCCCACCCTCTGAAAAAGTATTTCAACCAATGTGCCTCGGATGCAAATTACCGTAATCTACAGTTTAAAGGGTCAAGTGATTTGAAATAAAATCTTTTAAGTTCAAATTGGCATTTGAAATTATTTAACATATTTCATTTCCTTCTTGCCATATTGCAAATAACTTTCCTTTCTCCAGCGCATTTTTAACACTAGATACCAATGTATACTCTGACAATTACCAGACTGCATGCGTCATTTTCACACCTACATACCAAACACTAGTCTGCTGGGTCTGTGCCAATATATAGTCCAGTCCTTATTTGATTATATGTTATATCATTCTATGGAGTATATGTAAGCATCGATTGTATTTTGTCAGTTTTTGGACTTTGTTTCCCAGCAGAAGAAACACAGTGGTTCTCAGTTGGGAAATGGGCATAACATACTTATTGGCTTTTAGCAAGGGAGGTGGGTTTTTGGCCTTTTGGCAGTCTTCTAGGCGTGGACTGGGGAAAGGCAGTTTTATGGGACGCAGCTGACATTTGAGGCAAGATCCCACATATTTGATAGAATGAACATGAAGGCATTGGGAGGCTCCTGAAGACTTTGATTATATCCATATATCCTCATTATGCAAAGCAATGTGTTCTCTCTTGACGCTGAGCAGCCATTCAAAATATGGTGCCGGGTGTCAGCCCTTTTTAATTTTTGGGGTGGTGGGTTGGGGGTACACCTCGAGGGAGCTCCATCCATACGTCCTTTGCTTGTACAGCTCCCTTGCGTGCCCTGTAGAGGTGCATGGGCCGGAGTGATTTCACATTCTGGTTCCTGGCATTTCTACAGAACCCAACGGAATACAAGCAACACACGTATGGAAGGCGCTCCCTCGCAGCACAGCAGCCTGCGCTCTACCCCAGGATGAGGATCCATTCCAGTCTTCCTAAAGTCGATTGATTGAGTGGTTCTGTGTGGTTATGTATTTTTTAATTTGTTTTACATTTTGCCTCCGTCCACTAAAGTGCTAATCTCCCCCAATCCCCAAAAATACTACCCCTACCTCATACTAAAGTTTCATTCCCTCCCACAATACTGCCCCTATGTCCAACAAAATCTCCAATTCCCCATAATACTTGCCCTATTAATGCTGAATGCCCCACTAACGCCTCAATCCCCCACAATTCTGCCTCTACTGAAGCACAATCCCCCTCAATACTGCCCCTACAAATTAATGTACATGAGCTTTTGCTATTGAGCCAGTGTGTCATGAATTAAGCCTATGCCCGCACCTAAACCGTGGCAAACCCTTATTCACCTGTCTAGGTTTGTATGCAGGTTCGATTCTCCTATCTGGCTGTTAAGCTTCTGTTGTGATACCTACAGGTGTATACTACTTCACCTAAATGAAGCCTGCTTAAAAGAGGGATCCACCCTTCCATCAGGGCTTCAACATAACGTCCCTGGAAGTGCAGACCTGTTCCTGAAACTCCCTACCGTGTTACCTGAATCCCTCCAGTGATACTCCCAAGTGGAACCCTGCTACCAAGGAGAATCTCCCCACCAAGGTACCCCGCTCTCAAGAACCCTCGTTCTTCGAGTGTACCCCACTTCCAAGAATCCTCGTTTGTCAAGCATACCCTGCTTTCAAGAATTCCCAGTTGTCAAGCTGAATCCTGCATACAGTCTGTTGCCTGCCTGCTAGTGCTGCTATTATTTACTATTTGTTTTGTTTATTATTTAATAAACCTTCAATACCCAGCAACCTGTGTGACTCCTATGATCACTGCATCCTGGGCTCACTTCACCCACCGCCGCACTCCCATACCTGACAGAATGTTGAAGCCTTCACACAGTGAGTCCGCGGTGATCCAAATCGTTATGGAGTACCTCAGAAAAGCCATTCAAGACATCCTGCAACATTTGGACTCCGTTTTTGCAAGTATGCAGCAGGGTTTAAAGGACACCTCTACTAAGGTGTGCACTCCAGCTCCAAAGAAAGTGGGTAGAGGACCCCTAACATCCGAAGAAATTGCTAGGAGAAGGTCCCAGAAGCTCTGCTTCTACTGCGGGGAACCGTCCCATTCCATCTCGGAATGTTTAGTGCGGCCCCCCAAGCTGCCCCGCACTTTCCCTGGAGTTTCAAACGAAACCCTGCAATCCCCAGTGCTACCTGGTGCTACTCCAAGTCTACACCTGTTAAATCAAAAAGGACTTTTTCTATCAAGGCCAGAGAACCCTTTTCTACTCCGCCTGTGTTCCCAATGCCTAGTGAAGCACTGCCCACCAAGTTCAAGAAGGCAGTGCCTGTCAAGTCTGCTTCCACCAGACCAAAAAGGGAAATTGTTCCTACCAAGTCCTTGTCCAGAAAACCCACACCTGCTAAAACAAGGACTGTGTATAAAAAGTCTATGGAGGCCTACTCGGATAAGCTCCAAAGGTGCCAGCCAAATAGGATGGTGTCACTGGACACCTATCCTGAGGTCACAGACCTTGAAGACCCCTATCCTGCCGAAACCATGGAGTTCGAGTCCACCCTACCTTCAGAATATGAACCTGAAATTCCCATGGAGTTAGCTGCTGCCTCCCCTTCTCAGACACCCACCACTCTCAACCAGCATTCCAGGTACCTTGGTGTCGCTGTCTACGCCCCAGCAACCGTCTTCAAGTCATCGGTGAAACCAGGACCCCGAAATCTGGAAGCCAACTCCTGTCTCCATGACCTAGAAGAATCACTGTTGCTGCAGAGTCCAGCTGCCTCCATACTAAGGAGGGCTCTTGGATTCAAAAAGGTTGAGACTCCCACTCCCCACAGCCGCAAATCCGGGCTGGTTTCTGGACAACCATGCAAGCATATATCGGTACCACTGTCTCTACCCCTGAAGGCACCATTACTATGGAACCCTTGCCCCCTGGGTTCACGTATGGTTCCAATGGGACTGTGGTCAGATGCGCCAGACTGCAGGTGTTTCAGAACCCCAAAAGCGCTTGGAGATCACTCCACAATAATGTTGTCACTGCCCTGCAACCCGCAGGTTCTCCAGCCGTTGCTGCCCTGCACCCTGCAGGATCTCAGAATATCACTGCCCTGCAACCCGCAGGATTCCAAGAGCCGTGCCGTACCGAGGTCCAGGTCCAAGAGCCGTGCCGTACCGAGGTCCAGGTCCAAGAGCCGTGCCGTACCGAGGTCCAGGTCCAAGAGCCGTGCCGTACCGAGGTCCAGGTCCAAGAGCCATGCCGTACCGAGGTCCAGGTCCAAGAGCCGTGCCGTACCGAGGTCCAGGTCCAAGAGCCATGCTGTACCGAGGTCCGGGTCCAAGAGCCGTGCTGTACCGAGGTCCAAGAGCCGTGCTGTACCGAGGTCCAAGAGCCGTGCTGTACCGAGGTCCAGGTCCAAGAGCCGTGCTGTACCGAGGTCCAGGTCCAAGAGCCGTGCTGTACCGAGGTCCAGGTCCAAGAGCCGTGCTGTACCGAGGTCCAGGTCCAAGAGCCGTGCTGTACCGAGGTCCAGGTCCAAGAGCCGTGCTGTACCCAGGTCCAAGTCCAGGAGCCGCGCTGTACCAAGGTCCAGATCCAGGAGCCGTGCTGTACCGAGGTCCAAGCCCAGACTGCTGCCACTAAAACAACATTTGTGGACACTGATACCGCTGCAGCTACCCTGCCAACTCCTGGTAAAGCCAGTCCGTCTAGTGAAGTCCTGGTACTTGTCTCTGCCATGGCAGCTCAGGTGAATACCCTTACCCATACCATACAGGACATACAGCTGAACCACAAATACCTGCAGTCTCAGGTACAGGTTGCATTAGCCCGTGGACATTTCTCTACTCCCGATCTGGTTGCCACCAGCAACCCCATACATCAGGACGACTCCGAACCCACTGTGCTCGATAGCACCTCAGATATGGATCCCACGATACCCTACAGTGTCCAAGGTATCGTGATACGCCGAACAGACCTTGAAAACCCTGTGACCATCTTGACCACCCAAACCTCATCCTTGGAGGTGACGGGTCCTGGCCCCAACCGACGGCGGCGCAGGAAAAAATAGGTGGCCCCCTTGCTATATATATCTGATTGTTCGTGCCCGGAAGGCGCTCCTTGGGTTGGGGTACTGTCATGAATTAAGCCTATGCCCGCACCTAAACCGTGGCAAACCCTTATTCACCTGTCTAGGTTTGTATGCAGGTTCGATTCTCCTATCTGGCTGTTAAGCTTCTGTTGTGATACCTACAGGTGTATACTACTTCACCTAAATGAAGCCTGCTTAAAAGAGGGATCCACCCTTCCATCAGGGCTTCAACATAACGTCCCTGGAAGTGCAGACCTGTTCCTGAAACTCCCTACCGTGTTACCTGAATCCCTCCAGTGATACTCCCAAGTGGAACCCTGCTACCAAGGAGAATCTCCCCACCAAGGTACCCCGCTCTCAAGAACCCTCGTTCTTCGAGTGTACCCCACTTCCAAGAATCCTCGTTTGTCAAGCATACCCTGCTTTCAAGAATCCCAGTTGTCAAGCTGAATCCTGCATACAGTCTGTTGCCTGCCTGCTAGTGCTGCTATTATTTACTATTTGTTTTGTTTATTATTTAATAAACCTTCAATACCCAGCAACCTGTGTGACGCCTATGATCACTGCATCCTGGGCTCACTTCACCCACCGCCGCACTCCCATACCTGACACAGTGATATAAACAAAAAATGATCAATAGACTTTTCCAATTGAGTACCTTTGTTATGGGTCAGAAATATTCATTGTGGTCTATTATTACAAAACAATCACATTTTGTAGACTATTATATATCCTATTGGATTCTCTGGTTTAATCCTGTTGAACTGAAATACCAAAAATCAAGGCATTTCGTCGACACTTCGGTGCAGTTTGGCGTTCTGTGAATATATGAACCATTACTTCTGTACGGGACAATTTTGCTTCCATTGAAGATCACCGAACTGCACCGTATTTGGCAAATTGACAGTTTACTGAATAGACAAACTGCCCCGAAATTTGCGATGAATGGAGAATTTCATCATTTGGTGCTTAGTACATAACCTCTTAAAGGTGAAAGGTGGGGCTGATTTTTCTCCTGCAGCAGGAGGAACAAGGTGTGGTCAATTCACAGAATATTAATATGTCAATGTAGTATCAAACGGGTGTGGAAATTTTAAAAAAAATCTACTTGTCCAATGGACTAAAGTGGTAGCCCGATCTACTTGTCCAAATAGGAAATATAATATTGACAAAATAGCATTAGGTCTTTCTTTATTCTTAACCACATGGAGAACAAACACAGGTATTTAGTCTAAATAGAACACTTATTGCATTGCAGTTTTCTCACACTCTTACTGTAACGGGGAGCCCCCTATAGGGTGAGGGGGAACCCCCAATCTGCAGAGATGAAGCCTTAAGGACAGGTATACAGCTTCCAGGGAACAAACCAAGATATAAACAGAACTTAGAAAGATCCCTAAGCCCTGACTGAGATCCTTGAAAGATGGTCTCGAAATTCTAACTAGGCTAGGTTTGCAAGATGAATAAAATATAAACCAGACAGACAATAAATGCAGGTATACAGATTCCAGGGAACAAAGCAAGATATAAACAGAAACTAGAAAGATCCCTAAGCCCTGACTGAGATCCTTGAAAGGTGGTCTCGAAATACTAGCTAGGCTAGGTTTGCAAGACAAACAAAACATAAACCAGACAGACAATAAATGCAGGTATACAGGTTCCAGGGAACAAAGCAAGATATAAACAGAAACTAGAAAGATCCCTAAGCCCTGACTGAGATCCTTGAAAGGTGGTCTCGAAATACTAGCTAGGCTAGGTTTGCAAGACAAACAAAACATAAACCAGACAGACAATAAATGCAAGCATACAAATTCCAAAGCACGGTACAGTACAGGGGACAGACAGAAGAGAGATCCAGATACAAAGCCAAAAGGTCATACACGGAATATCATTCTAGAGGGGTCAGGCAAGAGAGGGATCCTAAATACATGAGCCAGAGGTCGTACACAGCAAATCAAAGTAAACCAGCAATACAGGGACTAGGTATGAAAGACTATCCTGGTCCAAGGATCAAGGGGAGTCCTGGTCGTACTTATAGGGCAGAACAGGTCATGTGACCGCAGGCCAATCAGCCCAACATATGGCCTGCAGGCTGAAAACAAAAATAAACAGGAATCCCTGCTACCACCAGCAGGGGGCAAGGCCAAGACGTGACATAACCCCCTCCCTTACGGGTGACCTCCTGGGCACCCAAGAAAGAAAACATGGATGGCATGAAAATGGACAAGACCAGTCACCAGTACCCATTGGAATCCCACTCAGACTCAGAGTAGTCGGTTTGTGCCTGAGCCAGCAAAGCTCTTTCATAAACCCCCAGGTCCTTTCTGCGGATCACTGCACCATTAGAGGCCCGTACACAACCTTCGCCAACCGGGCTAGGGTCTCGTACCTGAGGGTCCGACGGCATGAGTACCTTGGACCTTGAACGGAGTGAATCATCCGTCCCAGGTTGTTTATGTTTAGTCCTCTTGCGTCTCCTGGACCGTGATCTAGGAGTTCCGTCCACACCATGGTACATAGAGGTATTAGAGGTGCTGCCAGATCCAGTGACGGTAGTCGTGCCCCGGGATTGTATATTACAACCCAGAGTGGAACCACTAGACACAGTGGACTTACTGTCTACCCCAGAGACAATGACCTTGCCATTAAACGTGGCCCCGACCGATACAGTACAGGGTGTGTGCATGACTGGTACACTCTCGGGATATGGGACATCACCAGGACATGGTACAGTTGGCGCCACAATAGCCTTACACCTCTCCCCAGGAGAGTATATTGTGAATCATCTGAATCAGAGTCTTCCACCAGCCCTTTCAGAATGTCAGGGTGTCTCTGGAGCACTACCCAGTGCCTCTCACGCATCCAAAAGCCAGAAGGCGTCCGTATATATTCCGTGGAAACACAATGTGATTTAGGGATCTCAATACCCTTTAAACCACCAGCTTGCTGAATTTCCCTGATTACTGTGCGGAGTAAGGCAACCTCGGACTTAGAGGGTGTAGTATCAATGAACCAGAACAAAGTGTGGCAGTGTCAGAACCAGATTGGCTAGGGTTGATCACCTTTTCTTGTCTTCTCTTAGACTTTGTGACCACCTCACAAGGCTTGACAATGGTGGGGACAACACTGGACTCACTGTGGGGCAAGGGCACAGTGGTCTCATGTGCCAATCCAGGCACATCGGCCTCATAACAAAACGTGGTCACAGCTGTCTCGTCTAACCTGGGTACAGCTGTCATTGCTGACGTACAGCTTGTCCCGGACACCACTGGCAAGGTACCAGCCTCAGGCATCACGAATGACATATTGTCAGTACCCGACATGGCTGGCTTCTCATTACCAGTACCCGACATGGCTGGCTTCGTGCCAGGGGAAGCAGACATGGCTGGCTTCGTGCCAGTGGATACAGACATGGCTGGCTTCGTGCCAGGGGAAGCAGACATGGCTGGCTTCGTGCCAGGGGAAGCGGACATGGCTGGCTTTTCATTGCCAGTGGGAACAGACATGGCTGGCTTCGTGCCAGGGGAAGCAGACATGGCTGGCTTCGTGCCAGTGGATACAGACATGGCTGGCTTCGTGCCAGTGGATACAGACATGGCTGGCTTCGTGCCAGTGGATACAGACATGGCTGGCTTCGTGCCAGTGGATACAGACATGGCTGGCTTCATGCCAGTAGATACAGACATGGCTGGCACTTCATTGCCAGTGGGAACAGGATGGCTGGCTTCATGCCAGTAGATACAGACATGGCTGGCACTTCATTGCCAGTGAGAACAGGCATGGCTGGCAACGTGCCAGTAGATACAGACATGGCTGGCTTCATGCCAGTAGATACAGACATGGCTGGCTTTTCATTGCCAGTGGGAACAGATATGACTGGCTTTTCATTGCCAGTGGGAACAGACATGGCTGGCTTCATGTCAGTAGATACAGACATGACTGGCATTTCATTGCCAGTGGGAACAGGCATGGCTGGCTTTTCATTACCAGTGAGAACAGGCATGGCTGGCAGCGTGCCAGTGGAGACAGACATGGTTGGCATTTCATTACCAGTGAGAACAGGCATGCTGGCAGCGTGCCAGTAGATACAGACATGGCTGGCATTTCATTACCAGTGAGAACAGGCATGGCTGGCTTTTCATTACCAGTGAGAACAGGCATGGCTGGCAGCGTGCCAGTAGATACAGACATGGCTGGCTTCATGCCAGTTGAAAAACAATATGGCTGGCATTTCATTACCAGTGAGAACAGGCATGGCTGGCAGCGTGCCAGTGGAGACAGACATGGCTGGCATTTTTACCAGTGAGAACAGGCATGGCTGGCAGCGTGCCAGTAGATACAGACATGGCTGGCATTTCATTACCAGTGAGAACAGGCATGGCTGGCTTTTCATTACCAGTGAGAACAGGCATGGCTGCAGCGTGCCAGTAGATACAGACATGGCTGGCTTCATGCCAGTTGAAACAGATATGGCTGGCATTTCATTACCAGTGAAACAGGCATGGCTGGCAGCGTGCCAGTGGAGACAGACATGGCTGGCATTTCATTGCCAGTGGGAACAGGCATGGCTGGCTTTTCATTACCAGTGAGAACAGGCATGGCTGGCAGTTGCCAGTGGATACAGACATGGCTGGCATCATGCCAGTAGATACAGACATGGCTGGCATCGTGCCGGTGGATACAGACATGACTGGCTTCGTGCCAGGAGATACAGACATGGCTGGCATCTCATTGCCAGTGGGAACAGGCATGGCTGGCTTTTCATTACCAGTGAGAACAGGCATGGCTGGCAGCGTGCCAGTGGATACAGACATGGCTGGCTTCGTGCCAGTAGATACAGACATGGCTGGCATTTCATTGCCAGTGGGAACAGGCATGGCTGGCAGCGTGCCAGTGGATACAGACATGGCTGGCATCATGCCAGTGGATACAGACATGGCTGGCATCGTGCCGGTGGATACAGACATGGCTGGCATCGTGCCGGTGGATACAGACATGGCTGGCATCGTGCCGGTGGATACAGACATGGCTGGCATCATGCCAGTAGATACAGACATGGCTGGCATCGTGCCAGTAGATACAGATATGGCTGGCAGCGTGCCAGTGGATACAGACATGGCTGGCAGCGTGCCAGTGGATACAGACATGGCTGGCAGCGTGGCAGTGGATACTGACATGGCTGGCAGCGTGCCAGTGGATACTGATATGGCTGGCAGCGTGCCAGTGGATACTGACATGGCTGGCAGCGTGCCAGTGGATACTGACATGGCTGGCAGCGTGCCAGTGGATACTGACATGGCTGGCAGCGTGCCAGTGGATACAGACATGGTTGGCAGCGTGCCAGTGGATACTGACATGGCTGGCAGCGTGCCAGTGGATACAGACATGGTTGGCAGCGTGCCAGTGGATACTGACTTGGCTGGCAGCGTGCCAGCGGATACAGACATGGCTGGCAGCGTGCCAGTATATACAGATATGGCTGGCAGCGCGCCAGTATATACAGACATGGCTGGCAGCGTGCCAGCGGATACAGACATGGCTGGCAGCGTGCCAGCATATACTGACATGGCTGGCAGCGTGCCAGTGGATACAGACATGGCTGGCAGCGTGCCAGTGGATACAGACATGGCTGGCAGCGTGCCAGTATATACAGACATGGCTGGCAGCACGCCAGTGGATACAGACATGGCTGGCATAGCATTCCCAACCGGAGACAATGCAACCACACTGGGAGACGAGGGCATAGTGATCCCATGATTCAACAGATTTGAGGTGGCTATTCTGCCAGTCTGGATGCCTATGGAGGACACACCAGTACCTCCATAGCGATACCTGGATACATGGTTCCCCTGCCATTGCTTAACAGGTTTTAATACACAATGTTCAATAGTGTGATTTGGATCTGCGCAATAAAAACAGAGACCATACAACCTGCGTCTTTCCTTCTCCGGTATGGGTTTGCAAGTAGTGCAGGGTGGTGCTGCATCGTTAGCTGCAGCAGGTGATAGGCTCAGAGCCTCTATTAACCTCTGCAGCTCTTTCAGCATAGCAAGCACCAAGTTCAATACAGCTTCATACATATGAGACATACCTGCCAGCTTCTATTTGGGACCAGGATAATGTAACGGGGAGCCCCCTATAGGGTGAGGGGGAACCCCCAATCTGCAGAGATGAAGCCTTAAGGACAGGTATACAGCTTCCAGGGAACAAACCAAGATATAAACAGAACTTAGAAAGATCCCTAAGCCCTGACTGAGATCCTTGAAAGATGGTCTCGAAATTCTAACTAGGCTAGGTTTGCAAGATGAATAAAATATAAACCAGACAGACAATAAATGCAGGTATACAGATTCCAGGGAACAAAGCAAGATATAAACAGAAACTAGAAAGATCCCTAAGCCCTGACTGAGATCCTTGAAAGGTGGTCTCGAAATACTAGCTAGGCTAGGTTTGCAAGACAAACAAAACATAAACCAGACAGACAATAAATGCAGGTATACAGGTTCCAGGGAACAAAGCAAGATATAAACAGAAACTAGAAAGATCCCTAAGCCCTGACTGAGATCCTTGAAAGGTGGTCTCGAAATACTAGCTAGGCTAGGTTTGCAAGACAAACAAAACATAAACCAGACAGACAATAAATGCAAGCATACAAATTCCAAAGCACGGTACAGTACAGGGGACAGACAGAAGAGAGATCCAGATACAAGAGCCAAAAGGTCATACACGGAATATCATTCTAGAGGGGTCAGGCAAGAGAGGGATCCTAAATACATGAGCCAGAGGTCGTACACAGCAAATATAAGTAAACCAGCAATACAGGGACTAGGTATGAAAGACTATCCTGGTCCAAGGATCAAGGGGAGTCCTGGTCGTACTTATAGGGCAGAACAGGTCATGTGACCGCAGGCCAATCAGCCCAACATATGGCCTGCAGGCTGAAAACAAAAATAAACAGGAATCCCTGCTACCACCAGCAGGGGGCAAGGCCAAGACGTGACACTTACAACCCAAACAATACAGATCACAGTAATGTGCGGTGTGAATGAGCGTATCACACAGCAATAAATCTCCCAGTAATGTGCATGAGCGTATCAGAGCTCCACTTATATAGGAGAATAGAGTTTCACTATTTATAAAGTAAAGTTCGCATTTTTTTTCCCCAGTTCTAAGAGCATGCACTTACAATACTGATTAATAGAGGGCGCTATTAAAACTCTTACTTTAAAATAAAGTTTGTATATAGGTTTTTAATGTTCGAAGAGCATGCACTTACAATACTGACTAATAGAGGGCGCTATTACACACATGCTGAGCTCTGCCTGCCCCCCCATGACTGACGAGGACAGTCACATGACTGTCCTGCGTCAATCAATCCATGGGAAACTCTGCCTCCCATGGGGGGGCGTTTTTTTTAAAGTGCTTGAGACCAATGGAGCTTTCCCATTGGCTCAAGCTTTCAGTTGCTCTCAGTGCCTCTGTAGGCACTGAAGAGCGTAGAACCAGGAAACAAAGCCAGCTTGAGCTACACAATTAGTGTAGCATTCAGCTGCACAAATTGCGTAGGCTAGGCTGGCTCAGTGCTGCCCCTGCTGTCTGTGTAGTGAATCACACACACACACACACACACAGCAGCCGGCAAACTGAAAGTGCAGGGGAAAAAAAAGCAGAGGACAGAGAAGCTCTGCCTCCCCTGCCACCCCTGACTGCATGTCCCTGGCCCCATTCCTGATCAAATTATGATCGATAACGAGCATGAAGCTCTTCTTTAAGATTTTATATAATCTCACAGTTTTGCCTGCTTAACATAGTATTGTAGGGTGAAGGGAAAAAAAGGTTTATGTTCATCAAGTTCAACCTTTAACACTTCACTGTTGCTGCTCTTGATCCAAAGATTCATAAAGGTAACTAGATTCCTCCTTGGAACTTTTGTGCAGAGGAGGTTGGCTTTGCATTTCTCTCTCTCTCTCTGCCATCACCCAGAAAGGGACAACCAGTCTGATTTGCATATATTATAGCCTCCACTGCACAAAAGAAACTAGAGCAAGGGGTCAATGTCTGGGTTATCCTGTACACCAATAGTGAGCAAAACAAGATTGTATGAGATTGCTGAGAATGGTCAACCTTATGAGACCTGAGCAGGCCCCACCATAGGGCATGCTGTTGCTTATCGTCAATAATCTCGCACAACCTTGTTTTACTCAAAATCATTTTCATCACTGAAATTAAAGTCTTTTTTTTATTTTTTTTTATACATGGCAGTACTTTACTGGCTCTTGCAGCTGCTGTCTGACGCTGCACATGGTTCCAAAGGCTATTGTCTACAAATTCGCTTTTTGACTGCTTTTTTTATAATAAAAATCTTTTAGGAGTATTTTGTTTAACAATATCACGCACTCATAAATGTTTTGTAAATTCTACAAACCCGACAGATGAACATGACAGGATTTTATTCTAAAATTAGATTTATATTAGGCTAGAAGCAGATTTTACTTTGTAAACTGACTGGGCTGTCAAGAGAAGAGAAAAGCTGTATCGGAAAAGTCAATTTCACAGTATTATATCTACAGTCCATTATCTGATGCATTTTCTGATTTATGATAAGCCAGTGCGTTATAAATTTCTTTTAAGTTACAGCCCGTTAATTTATTTTTTCTTTTAAATTATTTTAACATATACTGATATTTTCTGATCTATCTTTTGAAATTCAAAATCAAGACATCTTAAAGTGTCTTTGCATCAACCAGGTGTTGGGTATCATATTGGTCTTAAAGATAAGCGTGATATCGCAGTTCATATTCGTCCATGCTCAGCGACAGGTGCCACCATGTTTCGCCCCCTGGGGTGGAGCTAACAGGGACTGTTGGGTCGCAAAGTGTGATTGGCCCTTAGTGGTTACATCAGCATGCTGAAAGACAAAGATGCCGACAGACTGAGTAGAGGGTTGTCCTTTAAGGCTGCGCTCTACTTACATTAGTTCCTCCAGTTTCATAACTGTGGGTTAACTCCCACAATTCTCCAATACCTGTCAAATATTCTGCTTTAGAGGTACCTTATTGGTTGCGCATGTGCAGATCGTAAGGTGCCCTCCAAGAGAAGATCAAGAAGGAGACAGTAGCGTGGGAGAGAAGGTGAGTTCTTACTCCCTTTAGGCTAAAATCGGGATGGTATAATTGTCAGAATGAGATATGTTGTGAATAAATTAATGTACATGAGCGTTGCCAGTGATATAAACAGAAAATGATCAATAGATTTTTCCAATCGAGTACCTTTGTTATGAATGTGTCAGAAATATTCAGACTGGTCTAGTATTACAAAACAATCACATTCTGTAGACTATTATATATTTTCACCTAACCCCAGTGTCTTCAACCTCTTGGTTCTTTGTCCATTTTCTTCCTCCTTAGTTTTTTCCCCTCTTCGGCTTATGTCCTAACAAAGTCTAATGGCGTCGCACCTCTCCCCCATTCTCTCCTGTCCTATTATATCTCATAACCTAGACCCTTTAATACACCTTGGTCTCAGGTTCCACTTCCAGATTTTTCTTTCCTTCATTTTCCAACAGTTTCTGTAATTATGATTACCATGGTCCACTATTTCCTCATATCCATTTGCCCCTCGGTTTCTTTCCACAACCAATTGTAATCTTTATCTTTACCTTTCCTTCATTGGTGGTCTCCATCCCTCAATGATGATTTTCTCAATCGTTTTGGGGGAAGTCTTATTGGTTGCTTGACGCAACCCTTCCTTAATTATTTAGTAATTTACCATTCCTCAACCAAGTTCCTTTCAGACATGCTCTAGTCAATCCAACCTCCTTTCTCAAGTCGGCGTTTTTTTTTAACCCCCTTTACAATATTCTAAGTAACACCATGTTCTTACGACGGTGCTCTCCTTTCTATGCTATTAATCCCCATTCTTGAGGTCATTGTGATTTATTAACCATTTGATGTTGGTCTCCCTGCAGATATTCCATATGACATATGACCTTGCCAGTGCAGTGATGAGGATCATTAACCTAATTGCGATGATGTTGCTGCTCTGCCACTGGGATGGGTGTCTTCAGTTCCTGGTTCCAATGCTCCAGGACTTTCCAAGTAACTGCTGGGTGTCCATCAACAAGATGGTGGTAAGTGTCTAATCTAGATTCCAGTTCCACTAAGAAGATAAAACCTGCTACAGTAGTTTATGACATTTGAGGGCTTTTGTTGTTTTAATTTTTACGTGTTCCGGGAAAGCCATGCAGAGATTATATTGTAGATGTATTTCAACAGCAATTATGCAGCACTTCCAGTGCTCAAAATATATATTACATGCTACTGAATGAACAAAACAAGGCTGAGTTGACCAGAGGTGCAGCAGGAGTTAAATCCTTGAAGCTTCTACAGTCACATTTGGCAAAGGAAGCAGGTGCCAGGAAGCTGGAAGCTGGCACATGATAAGCCACAGAGGGGATAGACATTGCCCAGGAGAGAAGGATCAGTAACTTGGTGTTCATGTCAGAGCTGGAATTGAACATTTCAGCACAGGAATAACAATAGATTTTTCTTTGCTCTCTCTGCCTTCCATTTCATCTCCTGGTCCCTTCTATGCTCTTCTCTCTCTTATGTTTTTATTTTAATTTTGCTGGTCGTACTTAAGCATTATTCTTTTACATTCTCTTCTCCACTCATTTCTCTTTTTTTTTTTATTGTACCCTTGATGCCAATGCTTTTCCCTTGGTCATCTCCTTTATGTCAGTCGGCCATCCTATCTATATGCCTTGTCTGTTTTACTTTTGTTTAAATATATATATATTTTTTATCATTGAACATATCTTTCTGCTAATGTACTTTGCCACCCGTTCTCGAATCATTTCACTCTCGCTCTCTTTTTACTAAATCCTCTTGCCCCATTTCTTCCTTTCTCTCCTATTTCCCTCTCCTTCCAGTAATCCACTCAAGGGATGTCTACTCATTCTCTACTTCTTTGGGTAACGTGTGTCGTAAGCAGTCTCTCTATGTAGTTTGAGCAAAGCCTGTGCGTGTTCAGGGGACGTGTGTGGGACACGTCAGAGAGACGAAACTTAGTGGTGCATGTGTGGGACACAGTTTCTGCACACGTATGTGCACATATCGGATGCTTCCTTTGAGATGGTTGCAGCATGCATCTATACATGAATCCTTATACCCTTGGAGGGATGAAATCCATGTCCTTGCACACAACATATGTACACTTCATTGTTATGCTTCATCCATGACACGTTTTGTCAGCACGGGCACGGAGAGATGGGTTTATGCACTAGTGCCTCTAACTATGCCTCTTTATTTATGATTGGTGGAGAAGTGATGGGCACCACCCAAGTTCGTGATAATAATTTTCTTTATGCCTTTCTACAGAATGACTCGTGGAGCGAGTTATATTCCTTTGCCCTGTTTAAAGCCATGAGCCACATGCTGTGCATCGGCTACGGGCGCCAGGCTCCTGAGAGCATGTCTGACATCTGGCTAACCATGCTGAGCATGATAGTGGGGGCTACATGCTACGCTATGTTCATAGGACATGCTACGGCTCTCATCCAGTCACTGGACTCCTCACGCAGACAATATCAAGAGAAGGTGAGGTGGTGATGTTGGACTTTTTAAAAAAGTTATTTTTTTTTACTTGTAATTATGACCTAAACATATTCATTATAGTTATGTTGTTCGTCATTGTCTTATCTGTTTGCATGATGAATTCCCTGTTCCCCACTTCCTGGCAAATAATCACATGTAAGGTGGCGTTTTCACATTCCCTTCACAATTTTGAAGTTGGCCCTTTCCTAATAAGCCCTGTCTCCTACTTTTGAACAGTACAAGCAAGTTGAACAGTACATGTCCTTCCACAAGCTTCCAGCTGATTTTCGCCAAAGGATACATGATTATTATGAGCATCGTTATCAAGGAAAGATGTTTGATGAAGACAGCATACTGGAGGAACTGAATGAGCCTCTTCGGGAGGTAACGTTCTGGGAGTGGTTTGTTTGTATCATCATGTGGGTTGAGAATATTAAGCATGTCTTAACGTCTTTATGTACTCTGTTCACAATTTGGGAAACTCAATGTGACTAGTGGATGAGTTTACCTCACATAATATGCCTTTCACCCACATCCAATGGTTGAACAAATCAACCACAATGATATGGATAAAATGTTATTCTCTTTCTTTATCTTTCTTGCTCTTTATTTCTATCTGGATTTGTCTTCATCATGTCTGGAAATAGGAGATTGTGAACTTCAACTGTCGGAAACTTGTGGCTTCCATGCCTCTCTTTGCCAATGCTGACCCTTGCTTTGTGACTGCCATGCTGACCAAACTGAAGTTTGAAGTTTTCCAACCTACGGACTACATAATCCGAGAAGGAACAATTGGAAAGAAGATGTACTTCATTCAACATGGAGTAGTCAGTGTACTTACCAAAGGCAACAAAGAGGTCAAGCTCTCCGACGGCTCTTATTTTGGAGGTGAGAGAACCCCAGACAAGCACCCAAACGTTATTAGAAATCATTTATGTACATCCAACAGAGATCTATAGATATTTAGACACTATTTCTATACTAGAACTCATATGCAACTTGAGCGGTCCATGCTGTTGGTCCAGAAGCTGAAATATGTAAACACTTCATATGTGTTTACACCTACAGTCAGGTCCAGAAATATTGGGACATCGACACAATTCTAATATCTTTGGCTCTATACACCACCACAATGGAGTTGGAATGAAACAAACACAATGTGCTTTAACTGCAGACTGTCAGCTTTAATTTGAGGGTATGTACATCCAACTCAGGTGAACAGTGTAGGATTTACAGCAGTTTGCAGATGTGCCTCCCACTTGTTAAGGGACCAAAAGTAATGGGACAGAATAATAATCATAAATCAAATTTTCCCTTCTTAATACTTGGTTGCAAATCCTTTGCAGTCAATCACAGCCTGAAGTCTGGAACGCATAGACATCACCAGATGCTGGGTTTCATCCCTGGTGATGCTCTGCCAGGCCTCTACTGCAACTGTCTTCAGTTGCTGCTTGTTCTTGGGGCATTTTCCCTTCAGTAAGTGAAATGCATGCTCAATGGGATTCAGGTCAGGTGATTGACTTGGCCATTACATAACATTCCACTTCTGTCCCTTCAAAAACTCTTTGCTTGCTTTTGCAGTATGCTTTGGGTCATTGTCCATCTAGACTGTGAAGCGCCGTCCAATGAGTTCTGCAGCATTTGGCTGAATGTGAGCAGATAATATTGCCCGAAACACTTCAGAATTCATCCTGCTGCTTTTGTCAGCAGTCACATCATCAATAAATACAAGAGAACCAGTTCCACTTGCAGCCATACATGCCCACGCCATGACACTACCACCACCATGCTTCACTGATGAGGTGGTATGCTTAGGATCATGAGCAGTTCCTTTCCTTCTCCATACTCTTCTCTTCCCATCACTCTGGTACAAGTTGATCTTGGTCTCATCTGTCCATAGGATCTTGTTCCAGAACTGTGAAGGCTTTGTTAGGTGTTGTTTGGCAAACTCTAATCTGGCCTTCCTGTTTTTGAGGCTCACCAATGGTTTACATCTTGTGGTGAACCCTCTGTATTCACTCTGGTGGAGTCTTCTCTTGATTGTTGACTTTGACACACATACACCTACCTCCTGGAGAGTGTTCTTTTTTTTTTTTTTTTTTATTTAAAATCTTTTTTATTGAAAAAGAAGGTGTCACAAGCTGACCAACTATTAACGGCCTCGCAGGGCCTGACGCAGAAGACGTTTCGAATGTAAAGAAATCAAGGGTGATCGCGAAAAATCCGATGTAAATGTACATATGTCACTAAAATGAAAGAGGGTGCCTCAAATGGGGAAGGGGGTGTGGAAGGGGAGGAGGAAGAAAAAACCAAGGCCTTGACCGTGACGCTCCTGGCTCACTCCCGAGGGAGGCCATGGAGGGATCCTGTCACGTAGCCAAAGTGCCCGAGGGCCAATCACGGCCGACAATGCCATGGTGGCGCACCCCGAGACCTAGGGAAAAAAAAAAAAAAGGGGGGGGAAGGGGAAGGTGGGGGCAATTGAGAGCACCATTAAGCATGCAACAAACATCGAGCGAAAAGTAGATGGCACGTAGGAATAATAAAAATAAAAAATTAAAAAGGGGGGGGGGAGCATTGCAGTGTCTGCGATAGTAATATAGCCAACGTGGCTATGAGCAAAACTGCAGGCGATTCAGTGCAATAAGAAAAGCCGCTAAAAAGAACGTCGCTCTGGTGTAAACGATGCCAGTCCCAGAAGGAGGTATCAGAAAAAAGGTAACCTCTCGGGGTTCCAATACTGACCCCCGCTCAGACCGAAGTGTTTGGGGATGGGGAAGACCCATCAGGCTGTGCCTCCCCACGTATACCCGATGGAGCTGGAAGTAGTCTCAAGTTATGTAGATGTCCCTCAGCCTCCTCCAGCGTTGTAGCCACCAGGGCACGACCATCCTGCGGGGTGATGATAAGGGAACCGGAGGCGCCCCACTTATATCCTATGTCGTGCGCCCGAAGAGCCACTGTAGCCGGTCGGTACTGTCGTCGCGCAGCCAACAGCAGGAAGGGGACATCCCTGTATATCGCTATATTCGCTCCGTCGAAAGGGACCGATGTCAGATTCTGTACAGCCCGGAACAATGAGGCGTGTTGGCCGCTGTCTCGTAAGGCGACGATGACATTGCGCGGTGCCTTCGAGGGGGCCATGGCGGCCTTCCTGATCCGAAGTGCCATAAGGACTGGATCCTTGATATGCGTCGAGGGACCGAGTACTGTGTCCAAGAATCGTACGGCATAGTGCAGCAGCTCAGTGTCAGGGACAGTCTCTGGTACGCCACGGAGTTTTATGTTCCGTCGCCGGTGGCGTGTTTCCAACGCCACAACAGTCGATTGCAGGGTGCTCACCTGCGCTTGTAAGGCTCGAATGGATGCGGAGGCCGCAACCTGTGTGACCTCCACCTCCTGCGTGCGGGCCTGCAAATCCTCCATCTTCGCCTGTGTCTCCGTGACCGCTGCACTCAGCGACTCAAGGTCCCCTTGCCAAGATTTCCTGGCATCTTCCAGCAGCCTACGAATATCCCCTTAGTAGCGGGGAGTGCTTCATCCACCGCACCCGACTGCTCCGTGTTCAGGGCCGAGACAGCAGCCGCTGCCCCCGCCTCCATCTGGCCTCCATGGTCTTGCACTGAGCGCAGCGGAATTCTCTTCCCCGAAGCTCCGCTAAGGGAGATCCGGATGTCGGGAGTGCCAGAATCTTCCCCCGCTCCACCCGTTTTAGTTTTCTTACCCATCCTGGGAGTCAGCAGTGCCGCGTGGCGCTGGAGAAGCGCGCCAAATCTAGGCCCCAAGATGGCCGCCGTTGGTCCGGTCTTTAAACAGCGCGGCGGCTCGCTCACCAGTCGCAGGTCCGGAGGGGGGAACCCAGCAGGCTCCGGAGTGTCTCCACCTGGTAGCCGACGGCTAGGTACCGAAACCAGGCGTGCCTCTCGGTCCAAAAACGGCTATAAGCCCGATGCTAGAAAGCGAGGGATCGGAGCTCCTCTCGCACACGTCTGCCCCAGAGCGCCGCCGGCCACGCCCCCCCCTGGAGAGTGTTCTTGATCTGGCCAACTGTTGTGAAGGGTGTTTTCTTCATCAGGGAAAGAATTCTTTGGTCATCCACCACAGTTGTTTTCCGTGGTCTCCCGGGTCTTTTGGTGTTGCTGAGCTCACCGGTGCATTCCTTCTTTTTGAGAATGTTCCAAACAGTTGTTTTGGCCACACCTAATGTTCTTTCTTTTTTTTTTGTATTCAAGGTTTTTATTTTGAAATAAAGTCAGCAAAACAAGCAAATAAAATGGCCTCGCAGGACCATAATGTCATAGGAAGTAGAACATTCAAAACAGTCAGCATGGGCACAGCAAACAGTAATATGTCAGCAAAGTCATCCCCAAAAGGGGGGTCTCATCTAGAACATGCAAATATAAGGTCATCAGATTATAGCTGTATGTCAGCAAAACCATCCCCAATAGAGGGGGTCTCATCTAAACATGTATATATAGGGTCATCAGGTTACAGCTGTATGTCAGCCAAATCGTCCCCAGTAGGGGGGGGTCTCATCTAAAACATGCTTATATAAGGTCATCAGATTACAGTTGTATGTCAGCAAAATCATCCCCAATAAGGGGTCTCATCTAGAACTTGCATATATAAGGTCATCTGACTACAGCTGTATGTCAGCAAAACAGGGGAAGGGAGGAGGGAGGAGAGAAAGAGGAAAAAAAAAAAAAAAAAAAAAAAAAAAGTTACATATTCATATATAGATATATCGGCAAATGACCAAAAATGTGCCGTCCCTGGCACCTTCCCGATTGTCCAATGACAGTGGGAGACCGAGGGAGACAAATGGCACCAGGTCTGGGTCCTTGGGGGCCACACCGGGCACCAAGCCTCGGTGGTACACCAAGAGAACCCACATATGCCAAAACAGTGGCGGAAGAAAAAAAAAAAAAAAAAAAAAAAAAAAATCAGCGGGAGAAAAGTAAAGAAAAAATAATAACTGGGGAATCACAGCAGTGCATAGGCCAAAGTTCTCAGCCGGCGTCGACAAACGGTAGGGGACATCGGACAGGTAACGTATCACCCATGAAGCCGGAGCGTCCAGTCGCCAGTAGCCTGCAGCCACCGAGGAGGTCTTCAAATCCCAGTAAGGCCCTAGCGGCTCCGCAAACTTCACCGCCAAAGTCAATGCAGGGGAACAAAAATAGCAAGACAATCAGGCGCCCCTCTGTACCATCAGAGCCATCACCTATATCTCGTGCAAAGGCCGCCTGCCCCTCTCCTTCCGCAACACAGGGTCGAGGTCCCCATAGATCTCTCGATTGGCCAACGAACCGGGCATCCCATCTACCACCGCTGGGTCAGCCAGATCCTCCGACTCTGGGGGCACACAGGGAAGCAACACCCCCGTATCCCGCGGGTGCAAGAGCAGGCTCGGGATCTTAGGTTCCAGCGCCTCAGCCGGGGCGCCTTTCTCGCTGTGGTCCTCTGTAGCATCAGGGGAGCAGACTTCACCAGAGTGTCGCTCCAGGGCCATCCCGATCCCGTCCGGTCCCTGAGACCTCACCTCTCTGCCGTCTTGTAGCGCCGACATCACCTGGCGCCAGACACCCTTAGTGAGCGGGCCATCTGAGTCCACACACTCCAATAGCCGCAGACAGGCCTCTAGGCCCGAGAGAAAGGCGTCAATCCCTCTAGTTGAGGGAGGAAATCCACCCCGCTGGTCCGCAGCAGGTCCACCTGGTACAGTCTCCGCTCCAGTCCGTGCAGTGGCAGGGAAACGGGGGCCCTCCATCTCCGCCGCCCTCCGCCCGGATCTAGCTTCAGATAAGGCACCACGAGGAGACATCCGTACTCACAAAATGGCCGACAGCAGCACCTCCCTAATGTTCTTTCTATCTCTCTGATGGGTTTGTTTTGTTTCTTCAGCCTAATGATGGCTTGCTTCACTGATAGTGACAGTTCTTTGGATCTCATCTTGAGAGTTGACAGCAACAGATTCCAAATGCAAATAGCACACTTAAAATTAACTCTGGGCCTTTTATCTGCACATTGTAATTGGGGTAATGAGGGAATATCACACACCTGGCCATGGAACAGCTGAGAAGCCAATTGTCCCATTACTTTTGGTCCCTTAACAAGTGGGAGGCACATCTGCAAACTGCTGTAAATCCTATACCGTTCACCTGAGTTGGATGTACATACCCTCAAATTAAAGCTGACAGTCTGCAGTTAAAGCACATTATGTTTGTTTCATTCCAACTCCATTGTGGTGGTGTATAGAGCCAAAGATGTTAGAATTGTGTCGATGTCCCAATATTTCTGGACCTGACTGTATATTTGAATAATTCGCAGAGTTTACAAGGTGGTGTTGTTGAATTTTACAAATGTATACCCACTGATGGATCAAGGGATCATTTGGAACACTGTATCTCTGGTTTCATACACCCCACAAGGTCAAGTCTTTTGTCATAGGAAAGGCCAGATTTCAGTATCTCCAATGATACCAAGCAGTAAAACGGACAAACAAATACAAGAAGATAAATAATTCCCTTGTTTTTGTTTTGTTCTAAAGCAGCAACATTGTTCGCTTTTCAATTATAAACTGAATGACGTTCCTAACTCACTTTCTTATTTCTCACTGTGTAACATTGCTGTGCAGGGTCTGTCAGGTGTCACCTGAGCAGCAGGAGGAAAGACCCAGTGCAGCATTGTTCTGGAAAGGAGTGTTATGAGCACAGCCTGCAATCCACCTCAGCCAAAACTGTTAAAGTGCTTCTCCTAAAAACTTGGGTCTGGATCCGCATGTATCACAAAGACACAGATAATAAAAGGAATGACTAGTGTAACAGAGCACTCTACTCAGATCCGAGTATCTCCGTTAATGTCGCTCCCTTGTAGGGCATCCGTTTTCCCACTAGAGATCTTCTGTGCTTCCCCGAGTCCCTAGCCGATGCTTAAGGAAGATTAAAATAGAAGAGTGATTCTATCACCCACAGACACGAGACATGACTTAATACTGGGGTAAATACAAGTGAACACTTTAATGAAACACATGAATCAAACGTTTACAGTGCAACCAAAGCCCAAACTCAAACAGAATATGGAACAAAAGTGCACATTGCAATTACAGTTTGGGCACCAGGCTGTCTGAAAAGTTTGATAAGATAATGCAAACACACTGCGGTCTGACAGAAAGAGCGGCAATGGTTGCCTTCGCAAACAACTACCTCAACACGAGCATCCAAGAATAAAATCACTAAAATCTGTCACAAAGGAGTAGGGATTGGAAAGTGCATTCAGTAACATACGATAATGATGATAACCATAACAACACATAGGCACCCTGTACCGATAAGGGGCACAGGGTGACTCTGACATCTCACTGTTCCCTAACCCCCTATGTCCGACCCACCAGAACATGCAGTCCCGCACCTTACAAAAGTAATTTGAGGTCCATGTAACTTGAAACTTAAGAGACTACAGTTACATATAGTATAAATATATGGGTTGCATGAAGTGCCTCTAGGATTTCTGCTGATGCTAAGGACTCTCCTTGTACTCTCGATATCCATAAAAAAAAGGTTTCCATTACAACCTCAGCATGGACCAGACCAGATGGAGCTTTGCAATTGAATTTGCTCTGGTTTCTAACTAAACTACTTTCATTACGATGGATTCCAGCTTAAAGTAAAAGGATGTTAACAGTGAGATGTTAATTTGATTTGGTAAGGATGACGTACACCTTTTGCTATGTTTGTATTCTGTAATCTCTCTTCAGTCAGAGCATTTAGAAACAAATTAATACATTTATAAACATAGAAATGCTTCTGATTACCTTTTTCTTTCTTTTTTTTTTAATCTGTTCGAGGAATCCATTTCTTATGAGGATTAGTTTTTCAAACAGTGGTCTGAGTCAGTTAGCGTATGTGACATCGCCGCACAGGCATTACAGTCTATACTATACACCAGCAGGGAATCTAAATTTACCATCAAAGGTGAAATAACCCTTGTTTGAGTTAAATCACAAGGTCATTTCATGGTGTAAGCACTAGATTACCATGATGGAGTAGCTCTCACTTGCTTTAGTGGGCTGAGGGTCTCCTGCTACTTTCACCTTGTTAATTAAGAACAGAATGAACAATCTAAACATTACATGCACAGAATTGCATAAATATTTAGAGTAAGAGGTTTTAAAGTTCTATTTCTGCCCTCCTCATGCGTATTCCGATATCCTTACCAAGGCAAAGAAAAAAAATTGCTAATGATAGCGAAAAACAAAGGTTGGCTGGCAGGTTATTTACCCACATGGGAAGCTTTTATTGATTAGGCTCCAGGTTCTCGGCCATGTGTAATCCCATAATATGTGAAAGTGAACCCTTTTGCTAATGAATCAGGGGTGTGATGTATGGTGTGTGAACTTACAAGGAATGGTAAGTTTATAATATTGTTGTATGTGATAAAATATTTCAGTGGCTTTTATTTTCTCCATTATGGTAATGGCAGAGCAACATCATCGTTCCATTTGCACCCTGTGTAGCCTCCCCATGCTATTGCTCAAGTTGTGCTTAACCCCTTCACTACCGAGATATCTCGGGCTTCAAAGGCACAATCCGTGCCCCAATATCGAGATATCTCGATCTGGTGATCTGCAGCCCAAAAGCAAACGAATTTCATTTGCAGCAAATAAATGTTGTTTGCTTTTGGGCTGCAGAAGGTGCCCCCAAAGTTTTAGCCTTCTGGGTATAATGCCCAAAGAGCTAAAACTGTGTAAAATTCTCTGATGCCCTTACAAGCAGGGTTGTGGATGCAGGGGAAAAAAAGAAAAAATAGTCTAGCCCCTCAAACTGCTGTAACTCAATTAGGCAGTAGATGGCGCCATCTACTGGCCAAAATAGGTTGTTTACAGTAAGACATAAAATGGGTATATGCTCAAATATTTCTATATATTTCATTTAAAAATAATTTGTTTAAAAAACACTGGTTTCTGACCATGTTTTTTTTTTTAAAATATCACTTTGTAGTGAAGGGGTTGAGGTGGCAGGACCCAGATCAGGGTACCATTGGCATGAAACAGTTGATTATGAAGAATAGATCTGATACAATATGCATTGTTTCACACTGTAGCCTGATTACATATTTCTTCACTTAGAGATCTGCTTGCTGACTCGGGGCCGACGAACTGCTAGTGTCCGGGCAGACACTTATTGCAGGCTCTACTCGCTCTCTGTGGACCATTTCAATGAAGTGCTGGAGGAATATCCCATGATGAGACGAGCATTTGAAACCGTGGCCATAGACCGACTGGACAGGATTGGTAAGAATATTACTTGGCACAGAAAGATCGCTTATTTATCACTTATCCTCATACTTGTATAATTTCCAGATGACCAGTCCATACTCCTCAGTCCCTCCTGTAAAGATGCATCACCCAATCAAATTTCATCTTCAGATTCAGGAACAATAAAATAAATACAGAGAAAGTGTAAACAAGATATAGGGCAAGTTAACATTGGGGATATCAAACTCTGCCCCCCCCCCAGAGATTTCTGAAGTACACCCCCCCATGATACTCTGGCCATTTATTTCATTCAAAGAATTCTTGGAATTGCAGACAATAAACATCTGGGAGGATGGAGTTTGAGATCCCTGGTTTACATGGAGTACACTGGTAACAGGAGTAATTTAACACCCAGTGGATGTAGCTTCTGCAGTTAATGCATTTTAATGACTGAGACAATTTAGATATTTCTGCTCTTTATTGACCTTGCTGTAATTATTATCCGTTCTCTTGTTTAGCTCACCCATATTTATTAAACACTATGGCCCCTGTTCCAATGCAGCTGTGAACATGGAGCAGCTAAAATGAAATATGAAGGCGACGATAGTCATTTTGAACTTGGGGTTTCCTGGACTTGCTATTACTGTTGGGAGGTGTGGGACTGGGGGGTCTGACATATCATTATATTCCCCGACCCTCACCTATGTCCAAATAACCCTGTGCCTATAAGGGTATAGGGTGACTGACTGCATTATGTGTCAATATTGTATTGTTATTATTGTTAGTGTCTCTGTTATTATTTCTAATATCGTCACTGTGGCCTTTCCAGTCCCCCCATAGAATATGATTTACAGGTTTGAGTGGTCTTGTTTGCTAAACGTTGCTGCTCTGTGATCTACCTTGTGAATACAATCTGCCCTATTGTTTCATGTCTGGAGATTAAAGGCACTATTCTCAGGTTTGTGCTAAAATGGGGATGCTAACGGGGAAGATCGCGCAGCACCGCGGAGGGTGACTGGGAAGTGTTCCCCAGTCTCACTCTGCTCCTGACGGCAAGGAGCGTTGGATTCGGCCACCGTTCTTGCCGCAGAATGAGAATCTGATTTATTGGGTGCCAAATGATTTCTCAAATGCAGAATCATTTAGCACCATCTTTTAGGTGTAGCTAAAAATTTTCCTTGCGCATCCCTGCGGTAATTGCCGCTAGCTTTTTGTAGTACCTTGCTAATCGAAACTCTAACGATTGTGCTCCCCATGTTAAAGCGCCATGCATGTCTAGAATTCTTTTTTTAATAATTGACGGCTAAACACTTTTATTCTACTTTGCCTATAGGTATAAATCAAGTAAAGCTTTAAAAATGTGTAAAAATTTTTTTAAGCTACACCTAAATGATGGTGCTAAAGGATTCTGCCACCTTCTCTCCTTCGACCTATCTGGAGTAGCCGAACTCCCTGCTCCCCCATCCTGCACACGCACTCGCAGAACTCTGCATGCTGTGGATCCCCATCAATTCTCCAAACTCCTTCAATATCTCCCAAACGCCTCAATTAGGGATGCACCGATACCACTTTAAGACCGAGTAAGAGTACCGATACTTTTTTCAAGTATTCACCGATATCGAGTACTGATACTTTTATTTAATGTCATGTGACTGCTTTCCAATAAGAACAGGCCTCATATAAAATGCCTCCAGTTCATACATACATAGATATTGCCCCTACTCACATATAGATTGCCCCCAGTGGTGTATCCCATGCTTTGCCAGGCCCCTCCGAATGCTCTGCTTCCTTTGAGCGGCCGCCGGCAAAGGTTGTAGCCAGGCCACTCGTTGGGAACCACACACAAGTCGCGGTCTCGCGAGATCCCGGAGTTCACGTGATCTTGTGAACTCCGCGCTCTCGCAGCTGGTGGATCCCAGGCGAGCCGCTGGGCTGCAACTCTTTGCAGGCGGACGCTTGATGGAGGAAGAGCGCTCGGAGGGGCCTGGCAGAGTGCCATTCGAGCATTGCCCCACGGTCGCCAGCCGGCAAGCCAACCCTGGCTTCCGGTATCGGTTTAGGTATCAGGGGCATCGGCACTAGTACCAAGTACTCGTGCAGATCCCGGTACCTATACCGATACTAGTATCGGTGCATCCCTAACCTCAACCTTTACCTGCGCTGACACTGACCACTAGAACGCTACTCTTATCTCTGCTCTAGACACGCTTGCTCCTCCTCAACTCTGTAAGGCCCCACACCACCAACATCATCCCTGGCACACCCCAGACACGCTACATGCAACGATGCCCCGCATTGCAGAGCGTGCCTGGAGGAAATCCCACTCTGAAGCGGATTTCACTCATTTCAAGTTTATTCTGCGGTCTTACATCTTTGTCCTTCACTTGGCCAAACAAGCCTACTTCTCATCTCTCATATCTACTCTGGTCCACTTTTAACTCCCTCCTCTAGCCCCCCTCATCTGCCTTCAGACCTGACAATCAGAAGCAACACCCCCAAAAATACATTAATCCACCATGTCCAGAGGGGGTCTGCAACCCTCTGTTGCTTCCTCCCAGCCACTGTGGAGGAAGTCAATTCCTTACTGTCCTCCTCACATCTCACTACATGCCCGCTTGACCCCATTCCCTCACATCGGATACCTCCACTCTCCTCCTCCCTCACCCCTCCTCTCACACACATCTTCAACCTCTCTCTATCGGCAACTTCCAATCCACTTACAAACACGCACACGTTACCCCTTTACTAAAGAAACCCTCCCTCGAACTCTCCACCCATCAATCGTCCTGTATTCCTGCTTCCATTTACCTCTAAGCTCCTGGAAAAAACTACTTTTTAACCACCTCTCCCTGTCCTCTAATTCCCTACTTGACCCCTGCAATCAGGCTTCCGTCCCCTACACTCAACTGAAACTGCCCTCACCAATGACCTCCTAACTGCTAAGAATCACGGCTACTATTCTATTCTCATCCTGCTTGAACTCTCGGCTGCTTTTGACACTGTCGTTCACCCCCTCTGTGACACTGCGCTCTATTGGATTAACTCTTATCTGTCTAACAGGTCTTTCTGAGTCATTTACTGGTAACTCCTCTTCTTCAATGCCTTTATCAATTAGTGTACCTCAAGACACTGTTTTTGGTCCTCTGCTCTTCTCTATATACACTTCCTCCCTGGGCAAAATCATTAACAGCTTTGGCTTTAATTACCACCTCTATGCTGATGACACTCAGATCTACCTCTCTACCCATGATCTCTCTCCTCCTGTCCTTTCCAAAGTCAGAGACTGTTTATCTGGCATCTCCACCTGGATGGCCTCTCACCAACTAAAGATTAGCATGTCCAATACTGAGCTCCTAATTCCTCCTTCTAACGCCTCCCCATGTGATTTCTCTATCATGGTCGATGGTATCACTAGCTCTCCATCAATACAGGTTTACGGTCTCAGAGTTACACTTCACTCTGCTCTTTCCTTCATCCCCCACATCCAGTCTCTTTCCTCCTCCTGCCACTACCAATTGCGTAATATTTCCAGAATTTGGCCATTTCTTACCGCTGACACCACAAAGCAACTCATAGACGCTCTTATAGGCTCTGGACTTGACTATTGTAATAGTCTTCTAGTTGGCCTCCCTCTCCCCCCTATAATCCATTCTGAATGCCTCTGCCAGGCTCATCCACCACACCCTTCGCTCTGTCTCTGCCACTCCTCTCTGCAAATCCCTTCACTATCTCCCCACACACTGTGGAATTAAATTCAAAATCCTTACCCTGACCTACAAAGCTCTCACCAACTCTGCTCTCCACTACCTGTCCTCATTAATCACCAAATACACCCCAGCCCGCTCCCTAAGATCAAACAGTGACCTGTGCCTAGCTTCTCCCTGCATCCCCTCTTTCCATGATAGACTGCAGGATTTCTCACACACAGCCCCCATCCTCTGGAATGCTCTCCCTCATAGTGTCAGACTTTCCCCTAGTTTTCCTTCCTTCAAACGCTCCCTTAACCCTTTCACTGCTGAGGATGTGTGGGGAACGTCCTCATTGACTCCTAAGGAAAGATAAGGGGGTTCCTTTGAACCCAGATATCTCCCGACTGTTGGCAGCGAGCATGGCCTTTCCAATGATACCAAACATGACCATGTTTAAAGTAAAGAAAAATAATAATAAAAAAGAAAAACGTGTTTTTTTAAGACGTGGAATGGCTCAGCAGTGAATTTTATTATTATTATTATTCTTTATTTATAAAGCACCAGCATATTCCGCAGCGCTGTACAATAAGCACAGTATAGACAGGGTTACAATACATTGAACAACATTTGACAAACAGTACAGGAGGAGATGAGGGCCCTATTCTCGTAGGAACTCACAATCTAGGAGGGTTGGGGTTGGAAACAGGAGGAGAGGACTGTAAGGTGAGAGTGATTGATGGTTGCGTCAGTGAGTTGGGTGGTAGGCTTCCCTAAATAGGAACGTTTTAAGGGAGCGTTTGAAGGAAGAGAAGTTAGGGGAAAGTCTGACAGTACGAGGGAGAGCGTTCCAGAGAGTGGGGGCTGCGCGTGAGAAATCCTGCAGTCTATCATGGGAAGAGGTGATGCGGGGAGAAGCTAGGCGCAGGTCACTGTTTGACCTTAGGGTTGAGGGGTGAAGGGGTTAAGACATTCCTATTCAGACAAGCCTACCACCCGACTCATTAGTACACCACACTGCCCAACCAGTCCATCACTCTCACCTTGCAGTCCCCTCCTTCTGTTTCCACCGCCAACCCTTCTAGATTGTAAATTCCCCGTGAATAGGGCCCTTGTTTCCTCCTGTACTGGTTTATCAAATGTTGTTCAGTCTCAATGTATTGTATCCCTGTCTATATCGTGCCCATTGTTCAGTGCTGCGGAATATGCTGGCGCTATATAAATAAAGTATTATAATAATAGGAGTCGCTACACAATGCCAGCAGTGACATCATGTACGGCCACAGGTATGGACCCCTGGAGTCCATAGAACTCCATGAACACAAACATGACCCTATGTGAAAGCCCATTCTTGTGCGTACAAAGTAGGTGGTGGATTGCACTGCCATCTGCACTGTGGAATCAGAAGTGAGTAGTATCATTTGATGAAAATTTAATTAATGAATGAAGCGGTTATACGTATTGAGTGAGTCATTGGTAGTGGCTCAAATGAATTAGGTCCCAGAGCATAAACATTCTATATAGGGAGTTTAAAAGGGTGGGCTTATGAAAAACATGTTTTTTTAAATAATTTATTTATTCCATCCCTCAGGTAAGAAGAACTCCATTCTTATGCACAAGGTTCAGCATGATCTGAACTCCGGTGTTTTCAACAATCAGGAAAATGAGATCATCCAGGAAATTGTAAAGTATGACAGAGAAATGGTACATCAGGCAGAGATCCAGCAACTCAGTGGTGGGATGTATGCAACTTGCAACCCTCCGTCCCCCCAACCTCAAGTTACATCTGCCATAGCTACCTTGCAACAGGCTGTAGCCATGAGCTTTTGCCCCCCCATGGCTAGTCCACTGGTGGGATCCCCTCGCGTAATGAGACGACTACAATATGCTCAAGGAGGATCTGGGGGATTTTCACTGTCTCCAGCCTTGTTCCAACCACCTCTTCAGCTATTGCAGCAGCATCAACCTCCACGGCAGCCCAACACAGCTAGCCCTCCTTTGCAATCACCACGGGTCTCCCAGAACTTTGCCTATCCAGCAAGGGGGCAAACTGGCTCTCAACTATCTCTTACACAGTCTGGCGCTTCTCCTTCACCTCATCGGCTCTCTGTCCACAAGAGCACCCACTCTTTACACTCTGCCACCCTGACCCGTGAATCTCGTCCACTCTCTGCCTCACAACCTTCATTGCCTCAGGGGGCATCACAGCTCCGCAGTCCACCAGCACCTCCTCCATCTGCTGGTAGCTTCACTTCTACAGGAGCAAAGGGAGGATTTGGGCCACAAGTTGGGCCAAGGGCTCCTGTACCTGCAAGGCTAACTCTATCCCACCAATTGTCCTCATCTGGTTCTGTAGGTGGTGTTTCAGACTCTGCAGGAGCTGCTTCTTTAGGTGGGAGGAAGGATTCAGTCGTTAGTGCTCCTGATACTGATCCTGTGAGGGGAAGGCTTTCTGCTAATTTGTGATGCAGTGACAAAAGGACACTAGAGAAGGCCACATTTTGTGCAATTATAAAGTGAAGGGGCAGGTAGTAGTAGAAAGAACCCACCCGTTTTCCTGTTCTTCATTAATTATTGCTGGAGTAGCCTTCAATCATCTGGCCTTGTTTTCCTGTACTGAAGAAGTTTCTATAGCCACCATCTGACGTATAGCTTTACATTGAGATCTGCCATTCATCAGACTTCCCCTTCAAACAAAGCAGGAGCAATATAACATCATTCTGATGTGAAGAATCTCCCTCAACTACAGAATATGACTCCTTGCACTTAGTCCATACATGCACACAAGCGATAATGTGATGGATGGAAAGCAATTTCTAACTATTACTTTTTGTGTGAATCAGGAATAGGATCTGCCTAAGGTCAAGCGTAATTTGTTAGCACCCATTTTTGTTTTTCCTCTGATGAAACCAGTTCAAATTTGCAAACTGCAGGCAGTTTGTCATGAAGTTTAACACTTCTCCAGGATTATCCTGATCCAGTGACTGTGTCATAGCAATGGTTTTTTTTCCTCCCTTTTTCAAAATCTGGCAGATATGTATACATAAAAAAAAAATTATTTAAGAGTTTACAAACCTATTGTGTGATAGCAATGTTGTCTAGGTCGTAGTTGCAAAGTTAAATGTATCAGACCCGTGGCCTTTAGTTGCTACTACTCCTTTCTGGGCTAGTGTCATGCATTATAAAGCCCCTAATACCACTAAACATCATACACTAATCGTTATTGCGAATCTACAGCAAGCTTAGGCGCTATGTACATACCAGCGGCATAAAAAGGTACCACTACAGAGCAAAATAGGAAATATATGTGCATACAAAAGTGTGTATCAATCTATCTTAAAATGCATTTTTACCAACCGAATTAAAAGCCCACACTACCCGCTGGAAATCAAGAACACAATTAGTCTGTGTGTCCATCCAAACCACTTACTCCTACTATGGAGGACTATTTATCTTTATTTTTGTCACTAATATCCTACTTCTGCCACCACCCTGCATTTTGTTCATTTCATGGATTGTAATTTAGAAAGCCATATTGTGTATTATCACACAGCTGTATATTATATCTGTATAATCTGTACTATAAATCCTGTTCTTTAATGCAGGAAAAGGGATGGGTATCAAATTATAATAAGTTTAAGTTTCCATGATAAAATACATAAATTGTACTTTGCAACAGTGTGTATTACTTTGCAATAAGTGCTGCGCAGGGGTATGTCCTGTTGTGGGGCAGTCCCATCACAAATCTTAGGAACAGGTTTTAGAAATACCTGTAGAAACCGTACATAACGTAATGTTTTGGTCCTCACCAAAACTCCATTCCTTAGTTTCGAATGCGGTGTAATGTCACTTGTAGGAAAAGGGTTTTTGGGAGACAGAATAACCAGAATTGGTGCTTACATTACCCATCACTCAAAAAGGGCAGCCAAAACTAAAATGCCAAGGAAGTCTCCTCTGCATGAGAGATACAGCAATCTCTGTCAATCATCTTGGCCTACTTAGGCCTTGTCAGGAGGCCGTAGCGAAGTAGGCCAACATGATTGATGTATCACTTGTGTAGAGGAGACTTCTTTGGTCTTTCAGTTTTGGCTGCCCTTCTTGGGTGAGACTGATTTGCATACAGTTAGACCTTCTCTGTAATGACAACAACGAGCTATATTCTTATGAAACCTGAATGGGGACTTACCGATGGCCAAGATACTTTTGGCACCACACATCCCATAATGCCTAGACAGCTATATCAGACACTATGGGATATGTAGTTCTAAAACATCTGGGGAGTCAAAGTTGCTGACCACTGCTGTAGAGGGTAATCCAGACGTTGACACCTTGCATATGTAGGGATCAGTTATATCCTCCTGCTGAGGACTGATCTCTCTCTAGCTACTTTCTTTGAAGTGCCCAACATATGGATTACCCTCTAGAGCAGGGATCTCAAACTCTGGTCCCCAGATGTTGATGACCAGAGAATCAAGGTAGGTGTAGTTCAGAAACCTCTGAACAAAAAACACGAGTGAACAGTGAATTTAAGAAACAAATTTTTAAATAAGAGCAAAAACCAGAGATGCGTCCCGGCAGCGTATTTATGCGTGATTACTAACGTTTTTAGTTTATCCCCGACAGGGTGTTCGAGTGTAGCTCGGAGTTAACTTTCAGTGCTGAAAGCGGTAACCCCGAGCCACACTCGGGCTGCATACATTACCTGCCCCTGCGTTCCCTCGCTGTCTCCCAGCGATCGCGGTGTTTTGCTTCCTGGTTCCCTTCTCCAAAGAAGGGAATCAGGAAGTAAAACTCCGTGATCGGCCAGAGGAGACAGCGAGGACAGAGAGGGAGTGCAGGGACAGGTAATGTATGCAGCCCGCGTGTGGCTCTGGGTTACAGCTTTCAGCACTGAAATTAACCTCGAGCCACACTCGACCAGGGATTAAATTGAATATTGCTTATACACGCGTGTATATGCAATATTCAATTTAATAATTTGTGTGTGAATGAGACCTTACCGTAGTAAACCCTTGTTCACATAAAGAAAGTTCTAGAGTATTAGTCAATGCTGTATTTTAGGGGAATGAGTGAATGCAAAATATAAATTGAAACCGAGGGTACAATTACAGTCAACTATCTTCTAAACCAAACCATCACAAAACAGCACCAGGTATTGAAGGATACCAAAAACATTCCATTTTCTGTGCAAGAACATTTTGTATAGTAGTGGGGGGAAATCAATATATTACATATATGGGATTGCCCCTGCAGGAGTTTTCCTAAACACTGATGCAGGGCCAATATTATGGTGGGGGAGGGGGGTGGGGTGCAGGCTAAATTCTATTCTCCCAAGACACATTAAGGGGTGGGAGCTACCCCCTCCTCCTCTGTTACAGTGCCACTGTCTGAATGACAGTGTCACTAATGAATGTATTTTAGGGGTACAGGGGTTGATAAAGGAAGAGTCGGGAGGTCTCTCGTCTCTTCAGAAGCTGCACTTTATTGAGCAAAATGATTCCAGCTTCTTTGTGTGTGCAATAAACAGTTATTTCTGGATTATGTGTGACTTGACAATTATTTTCAAAGAAAGTAATATTGTTAGGGTCTTATCCTGCCTTTTTTATTTTATGTATTGGGTGTATGTAGAAGTAGCTGGGCCGGCATTGATTGCACGGAACAGATCTGCTGCATTACTAATGCAGTGCCGTGGACCAAGGTTATTCCAAGGACATCTCAAGGATGAATGCAGCAGTGAGAAGATTGGTTTCACGTGTGGTGTTTAAGAGCTGCAATAAAGAGCCAAAACATTAGATGATAAATGTAATAGACGAGAGGGGGTTCTTCACAAAGTGAGACGTTTATGGATTTTGTAAACAGCAGAAATAGCCAGTTTTGCAGCACCAGATTTCACAAAAGTAAAATATAAAGAATGAGAGGAGCAGCTTCTCCTGTTGCTAGTTGGATTTTAGCTTTGTGAAATGCTGTTATGCAATACCAACGCTGTGTGAATAACCCCTATTGCTACTTACCCCTCCAAACACATATGTCCTGTATGTGTCTGGATAGTGTGCAATACTCATACATTTACACAGGGCTTGACAAATTAGTTAAAGTATTTTACCAGGAAGGATACATTGAGATTCTCTCGTTCAAGTATGTCCTGGAGCCAGATAAAAAAGTTAGGAGCTATTTTTTATGGTAATAAGTGAGCGATAGTCTCAACTCTCTGCCTCTGTCACAGCTATTTGAAATGTACGAAGTTCCTAAGAAGGTTATTAGGCAAAAGCTGAGAGGCATAACCTGCTCTGTGCATCTGTAACGATTCACATCAGAGCAACATAAGAGAAGATGTGCTGGGCAGAGCATTCATGTCTCTGTCTGTGTGATACTTGGGGGGGGGGGAGCTGCCCCCCCCTAGCAATCGGCGACAGCATGAGGTGGAGCCCCCCAGAGCTGCTGGGCAGATGCTGCAATAAAGATTTCTCACACTTGTGCCAACAGTGAATGGTCTGACAAAAGCCCAGGCGCCAGGATGCAATTTCTAGTCGCCCTGGTGCCTGGGATTTGACGAGCCCTACATTCACAAATCTAATATAAAAGGAGAAATAAAGAATTTCCACTCAAAGCAGATAAAATTATTTGACGTTTATAAACAAGCAGGCTTATGCCCCTCCCATTACAAGTACAAGTGGCTCCTGTGATAACAGGCAGCTGAGTCAGAGACACAGAGCAAACTTCCACAGGAAGGATATCTAGACATTCAGTGCGGTGGCCTGTGTATTTCAAGCCACACGCCTCCATCTATCCAGTATGATGCTCTCCAACCGCTCACATGGCGTATGCACAATCCATCGCAGAGATGCTTGTGATCAGCTGAAGAAATAGATGGAATCTTTTACCTGTTTCAAGTCAAAGCCTCCTGCGTGGGATAGGAAAGAGCAAAACATCAGATTGAATACGTTTCAGCTTGTGTTCTCTCTACAGAAAGTCAGTACTTACCAGTCTCTGGAACTTGGTTGAAATGCAGAAGCATTCTCAGTGTATCTGTAGACCTGTTTGGGTTAGTGTCCAAGCTGAAAACAATGGAATGAAAGGTCTTAGTCATGCCAACTTGGTAACTTCAGCCAATGCTTTTTCCCTATTGAAGGTTCCCAAGATGCTTATGATGAAATGCCCACAGTCTTACGCAAAACATGCACGTTCCATTACTTACTTCTGGCAGTATTTTTGTTGTAAGAATATTGACAGGTTATGTAGTATTGGCTGACTATGCAAGGCCACAAACTGCTCCCGGCAAACCTGCAGAAAGGTACAAAAAGACATAGCGGCATCTGTGAGGTGGGACGAGGCCATTAATCACAGTTTTTCATCAGAATAAAACTAAGAGACTTGAAAAAGGTTTAGTATGCGAAGAAAAGAGAAAACACTTTGTTCAACTAACAGGGTTATTCAAAGAGATCTGAATGGCTGGAGAAAGGTAACCGAACGATGAAAATCAGCATTCGGTTACCTTTCTTGGACATTCTGCTATCCAGAGAGCAGGCAGTTCGCCAAATACTGGCGAATTGCCTGCACATTCGGTGCCTGTTCGAGGGCAGTGAAATTCCCATAAAAAAGCACTGCTTCGGCTATTCAGAGAACAAAAACCAGCAGTGAAAGGTTCCCCAATGCCCTGCCATTCGGTGGTTTCATTCGACGGGTTTATTCAGGCGAATCCCATAGGCTTCAATGTTAAAAATATTCCCGTTTTAATCCAATATCTAATAAACCATTCATTATAATATTCTGCAGTAAAAAGACTCTATAGATTTTTTTTGGATATTTTAAGCATTTTTTCTGGATTTTTCTTTTAACTTTACTTATTTTTTTCTGTAACAGCCCTTTTTATTATCATTCCCTGGACCTCATATTTAAATTTCAGACATTTTCGCTCAGTAGTTTCTTTGCAAACAGCATTTCATTTTTCAAACATTCAAGCAAACTGTTTTGCTAATTTATTCACTCCATTCGTCTGCGGTGTCGGGTTTTTCCAGAGGCTGCGCTGCGTGTGATCGGCTCCTGCTCGGGTTTTTCCAGCGTCTTTGGCGGGTTAATCCAGATGTTTTTGCGGGTTTCGGAGTGTATTCGCCGGGGTTTTGCGGTGACTTTTCATCGGGTTTGCAGGAGCTTTTCCCCGTGGTGCTTGCTGAATACACCGCAGGGTCGCCGAAATGGGATTGCCGAATTGAAGAGCACGAAAAGTCACCGAACATGCGGTGACTTTTCGATTCTCTTTGAATAACCCTGTAACTTTTTCTAAAGGCTAGTAATTCATTTGCACACATTAATAATTTAAACCATATGTATAAAAGGTAAACCCTGGCCTTGACACCTTTTAAAAATTAACTATATAGACAAAAAAAAAAGACAGTACATAGCTATATGAAAAATCTGCACGGCACCAAATCCTCAGGCCTTGCACAGTGCAACTGTGAGCAATTTAGGCCGGGTGCACACAAGCGCACCTAGTGCGCCCGTACTTACCGGCACCCGTCGCAGCCATGTGACACTGCGACGGGGCCGGTCACAAGCTTGTGTGTGCGCAGCAAGCGTCCGCCTAGAAAGCCTCCCCGTCAATGAGCATCAACGGGGCTGCAAAGCGCGATCCTCCATAGGAGAATCACGGGTGCAGGTGGGCGTCGAGTGGAAGAAACGTCCACTCTCACGGACGTTCCTTCCACTCCGAGTGCACTCGTGCTCACCTGGCAACATTGAGACAGACCTCAGGGAAGTCCTAAACCCATTTTTGCGGGATCCACTTGACCAGTACAGATGGAATAAAAAAAAATGAGTATACATAGGTCAGGTTTAGATACAGCAGGTCAGGCTCGCACAGCTGAGCATGCTCTGTATTCCCTTTTCTAAGTCACAAAAGTATACACGACTGTTAAAAAGCAGAGAGGAATGCTGTTAATCCTTGCAAAACTAAAATCAGAGAAATAATGATAATCTACGAAAAAGGGGCCTCTAGCCACCAAGGCCACTTAAGCTAATTTAAGTAGTTGTGGTGGCTGGCCAGCCCTGCTCTTCCCTCCCAGACGGTCCAGAGCATTTAAAAGCAAAGAACGTACGCTATGAAGGCGGTCATGTCAGAGGCTGCCATACGGCATTCCAGAAATGAGGATCAAGCACAATCTAAACTATCAGGGTTATTCAGAGAGGTGAAAACCAGGAGAATGAACAATCTAGACCAAATAGCCGATTTGGAAAGGGAGATAAATGGGAGAATTTTTCTGGTTTGGCTATTTTGACCTAGAATTTACACTTCTCCAGTCATTCTCCTGGTTTTCACTTCTCTCTGAATAACCCTGTATGTCAGAGCAGTTTTGTACGCAGGTTAATTTTAATGAGTCGACTGAGTGAATGAGCGTTCAATGCAAAAACATTGGGTGACACTGGTAACATATGAGATCGCCACCTTGTGTCTGCAAAGAAAAATGCTGCAAAAAAAAAAAAAAAAGTGAAATATATGGGAAATTTAAGAAGAAAAAAAAAAAAAAGTACTTCACCTGAAAAATCAGTGCAATGATGTCATTTTTATCTACTATCCTATACCCACCAAACCATGAATGCGGGTTTCCTACAGGATTAGATGTTGTTATAGTTGATGAATTAGCATCCATGTTGATATAGTAATCTGTATAAGCATATATACCCTTGCAGATCAGCAACCACGTCTGGCCATTAAAAATAGTCCGTACTGACCACCCGTGTGTAGCTTTTATACATCAGTAATTAGAGCAATTTTTTTTATGTGTTTAATAAAAAGGTTAAGTTTTATTTATTAAATTTGCACATCACAGTACTTCCTGATATCTCTATGCAAAAATCACCATACTCTGACGAGAGTAAGGTGCGAAAATAAAACTGGTGTAACTTTTAGGGTTACCGCTAACCAACAGATTTGTTTACAGTCGTCACTTTAATTCGATCATGCTCAATACCCAGGACATACTTGAAAACGAGAGAAATCTCAATGTATCCTTCCTGGTAAAATCCTTTATAAATAAATTAATTCATTTTTAGGCAACAGATTCTGCTCTTTTTGATTGACACCTAACCCTTCAACCTACCGCTCACTACCAGGCAGCTTGGATTTTGAATTTCCCAGATGACTGTCACCAGGTTACTGGTGATGTCAGAAGGCTCTCTGCGTTGACATCACCCTCTCTCAAAACACCCACGATACGGAGTGTCCTGTGAGAGGCAGCCAATAGATTGGATCTGCCTGTGGTCGCTCGCCATGATCCAACATTCTGTGCAGGCTATATGGAACTTGTGTAAATAAAAATGGGCATCTTCCCGGCGATGCACAATTTGCATATCCTACACAATACAATCTGCATAAGAATACTAATTGTAAAAAAAACAATAGGGACTTCCGGATTTCCCTTACTTGACAGGGACAAGCAGTGCATGCCGAGGGAGAAAGGGAAGTAGATGCTCAATTCAAATTCGTATAATAGTGTAATAGTGAAGTGCCACGCACCCAAATACCCACAACTGCTATTATACCGAAAATGGTGGTCTGCCAAAAAAACAAAATTGCCCATGAGGGTGGCAGTTATTCAAATACATACATAATACCTGAGAATAATATCCAGAAAAGTGTCTACTTTAATCTCAGCTCCTTTGTAGAGAAGAGAGAAAAAACATAATAGTCCAATATAGTGTAGTATATAAGTCACCAGATGTGACAAAATACCTTTTTCAATAGCACTAGTTAAACTCTGTCTCCTGAGCCTTACCCTGGCTCTAGATGGAAGTGGTTATGGGTATTTGTCTTCTTCCTCCTTAGGTAACCCAAACACCTTTTACTCCTCCTTACTCCAGCACAAATGGTGACCAACATACTGCACTATATTGGACTCTATTCTGTTCAGCATCTGCTCAGTTATTTAAGGGCAAAAAAAAAAAGAAAAAGAAAAATTGGGGGTATTTTATATTCGAGTGTCCCTTTAAGCCTTCTACCTTGTTCATAATGTCCACAGTATCGGCATGCGTCCAGAAACAGTCATGAACTGACACGAAGGTAAGACCTTGTCTATAAAAAGAGAACAAGAGAAGAAAGGGTCAGCATGCAGAAACAAATTCCATCAAAACTGGACAGACTCTTGAGAAGGTCACAGGTAGACCTAGACCTGAACAGAGCAAAAGATTGCCAAAAGATTAACATTGAACAAAAGAATAATTGTCCACCAATCCATGATTCTGTTAACAGCGTAGTACAAGCTTCTTGTATTGTTTGCATATGACATGAGCCAAGATGTAAAATATTCAAATACTTCTGTGATCATAATCTCACACAGCTCCTGCTGATGTGAAAAGATAAATTCCTGTGGTCACATGAAAATGATCATACAGGATTAATTATACATCATATAATCCCGCTGCCTACAGACAAGCTGAGGATTACCGTAGAAAAATCCTTCCTGGTTTAGGCAGAGATCACATCAGAAGGACCAAAGCCAGAATGTATAAAAATATGGGTAACCTTTTATGGTTAGCAATACATTAAATATAATGTGCTGTCCCAGCCAGATATGTCCCTAATCATAACCTTCAGTGGCAAGAGTAGGTACTAGATTTTACAGAATCCATTAACAAAGTGGGGAAGTTCTGTACACTGTATGTGAACACAACATCTGCCAGATTAACCTCCCCGGCGGTCTAATTTTTTCAAAATTTCGTGTCTAAAAGTGTCTAAATTTTTTTTTTTAGAGGAAACGTGTTTTTGTACGTAGTTAGTCTGTAATAATTAGGAATCACGCACTGAAATTCGTGCAATCAAGAGTCCTTACTGGTAAAATCCTTTGTAAATAAAATAGTAAATACACTGAGTCCGATAACGTTTGAAACACGAAATAATAATTTATTATCCCAAAAATTATTATCCTTAATAATGCAAATAAATGATATTCAATAAAATACAACAAAAAACACTGAAATCTGTCTGAAAACAAGGGTGAGACGATGTATGGTCTATTTCTTATCCTGTACTGCCACCTAATGGCCGTTCATAAACATTGCACTTTGGTTTATAAATTTGCTGCTGGTCCCACCCACCCTGCACGTGTGACTCGCACTCGCCACAATCACACTGAGGGGACAGCAAGGAGGTGAGTAAACATCCAGCCCGAGTGTGGCTCGGGGTTAAAGAGTATTCAGTATGGCAACGCTTTGTTTACACACAAAGAGATAGTGTGGGGTCATAACCTCTATGAAAATGGCAATTAAGAGAGGTCAACAAGGGACCCAGGAAGAGCAGGGTATAACTTAACCTTTAAGTATAAATATAAAAGTGATCTTAAGATATGTAAATGACAAGTGGTAATGCAAAGATGAACCCCTTCAGGCCTATTCACTGAAGGTGAAACTCTGTAGAATGACTGGAGAAGTGAAAATTCGAGGTCAAACTAGCCAAACCAGAAAAATTCTCCCATTTATCTCAGTTTCCAAATCGGCTATTTGGTCTAGATTGTTCTGTTCTCCTGCCAATTCTCCTGAATTTCACCCTTTAGTGAATAGACCTGATAGTGCAAGACCCTCTCGGTGATAGCTAGCTCTGGTTTGCTTTTGTACTTAATAAAAGGTGAGGCAAATGCCAATATTACTAGGCGGAAAGGAAAGCCTAAAATAACTCTAGATAGCTTTTATATTTACATTTGTGTTAAAGGTTAAGTTTTACCCTGACCCTGCTGGTTCACTAGCTGACCTAATCTTAACCCCTTAAGGACCAGGGAAGTCAATGCATTTATGACGTAAACGGTACATCATTGGTCCTCAAGGGGTTAACTGGCAATGCATTATGCTTTGACAAGTTAATATTTCAGACTTACTTATAGCAATGCAAAGCAGTGAGCATCATGTGTGTTGAGTCCAGCGAGTGGATGAAATTTGGAGGAAAAGCATTCTTTTGCTTCAAAGTATCTGGCCGCCTAAAGGGAGAAATGGTTTCAATGAGGAGGTCAATATGTGAACAAGACATTAGATAACAATTAACAATGGGGATCTGAACTAGGGGAACTGCAGAGAGCATTTGAAGGAAAAACGGCACAAAAAGGAATAAAAGATGCTCAGCTGAAGCATAGCTCACTCATTGGCATCATGGCTGTTCTGTACATTGACGATCTGCAGGTTACCAGAAAGCTGTGTAGAAAGAATTTAGGAAAAACTTACAAGTCGTAGACATAAAGCTAAACAAAATAACTGTAATAAACAGTAAAGTTTGAGAAAACCAAACATTTTGTTGTGAAAGAAGCGAGACACCTGACAGAATCAAGTCAGATATAAATGAAGCGAGGAGTCCCGTCTATGTATCACATACCAAGGTGTGTTTGCTGCGGTGATACGGCTGTATAATGGGTAACCCTAGAGGTGTCATCCATGCCACAGTATTCCCAGACCTCGAGATCATACGAGCACTTTCTGTCAACCAGAGCTGGGAACAATGAAAGTTTGGAGATCAGATACTAAAATGTGATTCACGTATAGCAGCTAGGAGCAGAACATTAGGTGAGCTTACCTGAATCGCTCTGGTACCAGAAAACATCTCCTTCAGGCTGTTGAATACCTGCTTTACCAGGTAATGAGAGGCCTCCCATACCCACTCCTAAAAAGGTATGGACAAAATGGAAACAAGTATAAATGTGCATTGGTTTGAAAAGGTCATCAAATGCCATGTTTGGTTGCATAAGACAATGCATTAAGTACAAAACCACAAAAAAAAAATTGAATTTATGTACATGTAAAAGAAAAAAAAAAAAAATAGCAAATATTAAGAAGTGACTAGAAAGATGGATACACAAAAGGAGAAGGTAATTGAAGAAAAAAAAACCACTTTGAAAAAGGAGCATAGATGAAACGGTTGCAGGATAACTAGTTCATTGGTCTTCAGCTCACTTACCATGATAGAGTAGACAAACGTCAAACGCTCCTGCCGGAGTCCAGCATTATGTAGAAATCATTTAATGCAACAGAATTTCATTTATTGTAAATTACATTTGCATATGATTCCCATAGTTGCAGCATACCGGAAATGTCATCCGATGTGTTGTAGCTCACACAACTGCTCTCTTGGTCTGGATCAGACCCGTAAAGCAATATTACAAAGCTTGTGGTAACTTAACCAGAACTGTTGTAAACTTACCCAAGCCATTATAGTCTATGGAGTTGTTCCGTTTTACCACCAGCTTTGTAATACTGCCCTGAGTGTCCCTGTTACACAGACACATGCTGCAACTTTGTGAATATTGACCAGCAGGGGGAGCCCTCTGCTGGTCAGATTAGCTAACAGTATTGTAGAAATATATGTATGGAGGCTACATACATTTTTACAGATCTGGTAATGGAAAATGCTTGTCCATAAAACCCATTGGGTCCCACCAGTGGTTTTATGGAAGGAAAAAAAAAATTTCACTTTTTATTGAAGGTGTTAACCGAGCTCAGGAAAACTACGCTGACAGAAAGAAACAAGATGTAGACAAGTGTAGATTGCATTTCTATTCATTTTTTACCTAGCCATCTTAAATGTGAATAAATGATTATACCCTTTTAACGCCAGCACACCATTGCAGTGTAGGCCATTTCAATTCTTGTTGGAACATGAAGACACACTATTATAGAGTAATTTTAAATTTGTCAGCTTTGTTAATATGGTATTCGGCTAGGACTGTACTTAAAAGGAACACGCTAGAGGAAAAAAATGGGAAAGGGGTGATAAGGGGTTAATACTAACAAAGAAACATAACGTTCAATGCCCTCTTCGAGGATATACACACGCACTCACTAAATTATATATACACACAAAATATAGATTTTAAAATACCTGAGGAAACGACTCCATCTCCTTTAGCCTCTTTTCAATTTGAAGTCGCCCTCCATAACGTGTTACTCCATACACAACAGTCATTACAGTCTGTTTCACTACCTTTCGTCCAATAAAACCATCCAGGAATTGAGCGACCTGCAATCCTTCAGCAGCATCTTTTTTCCGAAACTCTTCCACCTGTAACAACAGCATTCTGGGTAGCAGACTTGCTCGATATACCCTTTATTGTCATTTAGGGAATGATACACATAATACTGGCCTCATAGCTGTTGTCATGAGTTTTCATCCTTACCTGTTGAGCAACTCCACTGTATACATCCTGCGGCAAGTCACATGGCATCAGATTCACCGATTTGGCTCCTATTTCATCACGACCCAGAGCAGCATAATGCTGGAGACCATTACACGAGCCGTCCTTCAAAAGTCAGAGGCTCTGTTACAACATGCAATTCTGGAGCTATCACATCAATGGTTTGTGGCCATATTAGCTATGATCGGGTGAACCCCTCATTTTAACCTACCTGGTGCACAGGAAAGCAGGAAATGTATTTAGTAGGGTCAGGAGAGCGTGTCGCCTTTGCAATTTCCATGCAGCAAGCAAGGGCCTGCCACGGCTCATCTACTTCCATCCACCACTTCTTACCCTTTGAGGACAGAACAGAAAGTTGTACGGTTTGTGGCAAAAAAAAAAAAAACAACACATTGTAGATGCGAAGAACAGAAGATGAACTGAGAAAATAGGACACATTGAGGAGACCAAAGGAAAGACAGAAGGCATACTGCATTCAACATACATGCGCACACTCACAGTGAGTGGCCTGTCAGCAGAATCCAAAATATCCTCCATGATGCTGTCTGCATATTCCTTCCGCTCTTGCAAGGAGCTTTTCTTTTTTAGGCCTGTAAGGTTTATGAGATGGATCTTCAGCCAATCCAAACCTTTTGAGCCGAGCGCCCTGCCTTCAGCAAACAACAGCACTGCCCGCATCACATCACCACCCAAATGGTTGAAGTATGGAGGACACGGGTAGGTTCGTCCTCTGAAGTCCATGTTGTGTGGAAACCAAAAGATGCTTTCTCGTAGGTGGTTAGCAATTGACAGCTTGTATAGAGAGTCCATCCTCAGACTGTACATCTCCGCGGTCTTCTTGCGGCACCTTGCCAACTCTCTCTGGTATGTCATTTTATCCCAAGAGTTATTATTCAAAGGGTTCTGTACGGCTACTTGAGGTGCTTCAGATAATGGTGGTGGGATGTCCAATTTATCACTACCTTTCTCATTGAAGATAGAAATCACTATATCCAGCACCGGCTTGTTGATGCTCCAAGCACATATACCAAGCTGGTTTAAGGAGTCCAGTATTGGGTACAGTTTCCCAGGAGGGCTCTTCTCCAGCAGAAGCTGATGCTGTACTGCTCCTTCCATGCTCCTCATGAGCTTGGCAGGGCTGAAGAGGTAAGCTCCGAAGCGGGTACAAGTCCAAGGTACAGGTGGGCACTGCATAGGAATAATGTGCGATTCAAAGGTAAGTTTTGTTTCACCTGCATCAGAGACGATCTGACTGAAGATGGGGTGTGGTTTGATGAGCCCAATCTGTGAATGAGACAAAGTACGTTTGTCTAGAGAGGAAAGACCGAGACAATGGGACAATGACTGAAATAGAAACCAAATAATTAATAAATGTATGTTTTCATATAAGTATTTTACCAGGAAGGAAACATTGAGATTTCTCTCGTTTTCAAGTATGTCCTGGGTACATACAGTAACTCAAATTTTTTTTTATTAAAAGACTAGCTATTAAGCCTGCCCGGAGGGCAGTCTATTATTGTTGTTGCCAGCTCAGAATCTGTCCACATATTTGCTTTTCAAGGTCCTAGAGTATCTCTCTGAGTACCACGGAGAGGGTGGTGGATACATGGAACAGCCTTCCAGTTGAAGTGGTAGAGGCCAAAACAGTAATTGAATTTAAGCAGGCATGGGATAGGCATAAGGTTATCCTAAACAAAAGATAAATCCAGGTAAAGTATCCATGTAATTGGGCAGACTAGATGGGCCGAAAGGTTCTTATCTGCCGACATTTTTCTATGTTTCTATCTATATAAATGCGTTTGTAACGAGTCTATCGCCGTCTCGTCCATGACGGGAGGGCCGAGTGAGCAGTTGTGATGGGTGCGCGCGCAGCTGACAGCGCATTACAATGGCATTTATATATTAGAGCAGGCATCTCTTTTTCCTCTTAGAATGTAAGCTCCTGCGAGTGGGCTCCTCTTCCCTCTTAGATTGTAAACTCCCATGAACGGCTCCTCTTCCCTCTCTTAGATTGTAAGCTCCTGTAAGTGGCTCCTCTTCCAGGGCAGGCTGGCTGGCTCTGTCCACACCCCCCCCCACTCTTTTCATTTCATTAACCCCCCCACACACACTCTTTTTCATTCCCCCCCTTTTGATTCGGGTCCAGTGAGCAGCGGGTCCAGTGAGCGGTCGGGCGGCGGGTCCAGTGAGCATGGCGGCAGTTATTTTTTCCCCTCCCTTTTCTTTTTTCCCTCCCTCAGTTATTACCCCTCCCTTCAGTTCATTAACCCCCCCCCACACACACACACACACACACACATCCCTCCGTTTGATGCGGTGGGCGTCCATTGAGCGGCGGGTCCAGTGAGCGGAGGCAGGGCTTGTCAGCTTTTTTTTCCTTTTCATTGAGCGCATGCCGGCAGTTATTTTTTCCCCTCCTCCCGTCTTTTTTTTTTTTTTTTTTATCCCTCCCTTCTTTCCCCCCCCTTCCCTTTTTTTATTTCCCCCTCAGTTTTTCCCCCTCCCTTCTTTTTTTCCCACTCTACAGTTCATTAATCCCCCCCACACACATCCCCCAGTTTGATGCGTGAGCAGCAGATCTGGTGAGCGGCGGTTCCGGCAGCAGGGGGGGGCGGTGAGCGGCGGGTCCGGCGGTGCGCCGGGTCCGGTGAGCGGCGAGAGCAGGGGGGCAGCTATTGTGCTGCCAATACAAAAATGTAGCTGAAAAACCATCTGTTGTGCTGAAGCTCATCCCATTTACTGGAAGTCTCAAGAGATACAGGAAATGAAGGCTTAAAAAGTAAAAACAAAAATCACTCACCTGTCGAGTGCTGCGGAAAGAATACATATGGTACAGCACGGGAATGAGTTTGGATTCATTCTGTGGGCACAAACTGTTCTGCAATTTTATTTCCTTTACCATCAAATCCACCAAGAATGTGCCAACTTGCACCAGCAGGAATTTGGGCCAATTCGTATCCACATTTAACATGTATGGACTCCCAAACTTAGCCAGCTCTAGTTGTTCCCACATTTCCCGAGGAAGCATGCCAGAAACCTAAGAGATTTAAAAATAAAATTCAGCTGTCCAAGAATAAGAAACAACTCTTGAAGAATTAGACGTAGAGAAATGTAACACAACCTGAGAATTCTACCTATTAACCTCCCTGGCGGTTTTCCCAAGTGTGGCTCGGGGTTGAATCTCACCGCTGAAAGCGGCAACCCTGAGCAGTGGCGTCACAAGGTGGGGCAGGGGGTGCAGCCCACACCGGGCGACACCCTAATTTTTTTAATTTATTTTTAGACAAAAATGTTTTGCCAGGAAGGATATATTGAGATTTCTCTAATTTTTAAGTATGTCCTGGGTAGGCAAGGCCTAGGCTGGCACTTTCCTGGGGGCGGCAAAAAAAAAAACAACAGTAAAGGGGATATTCACAGAGCAACGAAACGACGCAGACATTTCAGTGTTCTGTTGTTCCGCGCACTTTGGGGAATCAAATTTCCCCAGTGAAGTCACTGCAGGGTCCCTGAAGTGCAGGGAATCAGCCACCGAATGCTGCCGCCCACTGTTTTCAAAAAAACTACTTAACGAAAATGTCTGAAATTTACATATAAGGTCCTATGAATGATAATAAAAAGGTCTGTTACAGAAAAAAAAGCTATTAGAAAGAAAGAAAAAATGCCCAAAAGATACTAAGAAGAAATCAATAAATATTCCTTTAATCTGTAGCAAAAAAGTCTCTTAAACGGTTTATTAGATATTGGATAAAAACGGGAAAATGTCTAACATTGAAAATGGTGTTCGCCTGAATAAACCTGACGAATGAAACCACCAGACATCAGGACATTTCTCTGCTGTTCAGGGTTCTCTGAACAGATTAACCATTACTTCTCTATGGGGACTTTTACTGCCTTCGAACAGGCACCTACTTGCTGGCAGTTTGCCAAAATTTGTTGTGTGAGCATATCACAGAGCTCCACAGCAATAAACCTCACAGTACTGTGCGCCGTGTATGAGCATTCAGTGTTATATGGGAGCACTGATTTATGAGTAAGGGTAGTTTAAAATAAAAAAAAAAAAACGTAAAACTGGGGGGGGGGGGAAGAGGTGACACCATGAGTTACCGCACCGGGTGACACCAACCCTAGTGACGCCACTGACCCTGAGCCACACTCTGGCTGGATACATTACCTGTCCCTGCGCTCCCTCGCTGACCCCCACAGTCTCCTCCGGCGATCACGCCGGCGATCAGCGCATTTTGCTTCCTGGTTCCCTTCTAGCAAGAAGGGAACTAAGAGGTCACGATCGCCAGAGGAGACTGCAGGGGACATCGAGGGAGCGCAGGGACAGGTAATGTATCCAGCGGCATCTCGAGTGTTGCTCGGGGTTACCGCTTACAGCAAAGGAATTTAACCCCGAGTCACACTCGGGATGCAGCTAGGGGGCTAAAAAAAATTAATAAAATTGTACCAATTCTGACATCTAAATGTCACGCCATTGTAACGCCAGGGAGATTAATCTGCCACACCAATTTTATAAGAAGGAATTGTCGCACTCACTTGTCCATCCTTGCCCAGAAGCTGGCAGTAGTCTCTGTATAAATCCCGCATTTGTTCCACATGTTGTTTCTTTATTTTTTTGCGAATCGAGTATCTGTTGTAGAGTTTGCTCCCAAGTTCATGAGACAAATAGAGAAAAGATTCTCCAGTGGGAGATATGCTGGTCAGAGACTGCAAAGGCAAGTAGCATAATGAAGAACTTTAGGGGTAAAAGGAAACAAAAATAAAAAAAATAATTGCCAAATGACAAAACATACAATTACTACACTCACCTCCATCATAATTTGTACGTACTGCTCTTCATCTAGCAGACATAAGTATGGGTAGAGATTCATCTTGCGCATCTTCCTGCTGATTCTTTCCAGGTGCTTCTTTGAGTCATGGAATGCTTGGTGCAAACTTTTTTCCCATTGAGCGCGTAGAGAATCCAGCAGAGCTCTCTGTAAATTACATGTGTGTCGAATGAAAATCATACACAAGGAAAAAGGCTGATTCTCCTGAATCTCCGTAAACCATTAAAGCGTTCACCCACCTTAGCAATCCACTGGATGAAGTAAGTGGTACGTAGTCGAATAAATCTTATCAAGCTGCCTTCCAAGCCAACCGATAGCAAATCAGGAGGTTGAGTGCCTTCAAACAGCTGACTTAGATGTTGCTACTATTCATCTTGTGGGTTGTGGTTGCATGCAACTCACTGGTTGGGCTAGGGTCAGACGAACGCACTTTATCACGGCCGTAGTAGCAGCAAATGACGGCCAATGTACAAAAGTGCGGCCGCGCAACGCAAGCGGCACACAAACGCATTTTTTTAGAGAACGTGATACCGCTAGTACTGACGTACAGAGTGCGCTGAGTCCACTAGCGGCATGTGTGCATGATTAGGAGACGTCAGACGCTGCTAAGGTCCGGCCAACATAACGTCCAGAAGCAAAAAGTGTTTTATTGATGATCCGTACAAAATCTCAGACGCAAATGCGCATCGTATGACCGCTATCGCGTATTCCGTGAAAAAAATACGTCCATTCGTTCGAACGCACTTTTTCATGGACAACGCGAAAAATGCGTTAGTCTGACCCTAGCCTCAAAGCTAGTATTAGTGTTTGTATTAGAGTCTTGTTTTAGAGCCAATTCTAGGATTAAGGTCAACTCTAACCCTAAAATTAGTCCTAACCGTAAACCGAAGCACCTATACTAACCTTATAAGCCGCACGAATAAAAAAGCACAAACACTAAACCGAACCATATTTACTAACCCTAATATTAAAAGAAGTGTCTTCTATACCTGTGCTATGTTTATTTGCATACAATTCGCCAGCTTCTGGTTTAATTTTTGGCATAAAATCCACCCTCCATCGATACATGCATTTAATCAAATTTTTCACGTAAAGGTAAATTAGGTTTCTTGTCACCACATTCAGATCATTTATTGATGGTACCGTTGTGAAAGGAGTTGGAAGAGCTCATGCCAAAACGTGAATCGATCTGGTAAAGCGTTCAGCACAATGGTGAATAAAAGGTGGAAAAGGGCATACGAAAATGTGAACGGAGCTGGTAGATTGCACACTAAACCAGTACCTCATATGGCACCTTCTGAGTCAATATGTGAACTCACCGCATTCATCCTGCTTTCTGTCACAGGCTGTCCGACCTCAACCGAATCTATAGTTACAGTGTCACAGCGCTCGTTCTCCACCTGCAGTTCAAATCGGTTTTGAAGGTCAGAAACCGCAAGGTTCAACCTGGGATAGGATGGCTGGGGATCCTGGTGCAAAGAGGAAAACATGAGGTTAATGAGCAACCTGTCCCTATAGCTACAGTAGAACTGGACAATAGCACATCTATGCCTTGCATCTCCACTCTGACATACACAAATCATACTGTGCAAATTCCACAAAATGCTCCAACTGCTATTCCTATACACTAAACACTTAGCAATTTTATATTTCCATCATGTAACTGAACCCCAATATATATTACAATTTATGCAACTACATTATATTGGTACGCGTCAGAGACTGACTCAAATTAATTAGATTTTTTATGATTTCTTAAAAAGTGAAAGTTTTAACCCTTGCATAACCATTAATTCACCACTTTAACCAGCTCCAGATCTGATCGTGGTGTGCCAGAACAGTCAGAGGAAGGGACACTCGCTTGAGCGTAGGACTTTGTAGCTTTTTACATAGCCACATAAACTGGGGGGAGGCGGGGGGGAGAGACATGCGTCCATCAGGTTCAGCCTTTCACACACACACACACACACCTACACACACCTACTGCTGTTGATCCAAAAGAAGGCATAAAACCCAGTCTGAAATGCTCACCGATATGCAACATACTGGGAAAAAATTCCTTCTTGACCCCAGAATGGCAGTCACATTTCTCCTTTGATCAAGAAGCTTACCCACACATATTAATATTACAATATACAGATAGTCCAGGTGCTGGAAATGTAAGATATCAAAACATGAGCATTGTATGTGCTTCCCTGGAGTCTTGGTTGTTGTTCCTGGACATTGCACCTTGAGTTTTAATTAGACCTTTACCCCATGGGCCTGCCCATACTCTATACCAGTGGTTCCCAACCACGGTCCTCAAGTACACCCAACAGGCCAGGTTTTGAGGATCACTTTGGGGAAATGCAGACTGAATCCTGCAATCACGGAGCAGCAAATCATATCACCTGTGCTGTGCTTCAGCTATCTGGAAAACCTGACCTGTTGGGGGTACTTGAGGACTGTGGTTGGGAACACTATACTGATCTTAATGCATAGGAAGCCGAGTCTACACAAAATTACTCCACTATTCAGAATCTGTTAGACACTACAGGCTGTCCTTGTAAGCCTCTACATTCTAAAGTCACTGAGAGACTAGAAAATTTGAGGAAGATGCCGTCGGCCATCTTGCGGCCTACCATCGGGCAGATCCCTGGACCGGGAGCCTTGAGTACTTCCCGGCCGGGGTGTCCTTCCGGCTACCATCTCGGGACCCTGCCCCACTCCGCAGCACCTCTGCTGCCCCCACCAACCCCTGCCTGGATGAATACCGGGAAGACGGAGGGCCCCCGTCTCCCAGCACAAGTGACTGTCCTGGTGGAGGGGGAGAGGAGAGTGCACATGCTTCCCTCGCTGACTGGCATGGAGGCACTGTTCCTGCGCCTGGACACCCTGCTATCGGAGGAGGGCGAGGCTGATCGCCCACTGACGAGGGGAGACATGAGGCGCTTCACAGTGGTCCTGCAGAGCTACAGAGAGACGGCTGCCTTGAACTCGCCTGCACCTGAGGGAGACCGGAAAGTAGCAGAGGAGCCTGGCTGCTCAACGGTGGAGGAGTCTGAAGATTTGGGGGATCCCATACCGCGCTGGAGTTCTCCGTGTTTGGGGGGAACCCATGGACCGCGAGTGAGCAAGGGAGAGACCGCTTATTTCGAGCATTACTAGCACAGCGACCATCAGATCGGCCAGCGTGGCCCTCTCAGAAAATGCTACAGTCGAGCAGAGGATAGCGACGCATGTAAAGATGGCTACCTGGGTGTGCGCACAGGGCTACCCGAGGTTAGTGGAGAACTTCCCTCAACGGGGTAAGAAGATGGCGTGGCTGTGTCTATTGGCACCAAGACCAGCCCTACTTCGAGCTGGCGACGCTGGGCTGCCTAAGATGACCCGGGCCTTGGATATACTTCTGTTTTGTGGTAGCAGGTTTGTCGACACTGTGGACCTTGGCCTACGCAGTACCCTGCCTGCTGCACGTGAGATTCCGCTAAGGGATGCCGGCTGAGATGGCCTTGCCGCTGATTGCTGTGTTCCTCTTTCGGCTGACTTTATATATATAGATTTTTTCTGTTTATCTTTTTTCTTTTATGAGACCTTGCTTGATATTACTTATGTCGCTTTCTGAGGACTCTTGCTTTTTGATGGGTTCTTTATTAACCCCCCCCTTCTTTGACATTTTTTGCGGCGCACTTATGAGACCCCCCCCCCCTACTGTTTTGTGTCTGAGGACTCCGGCTTTATCTTGATGTACCCCGAAGACTTGTTTTACCTTTGAGACTAGATGTACGCTTTCCTTTCCCCTTCTATCTTAGATACTCGTTCTGCTGGAGACGGTGTATCCCTCCCCCAGTGGCGTAGTGTGGGGGGGGGGGCCGTGGCCCCGGGCGCAGTTTTCTTAGGGGCGCATAATTTCAAAAGAAATTTGCGCCCCTAAACGTTGAGGCCCGGACTGACCCGCCGGGCTCTCGGGTGCCGCCCAAGGGGGCCCAGATGCCGGGCAGCGGGAGTGCCTGCCCGGTCCTGAACAGTGAGTCCGTCCGTGTTGAAGGGGAGGCGGCTGCGTGCAGGCGCAGGTCACGTGGTCCGGCTAATCAGGTGGTACTGAGTCTCTGTACCACCTGACTGGCCGGACCGCGTGACCTGCACACTGTTCAGGACCGGGCAGGCACTCCCGCTGCCCGGCATCTGGGCCCCAACCCCTGCTGGATCCGGAGGTGGGGCAATATCCATGTATGAGCTGGCTGCCGCAGGGGCAAATCCATGTGTGACCTGGCTGCCGCAAATCCATGTGTGACCTGGCTGCCGCTGGGGCAATATCCATGTGAGAGCTGGGGCAATATCCATGTGAGAGCTGGGGCAATATCCATGTGAGAGCTGGGGCAATATCCATGTGAGAGCTGGGGCAATATCCATGTGAGAGCTGGGGCAATATCCATGTGAGAGCTGGGGCAATATCCATGTGAGAGCTGGGGCAATATCCATGTGAGAGCTGGGGCAATATCCATGTGAGAGCTGGGGCAATATCCATGTGAGAGCTGGGGCAATATCCATGTGAGAGCTGGGGCAATATCCATGTGAGAGCTGGGGCAATATCCATGTGAGAGCTGGGGCAATATCCATGTGTGAGCTGGGGCAATATCCATGTGTGAGCTGGGGCAATATCCATGTGTGAGCTGAGGCAATATCCATGTGTGAGCTGGGGCAATATCCATGTGTGAGCTGGGGCAATATCCATGTGTGAGCTGGGGCAATATCCATGTGTGAGCTGGGGCAATATCCATGTGTGAGCTGAGGCAATATCCATGTGTGAGCTGGGGCAATATCCATGTGTGAGCTGGGGCAATATCCATGTGTGAGCTGGCTGCCGCTGGGGCAATATCCATGTGTGAGCTGGGGCAATATCCATGTGTGAGCTGGGGCAATATCCATGTGTGAGCTGGGGCAATATCCATGTGTGACCTGGCTGCCGCAAATCCATGTGTGACCTGGCTGCCGCAAATCCATGTGTGACCTGGCTGCCGCAAATCCATGTGTGACCTGGCTGCCGCAAATCCATGTGTGACCTGGCTGCCGCAAATCCATGTGTGACCTGGCTGCCGCAAATCCATGTGTGACCTGGCTGCCGCAAATCCATGTGTGACCTGGCTGCCGCAAATCCATGTGTGACCTGGCTGCCGCAAATCCATGTGTGACCTGGCTGCCGCTGGGGCAATATCCAGGTGAGAGCTGGGGCAATATCCATGTGTGAGCTGGGGCAATATCCATGTGTGAGCTGGGGCAATATCCATGTGTGAGCTGGGGCAATATCCATGTGTGAGCTGGGGCAATATCCATGTGTGAGCTGGGGCAATATCCATGTGTGAGCTGGGGCAATATCCATGTGTGAGCTGGGGCAATATCCATGTGTGTGCTGGGGCAATATACATGTGTGAGCTGGCTGCCGCTGGGGCAATATCCAGGTGAGAGCTGGGGCAATATCCATGTGTGAGCTGGCTGCCGCTGGGGCAATATCCATGTGTGAGCTGGGGCAATATCCATGTGTGAGCTGGCTGCCGCTGGGGCAATATCCAGGTGTTCGATGGGGCAATATCCATGTGTGAGCTGGGGGCAATATCCATGTGTGAGCTGGGGGCAATATCCATGTGTGAGCTGGGGGCAATATCCATGTGTGAGCTGGGGGCAATATCCATGTGTGAGCTGGGGGCAATATCCATGTGTGAGCTGGGGGCAATATCCATGTGTGAGCTGGGGGCAATATCCATGTGTGAGCTGGGGGCAATATCCATGTGTGAGCTGGGGGCAATATCCATGTGTGAGCTGGCTGCCGCTGGGGCAATATCCATGTGTGAGCTGGGGGCAAATCCATGTGTGAGCTGGGGGCAAATCCATGTGTGAGCTGGGGCAAATCCATGTGTGAGCTGGGGGCAAATCCATGGGTGAGTGCTGGGGCCATGTGTGAGATCTGGGGCATGTGTGTGGGGGCAATCCATGTGTGAGCTGGGGGCAAATCCATGTGTGAGCTGGGGGCAATCCATGTGTGAGCTGGGGCAAATCCATGTGTGAGCTGGGGCAATATCCATGTGTGAGCTGGGGCAATATCCATGTGTGAGCTGGGGCAATATCCATGTGTGAGCTGGGGCAAATCCATGTGTGAGCTGGGGCAAATCCTGTGTGAGCTGGGGCAAATCCATGTGTGAGCTGGGGGCAAATCCATGTGTGAGCTGGCTGGCTGGGGCAATATCCATGTGTGAGCTGGGGGCAAATCCATGTGTGAGCTGGGGGCAAATCCATGTGTGAGCTGGGGGCAAATCCATGTGTGAGCTGGGGGCAAATCCATGTGTGAGCTGGGGGCAAATCCATGTGTGAGCTGGGGGCAAATCCATGTGTGAGCTGGGGCATATCCATGTGTGAGCTGGGGGCAATATCCATGTGTGAGCTGGGGCAATATCCATGTGTGAGCTGGGGCAAATCCATGTGTGAGCTGGGGCAATATCCATGTGTGAGCTGGGGCAATATCCATGTGTGAGCTGGGGCAAATCCATGTGTGAGCTGGGGCAATATCCATGTGTGAGCTGGGGCAATATCCATGTGTGAGCTGGGGCATATCCATGTGTGAGCTGGGGCATATCCATGTGTGAGCTGGGGCAATATCCATGTGTGAGCTGGGGCATATCCATGTGTGAGCTGGGGCAAATCCATGTGTGAGCTGGGGGCAAATCCATGAGTGAGCTGGGGCAAATCCATGTGTGAGCTGGGGCAAATCCATGTGTGAGCTGGGGGCAAATCCATGTGTGAGCTGGGGCAAATCCATGTGTGAGCTGGGGGCAATCCATGTGTGAGCTGGGGGCAATATCCATGTGTGAGCTGGGGGCAATATCCATGTGTGAGCTGGGGGCAATATCCATGTGTGAGCTGGGGGCAATATCCATGTGTGAGCTGGGGGCAATATCCATGTGTGAGCTGGGGCAAATCCATGTGTGAGCTGGGGCAAATCCATGTGTGAGCTGGGGCAAATCCATGTGTGAGCTGGGGCAAATCCATGTGTGAGCTGGGGCAAATCCATGTGTGAGCTGGGGCAAATCCATGTGTGAGCTGGCTGCCGCTGGGGCAATATCCATGTGTGAGCTGGGGCAATATCCATGTGTGAGCTGGGGCAATATCCATGTGTGAGCTGGGGCAATATCCATGTGTGAGCTGGGGCAATATCCATGTGTGAGCTGGGGCAATATCCATGTGTGAGCTGGGGCAATATCCATGTGTGAGCTGGGGCAATATCCATGAGCTGCAATATCCATGTGTGAGATGGGGCAATATCCATGTGTGAGCTGGGGCAATATCCATGTGTGAGCTGGGGCAATATCCATGTGTGAGATGGGGCAATATCCATGTGTGAGCTGGGGCAATATCCATGTGTGAGCTGGCTGGCTGGGGCAATATCCATGTGTGAGCTGGCTGCCGCTGGGGCAATATCCATGTGTGAGGGGGGAAAATGTGTGAGCTGGGGGAAATCCATGTGTGAGCTGGGGGCAATCCATGTGTGAGCTGGGGGCAAATCCATGTGTGAGCTGGGGGCAAATCCATGTGTGAGCTGGGGGCAAATCCATGTGTGAGCTGGGGCTGTGTGAGCTGGGGTCCATGTGTGAGCTGGGGCAAATCCATGTGTGAGCTGGGGCATATCCATGTGTGAGCTGGGGGCAAATCCATGTGTGAGCTGGGGCAATATCCATGTGTGAGCTGGGGCAATATCCATGTGTGAGCTGGGCAATATCCATGTGTGAGCTGGGGCAAATCCATGTGAGAGCTGGGGGCAAATCCATGTGAGAGCTGGGGCAAATCCATGTGAGAGCTGGGGCAAATCCATGTGAGAGCTGGGGGCAATCCATGTGAGAGCTGGGGCAAATCCATGTGAGAGCTGGGGGCAATCCATGTGTGAGCTGGCTGCCGCTGGGTATAGTGTGAGCTGGGGCAATATCCATGTGTGAGCTGGGGCAATATCCATGTGTGAGCTGGGGCAATATCCATGTGTGAGCTGGGGCAATATCCATGTGTGAGCTGGGGCAATATCCATGTGTGAGCTGGGGCAATATCCATGTGTGAGATGGGGCAATATCCATGTGTGAGATGGGGCAATATCCATGTGTGAGATGGGGCAATATCCATGTGTGAGATGGGGCAATATCCATGTGTGTAGGGGCAATATCCATGTGTGAGATGGGGCAAATATCCATGTGTGAGATGGGGCAAATCCATGTGTGAGCTGGGGCAAATCCATGTGTGAGATGGGGCATATCCATGTGTGAGCTGGGGCAATATCCATGTGTGAGCTGGGGCAAATATCCATGTGTGAGCTGGGGCAATATCCATGTGTGAGCTGGGGCAATATCCATGTGTGAGATGGGGCAATATCCATGTGTGAGCTGGGGCAATATCCATGTGTGAGCTGGCTGCCGCTGGGGCAATATCCAGGTGAGATGGGGGGCAAATCCATGTGTGAGCTGGGGGCAAATCCATGTGTGAGCTGGGGGCAAATCCATGTGTGAGCTGGGGGCAAATCCATGTGTGAGCTGGGGCAAATCCATGTGTGAGCTGGGGCAAATCCATGTGTGAGCTGGGGGCAATCCATGTGTGAGCTGGGGGCAAATCCATGTGTGAGCTGGGGCAATATCCATGTGTGAGCTGGGGGCAATATCCATGTGTGAGCTGGGGCAATATCCATGTGTGAGCTGGGCAATATCCATGTGTGAGCTGGGGCAAATCCATGTGTGAGCTGGGGCAAATCCATGTGTGAGCTGGGGCAAATCCATGTGAGAGCTGGGGCAAATCCATGTGAGAGCTGGGGCAAATCCATGTGAGAGCTGGGGCAAATCCATGTGTGAGCTGGGGCAAATCCATGTGTGAGCTGGGGCAAATCCATGTGTGAGCTGGCTGCCGCTGGGGCAATATCCATGTGTGAGCTGGGGCAATATCCATGTGTGAGCTGGGGCAATATCCATGTGTGAGCTGGGGCAATATCCATGTGTGAGCTGGCTGCCGCTGGGGCAATATCCATGTGTGAGATGGGGCAATATCCATGTGTGAGATGGGGCAATATCCATGTGTGAGATGGGGCAATATCCATGTGTGAGCTGGGGCAATATCCATGTGTGAGCTGGGGCAAATCCATGTGTGAGCTGGGGCAAATCCATGTGAGAGCTGGGGCAAATCCATGTGAGAGCTGGGGCAAATCCATGTGTGAGCTGGGGCAAATCCATGTGTGAGCTGGCTGCCGCTGGGGCAATATCCATGTGTGAGCTGGGGCAATATCCATGTGTGAGCTGGGGCAATATCCATGTGTGAGCTGGGGCAATATCCATGTGTGAGCTGGGGCAATATCCATGTGTGAGCTGGGACAATATCCATGTGTGAGCTGGGACAATATCCATGTGTGAGCTGGGACAATATCCATGTGTGAGCTGGCTGCCGCTGGGGCAATATCCATGTGGGAGATGGGGCAATATCCATGTGTGAGATGGGGCAATATCCATGTGTGAGATGGGGCAATATCCATGTGTGAGATGGGGCAATATCCATGTGTGAGATGGGGCAATATCCATGTGTGAGATGGGGCAATATCCATGTGTGAGATGGGGCAATATCCATGTGTGAGCTGGCTGCCGCTGGGGGCAATATCCAGGTGTGAGAGCTGGGGCAATATCCATGTGTGAGCTGGCTCCGGGGGCAATATCCATGTGTGAGCTGGGGCAAATCCATGTGTGAGCTGGGGGCAAATCCATGTGTGAGCTGGGGCAAATCCATGTGTGAGCTGGGGCAAATCCATGTGTGAGCTGGGGCAAATCCATGTGTGAGCTGGGGCAAATCCATGTGTGAGCTGGGGCAAATCCATGTGTGAGCTGGGGCAAATCCATGTGTGAGCTGGGGCAAATCCATGTGTGAGCTGGGGGCAATATCCATGTGTGAGCTGGGGCAATATCCATGTGTGAGCTGGGCAATATCCATGTGTGAGCTGGGGCAAATCCATGTGAGAGCTGGGGCAAATCCATGTGTGAGCTGGCTGCCGCTGGGGCAATATCCATGTGTGAGCTGGGGCAATATCCATGTGTGAGCTGGGGCAATATCCATGTGTGAGCTGGGGCAAATCCATGTGTGAGCTGGGGGCAATATCCATGTGTGAGCTGGGGCAAATCCATGTGTGAGCTGGGGGCAATCCATGTGTGAGCTGGGGGCAATCCATGTGTGAGCTGGGGCAAATCCATGTGTGAGCTGGGGCAATATCCATGTGTGAGCTGGGGCAATATCCATGTGTGAGCTGGGCAATATCCATGTGTGAGCTGGGGCAAATCCATGTGTGAGAGCTGGGGCAAATCCATGTGTGAGCTGGCTGCCGCTGGGGCAATATCCATGTGTGAGATGGGGCAAAATCCATGTGTGAGATGGGGCAATATCCATGTGTGAGATGGGGCAATATCCATGTGTGAGCTGGGGCAATATCCATGTGTGAGCTGGGGCAATATCCATGTGTGAGCTGGGGCAATATCCATGTGTGAGCTGGGACAATATCCATGTGTGAGCTGGGGCAATATCCATGTGTGAGCTGGCTGCCGCTGGGGCAATATCCATGTGTGAGCTGGGGGCAAATCCATGTGTGAGCTGGGGGCAAATCCATGTGTGAGCTGGGGGCAAATCCATGTGTGAGCTGGGGGCAAATCCATGTGTGAGCTGGGGGCAAATCCATGTGTGAGCTGGGGCAAATCCATGTGTGAGCTGGGGCAATATCCATGTGTGAGCTGGGGCAATATCCATGTGTGAGCTGGGCAATATCCATGTGTGAGCTGGGGCAAATCCATGTGAGAGCTGGGGCAAATCCATGTGTGAGCTGGCTGCCGCTGGGGCAATATCCAGGTGTGAGATGGGGCAATATCCATGTGTGAGATGGGGCAATATCCATGTGTGAGATGGGGCAATATCCATGTGTGAGCTGGGGCAATATCCATGTGTGAGCTGGGGCAATATCCATGTGTGAGCTGGGGCAATATCCATGTGTGAGCTGGGGCAATATCCATGTGTGAGCTGGGGCAATATCCATGTGTGAGCTGGGGCAATATCCATGTGTGAGCTGGCTGCCGCTGGGGCAATATCCATGTGGAGATGGGGCAATATCCATGTGTGAGATGGGGCAATATCCATGTGTGAGATGGGGCAATATCCATGTGTGAGATGGGGCAATATCCATGTGTGAGATGGGGCAATATCCATGTGTGAGATGGGGCAATATCCATGTGTGAGATGGGGCAATATCCATGTGTGAGATGGGGCAATATCCATGTGTGAGCTGGCTGCCGCTGGGGCAATATCCAGGTGAGAGCTGGGGCAATATCCATGTGTGAGCTGGCTGCCGCTGGGGCAATATCCATGTGTGAGCTGGGGGCAAATCCATGTGTGAGCTGGGGGCAAATCCATGTGTGAGCTGGGGGCAAATCCATGTGTGAGCTGGGGCAAATCCATGTGTGAGCTGGGGGCAAATCCATGTGTGAGCTGGGGCAAATCCATGTGTGAGCTGGGGCAAATCCATGTGTGAGCTGGGGGCAAATCCATGTGTGAGCTGGGGGCAAATCCATGTGTGAGCTGGGGCAATATCCATGTGTGAGCTGGGGGCAATATCCATGTGTGAGCTGGGGCAAATCCATGTGTGAGCTGGGGGCAATATCCATGTGTGAGCTGGGGCAATATCATGTGTGAGCTGGGGGCAATCCATGTGTGAGCTGGGGCAATATCCATGTGTGAGCTGGGGCAATATCCATGTGTGAGCTGGGCAATATCCATGTGTGAGCTGGGGCAAATCCATGTGTGAGCTGGGGCAAATCCATGTGTGAGCTGGCTGCCGCTGGGGCAATATCCATGTGTGAGCTGGGGCAATATCCATGTGTGAGCTGGGGCAATATCCATGTGTGAGCTGGGGGCAAATCCATGTGTGAGCTGGGGCAAATCCATGTGTGAGCTGGGGCAAATCCATGTGTGAGCTGGGGCAAATCCATGTGTGAGCTGGGGCAATATCCATGTGTGAGCTGGGGGCAATCCATGTGTGAGCTGGGGCAATATCCATGTGTGAGCTGGGGCAATATCCATGTGTGAGCTGGGCAATATCCATGTGTGAGCTGGGGCAATATCCATGTGTGAGCTGGGGCAATATCCATGTGTGAGCTGGGGCAATATCCATGTGTGAGCTGGCTGCCGCTGGGGCAATATCCATGTGTGAGCTGGGGCAATATCCATGTGTGAGCTGGCTGCCGCTGGGGCAATATCCATGTGTGAGCTGGGGGCAATCCATGTGTGAGCTGGGGCAATATCCATGTGTGAGCTGGGGCAAATCCATGTGTGAGCTGGGGCAAATCCATGTGTGAGCTGGGGCAAATCCATGTGTGAGCTGGGGCAATATCCATGTGTGAGCTGGGGCAAATCCATGTGTGAGCTGGGGGCAAATCCATGTGTGAGCTGGGGGCAAATCCATGTGTGAGCTGGGGGCAATATCCATGTGTGAGCTGGGGCAATATCCATGTGTGAGCTGGGCAATATCCATGTGTGAGCTGGGGCAAATCCATGTGTGAGCTGGGGCAAATCCATGTGTGAGCTGGCTGCCGCTGGGGCAATATCCATGTGTGAGCTGGGGCAATATCATGTGTGAGCTGGGGCAATATCCATGTGTGAGCTGGGGGCAAATCCATGTGTGTGAGCTGGGGCAAATCCATGTGTGAGCTGGGGGCAAATCCATGTGTGAGCTGGGGCAAATCCATGTGTGAGCTGGGGCAAATCCATGTGTGAGCTGGGGCAAATCCATGTGTGAGCTGGGGGCAATATCCATGTGTGAGCTGGGGCAATATCCATGTGTGAGCTGGGGCAATATCCATGTGTGAGCTGGGGCAAATCCATGTGTGAGCTGGGGCAAATCCATGTGAGCTGGCTGCCGCTGGGATGGGGCAATATCCATGTGTGAGATGGGGCAATATCCATGTGTGAGATGGGGCAATATCCATGTGTGAGATGGGGCAATATCCATGTGTGAGCTGGGGCAATATCCATGTGTGAGCTGGGGCAATATCCATGTGTGAGCTGGGGCAATATCCATGTGTGAGCTGGGGCAATATCCATGTGTGAGCTGGGGCAATATCCATGTGTGAGCTGGCTGCCGCTGGGGCAATATCCAGGTGTTAGATGGGGCAATATCCATGTGTGAGATGGGGCAATATCCATGTGTGAGATGGGGCAATATCCATGTGTGAGCTGGGGCAATATCCATGTGTGAGCTGGGGCAAATCCATGTGTGAGCTGGCTGCCGCTGGGGCAATATCCAGGTGAGAGCTGGGGCAATATCCAGGTGTGAGCTGGCTGCCGCTGGGGCAAAATCCATGTGTGAGCTGGGGGCAAATCCATGTGTGAGCTGGGGGCAAATCCATGTGTGAGCTGGGGGCAAATCCATGTGTGAGCTGGGGGCAAATCCATGTGTGAGCTGGGGGCAAATCCATGTGTGAGCTGGGGGCAAATCCATGTGTGAGCTGGGGGCAAATGCATGTGGGAGCTGGCTGCCGCTGGGGCAATATCCATGTGTGAGCTGGGGGCAAATCCATGTGTGAGCTGGGGGCAAATCCATGTGTGAGCTGGGGGCAAATCCATGTGTGAGCTGGGGCAAATCCATGTGTGAGCTGGGGGCAAATCCATGTGTGAGCTGGGGGCAAATCCATGTGTGAGCTGGCTGCCGCTGGGGCAATATCCAGGTGAGAGCTGGGGGCAAATCCATGTGAGAGCTGGCTGGGGCAATATCCATGTGAGAGCTGGCTGGGGCAATATCCATGTGAGAGCTGGCTGGGGCAATATCCATGTGAGAGCTGGCTGGGGCAATATCCATGTGAGAGCTGGCTGGGGCAATATCCATGTGTGAGCTGGCTGGGGCAATATCCATGTGAGAGCTGGCTGGGGCAATATCCATGTGAGAGCTGGCTGGGGCAATATCCATGTGAGAGCTGCTGGGCAATATCCATGTGAGAGCTGGCTGGGGCAATATCCATGTGAGAGCTGGCTGGGGCAATATCCATGTGAGAGCTGGCTGGGGCAATATCCATGTGAGAGCTGGCTGGGGCAATATCCATGTGAGAGCTGGCTGGGGCAATATCCATGTGAGAGCTGGCTGGGGCAATATCCATGTGAGAGCTGGCTGGGGCAATATCCATGTGAGAGCTGGCTGGGGCAATATCCATGTGAGAGCTGGCTGGGGCAATATCCATGTGAGAGCTGGCTGGGGCAATATCCATGTGAGAGCTGGCTGGGGCAATATCCATGTGAGAGCTGGCTGGGGCAATATCCATGTGAGAGCTGGCTGGGGCAATATCGATAACGTGTCCACAGGTTGGGGGGGGGCGCACAATTCTTGGCTGGCCCCGGGCGCTGACAACCCACGCTACGCCACTGCCATCCACCCCCTTTTTTTTATATTTTTGGCAATACTGGGTTGCCTGAGGTGTGCCACCATGACTATGTGTTATGATTGGCCCTTCGGATCTCGGGCTTCGTGACATTGTCCCTCCATGGCCTCCTTCGTGAGCGTGCCAGGAGCGTCATGGAGATGGCTTTTGCCACCCCCCCGTTTTTTCCCCTTTTCATGTTTTCCTTGCCTACGGTTATTTGGATCACCATCTTTTTGGCAGCGTTGCGTAGATAACCCCTTCTTCTCCATTATCCTACACCCACCCTTATTTTCTGAGACATTTCTATGTCGATGGATCTTTTGTGTCATATCTAATACTTATGAGAGTTTTCCTGGCCCTGGGAGGCCACTTCTGTTGATTTACTATGTGTTTCTTCTTACAAAATAAAAAAAAATCTTGAATTAAAAAAAAAAAAATAATAATAAAGTCACTGCATGTATACATGTGTCTTTTGCATCCTCTACACCAGTATTTTCAACCTGTTGCATTTTAAAGAAGTGTTGCTCAACTCCAGTCCTCAGGGCCCACTGACCGGTCAGGTTTGGCAGATAGCTGCAGTACAGGTGATATGATTTGCTGCTCAGTGATTGCAGGATTCAGTCTGCATTTCCCCAAGGTGATCTGCAAAATCTGGCCTGTTAGAGGGTCCAGAGGACAGGTTTGGGAAACACTGCAGTTTAAAGCAAATTGATAAAGGCAAGAAAATTGTCAAAGCACGTCAGTTTTTAAGAATAGATTTATAATTTAGAACACTAAAAAGAAGATGATGGTGTTTAAAGTTGAATTCACCAATAACAACCCCTACCATGTATTTAGCCACCAGGGCTTTAGCCTAATCCAAGCACAGGCAGCATCACAAGGGCGCAAACAGTGCCCCCCTTAGGCCCAGGCTGTCCAGTAGAAACTAAAATGCATGATCTTGGTGGCAACTACGGTAATAAGTATACAGAAACTCGTGATCAAGGTTGCAACCCACTGCCTTATGCTACATTTTTAGCCGGTCCTGTAATCCACCATGTTATTCTATCATGTGCTGTGTGCATTTAATTCCATGCCTTTAAAGATCGTGACCGGATTGGTTTCTTAGGAAACGGAGCTGTAAAATATCTGTAATTGGAAATTAATAATTAATTCCCGCAAGAAGAGATGGGCTGGGGTGGGGGTGATCAGCCATTTATGGCGAATCGGAAGAGCCACTGATTAATTAATGAACGGATCTGGGCTCTGATAATTATTAGCATGATTAATACCAAGCAGCTGCTTGGTGGTTAAAGAGATTATATTTCCATTTTATTATGAAGGCGTTCAAAGGAAGAGTCATTTTTACTTCGAATGTGGAAATCGATAGTGTTCAGCTAGGAAGCTATTTTAATTATTACTATGCTAAACTAACCCCTTGCCACTGATCACACAATAAACCTTTCCAATCCACCACAAAAAAAACCAGGAACAAGACTAATGGCATAAGCCTAAACAAGGGATGCTTCAGTGTTTTTTTTTTTTTATTATTTTTGAGAAATGATTTTAACAGGAAGGATACATTGAGATTTCTCTCGTTTTCAAGTACGTCCTGGGTGGCGAATATGTACCGTTAGGTGTCTTGCCCAAGAACACTTACTGGAGAGGTGCTCTTGCCGGGATCGAACCTGTGTCTTCACGGTTATAGAGCAGGGGTGTTACCGCTACTGCACCCAGCCGGTGTTTGTTCACTGTATCAGTGATTATACAAAATGTTACACAGACCATGTAAGGAGGACCCCCCCCCCTTCCCGAAAATTCACTGCCTAAATTCCCCACTTATGCAACAAAGCCAACACGTGATCGCTCAGCCTATCCTAGTCCTGATTTAGGACTATATGGTATTTGCTGGTCAAGATGTCCTTTCAAATTGATGCTGTATGTTCCCCGATCTCTGCTCTCCTGTGAAGATGCATTCATTTTAACCTATGAAGAACACTGCCATTTACCTTGCTGTAGAAGTCTTTAACCAGCGGGACAGTATAAATAACCTTGGCCATATTGGAAGGCTGGAAATCCGCATGAACCTTGCGTATGGCAGACAGGACAAAGTCTCTTTCATCTGTCTGGTAAATAAAGCCCTGGAAAAGATGATCTATCAAAATACCGGAGTTTTCCATCTGTTCCAAGCACCTGGAAGAGAACAAAAAATTAACCAAATGCCAACACTGAACAGGAGTTTGAAGTATCCTTTGCTTGCCCAATCTCCAATTACTTAGATCATATCATGAGTAGAAAAAACAAGGGGCCCTATTCCAAGGTTGCTGTAATTTAACAACTCCATAGAGCAGTGGTTCCCAACCGCGGTCCTCAAGTACCCCTAACAGGTCAGATTTTGCAGATCACCTTGGGGAAATACAGACTGAATCCTGCAATCACTGAGCAGCAAATCCTATCACCTGTGCTGTGCTTCAGATATCTGGCAAACCTGGCCTGTTAGGGGTACTTGAGGACCGCGGTTGGGAACCACTGCCATAGAATACTATAAAAGGCTCCGGTAACCTAACCAGAGCTGTTACCTTAACGCCAACCTAGGACGAGGGCCCAGCGAACAGGCAACAGCACACGTAGCCTGCCGTACTGTGGGTCCCAAAGTTTTAGGTGCCATTATAGAGTGTAATAAACCAAAGGCAAATCAAACTGCTGTCACCCAGAAAGGGTGACCAGTACTGAAATGCCAAGAAAGGCACCACTGTGCAAGACGTGCAGCAACCCCAACAATCATTTCAGCCTTGTTAGGCTTCATCAGGAGGGTAAGCTGGTGTAGCATCATGGAACATGTAGTTGAGAAACATCTGGGGTGCCAAAATTCGACATCACTACTATAGCGGGTATCCCTATAGGCACCACATAATCACATATGGACCTCTACGATGACCCAAACCTCGGGAAACAGAATGAACCCACCAGACCCACCGCCTGTGCATTTAGAGGAAGAAATGTGCAGGATAATTACTCTAATATCAAGAAAGGTCTTTCACCCCTGCCTGGCAGAAAAATGTTCTTTTCACCTAACCAATCAATGTGATTTCCTCCATTGGGACGTTCCAGGAGTCAAACGAAGCCAAGGTGAGCTTTTACTCAACATTTAGGCTAGGGTCAAACGAACACATTTTTTGCGTCGCCCGTAAAAAAAGTGCGTCCGAACGCATTGATTTAGTTTTTTACGGAATGCGTGAAAACGGTCATACGATGCGCATTTTCTATGCGGGCGCAGCGCACTCTGTACGTCAGTACTAGCGGTTCTGCATTCTCGAAAAAAGGAGTTAGTTAGTTTGCCACTTGCGTTGCCAGACTCTCGGGTCGCCATACTTCGTATATTGGCCGTCATTGCCCGTCATTTGCTGCTACTGCGGCCGTGATTAAGTGCGCCTAAACGCACGTTAAAAATGCATTAGTCTGACCCCAGCCTTAAGGATTTTGTTTTCATCACACTGCCAAATTGCATCGCTGCGTTATGTATGTGTTGTTTTTTTTTTTTTTATTAGCAGCCCTCCTGTTAACTTACAGAGAAGGGTAGAAGAAAAAAAGCCCAGGACATGTGACATTGCATATATTATTTTTTTCTGGATCTAATCCAATTAATACTTTAAAATGATTTTGCAATTACAACAGAAAATTGATCCGGGTGGTTGAGTATTTTATTAAAAATATCCATATTTATATTATATAGCGGCATAAGGTCAGTGTGAGCTACTGTAAAAACAAAAAAGGTATGAAAACCTGCTGTGTATTTTTTGTCAAAAGCCATAGTTATAGGAATACATGATGTCATGCACCTCTCCGTGAGGAAAATCGGATTATCTAGATATCATTAAGAGAAGTGTCAAGCGGATTTAAAGAACCATGTGTCATTTTAGGAGTATTTGTGGTACCTCTCACAAGCAGACAAAACCAGCGTGCACAAAGATAAATATACGCAATCTGTTTTCTCCTAGTTACAGGAGACTTGCCTAACCCAATGGGAAGATTTACCACTGAAACCTTTGTTATTTTGAAACATTTGTATTACCTGACCTTTAAAGCATCCTGTATCAATTAACTGTGTCAAATGTAACCATTACGCCACCTGCTGGTCTCCGTATGCGCTGCTATGAGGGACACACATACTAAAATAAGGTAACACATGGTCATTTTAGAAAATATAAAAACTGGATACCTGAGGTTTTTTCCTATAGCAACATACGGTTTTGATAGAATTAGTGGACTACAAAAAAAAGTATATTGTAAAACCACAACCAATCCTTTGTCTAACAGCACAAATGAAGAGAAACACAAAAGTAAATCTGTGTATAAATATATACACACCCGATAATGTGCATTAACCACCTTTCCAGAAGGGGAAAAAAAAACATAACACTTTGTGGCTGAACCGGGAGCTCTGTTGCCCAATGAGTCCAGTGGTCAGTGCAGTGGCACGCAGAACCTCCCCTGCCTGCTCACAGGTCACGCAGCCGTCAGGGAAGACGCTTGCGAGAAAATGCAGACACACCCGGAGACTCGCAGCCTCTTCCCCGCTTCCTGCATTACTTGCGAGCAGGCAGGAAAGATGCTGTGAAATTCTGCTGTGCTTGTGAGACTCCAGCTAGGTGGCTCTCTGTTCGGCACATCCTGGGCTCGGGGATTGGCTTGAAAAAGCCCATCTCTGATACCTGAATAAAAAAACAGGATCAGCTACTGATCGGTCCCAGGGATTAGGACATCCCCGCACAGAAAAAAAAGTGGAAGAAAGTCTGGCTGCAAATAGAGAAGGTTCAGATTTAAGGCCGAAATAAAATGCTTTTACCAGACTGGATTTATCAAGGCTTACTATAAAACCAAGTAGAAAGACCCTATAAAATATATAAAACAGGGTCACAGTTCTTACAGGCTACGTATAGACTGCTTTTGTGTTTATCTTTGGTTGGGTGCTGGTGTACAGAAAGCACACTGGCAACAATAGAATTAGTGAAATCCCCAAGGGATCCAATGAAACTCTCCTGGGGAGTGTTCAATAATTAGAATGCAGCTCCTGAAACACTCCATGTACATAACTACCCCCATCCCTGGTAATCCTGCTTAAGAAAAAGAGTAACAGGAATTCCCCGCTGCCCTCCTCAAGTCTTGTGGCTGATACTGTTCTTACCTCTGGATTGTGAGTGCAGTGGAATGTTTGCGGCCCATGCACTCCAGCGCTGCTACATACGACCCAACATTTGGTTTCAGATTGGCCTCCTCCATCATCATAAAGATTTTCCTAACATGAAGCATTGAGCACTGCAAGTAGAAAGTGACAAATCACATACACGTTGGACGTTGCCACTCCAAGTTCACATAATATCCATTAACCCACGATTTCCTACCGCATTTTTTCCCAGAAACCGAAAATGTAACACTTAAAAATACAATTCAAAAGTTATATGAATGCATACAAGGCCAGTACAAACAGATCTCTGGTAAACATCACTTGAAACCTGTAAAAATTAGATTTTGCCTACAGCAGAAAACAGAGCTTACAGTAAGAACACTTTATCAGTGGGATGCTCTGCCTTACTAGGATGTTTAACCTGACCCTGCTGAAAACTATACTAATGGGATGGATGGCTTGTTGGAGAAACAGAATATTCCGTAGTCAAAACATTTGATAATGTAATCAAATGAAGAATGAGATTGCCCTTTGAGGGTCCAGAATAATCTTTATCCACATTTACGGGGGGGGGGGGGGGTAATTTTATATTCTTTCCACTTTTTTTCTTTTTAAATCACCTGCAGACAGACAAAAGTTTGAATTCGATGCAGTGCAGTCTTTTTATATTACCAGGTCACTTCACTTGATCCTCATTATGCATATTGGATTACTGAACTAGACTATCAGAGTTATTCAGAGAGAGGTGAAAACCAGGAGAATGACTGGAGAATGGAAAATTCTAGGTCAAAATAGCCGATTTGGAAAGTGAGAATTTTTCTGGTTTGGCTATTTTGACCTAGAATTTTCACTTCTCCAGTCTTTCTCTTGGTTTTCACCTCTCTCTGAATAACCCTGTATGTGGTCACAGAGCCGTGCTCGCCTCACATGCCAAGTGTTACTGCAGGTCTGGTTTTCACATGACTGATCCAAACAAGTGCTCCCTCGATACAAGAATAATTAACTCAATCACAAACGGTTATTGTGTAAGAAAGTAACAACCAATTTTTCTTTGGTAAACTGAAACCTCTTCTGATGCCACTCACCTTCTTAGCCCAACCTCTCATTACCAGGTTGTATATGGCAATGCTGAGCATGCTCCTTCTCGTGGGGATTTGGTGATGGTAATTCAGACATTGCTGTGCTCGGTCGTGGTCCCCCAGAAAGAGGCAGGTCTCTATGTAGCAGAGGATGCTCAGCTGGATTCCTCCATATCGGTTCCCATCTTTATCTTCCAATAAAAGCTTAGATGTCCTAGAATCTTCAGCTTCTTCTGACACGTCCGTGGAGGTTAGGATCAGGACATCATCTTTATTCGTTTTCTGGACTTTGTTCTTTGCCATGTCCGGCATTGCAGTTTTATTATATGATAATGGTATGGTGTGTGGTGATAAGGGTGACTTTTTGCTTCCCAGGCTTTCCTTTCTTAAGTGCTTATTGACCTGCTGCTCATTTTTTAGCTTTTCCAACCGGCGTCTGGACTTCTGAGTTGGGCTGCTGCTCCCCTCTGGCTTTTCTTTTTGCTGCGGTGTAGTAGACTTGGTGTTTTCATGGGGGGTCACCGAGGAAGGTTCATCAGCCTGCAGCTGCTGCATTCGATTTTCTAGGACTGAGTCATGCAGGCAAAGAGAAGAGCAAACAACCGTAATGGTGAGGAGCATATTGGCAGAGTAAAAATGACACCCCTACACCAGTGCCCCTACACCAGGGATCAGCAACCTTGGCCTTCAGAGGTTTTGGAACTAGATCTCCAAAAACACTCAGCCGCTTATTAGGTTGGAGAGGTCTCATGGGAAATGTAGTTCTAAAACACCTGCAGGACCAAGGTTGAAGACCTCTGCACTACACAAAGGCCTACATGACATATGGTGACAGATCACATGAGTATGTTGCAAGGTAAGGGAATAGGGGAGATGGAACCTGGTCTGAAGTCCATATAAGCAGATATTAAAGAAAAATGCCTAAAACTAAAAAACAGTCTTAAAGGCTTAAAACAAAAAAAGTAAATAAATGTAACAATCGGTAGTGAGTCGGAAGGAAAGCCATGACAGGGGGGGGGGGGGGTGTTCGTGGTTTAACGCTTTGATAAATGTAAACAGAATCTAACATAAAGATGTAAAGGATTAGTTTATATCAACAGGTGCTCTCACAATGCAGTATGACAGGACACTGTGGTGTGCACCTCTAGGCTGCCTGACAGTGATGAGAGTTACACTTCAGGTTGGAATCCCAACATAGCACTATCAATGCTAGTCCCTTGCCTTTACTAACTGCCAGGAGCTGCAGAGCCAGAGACAAGGACCTCACTATCCCGGCTAATCATGACAACGCCAGGTACTTTTCCTTCACCTTTGTGTTTTACCCTGCTCCTCTTAGATTGTAAGCTCTTGAGCAGGGTCTTTTCCTACTGTTCTCTGTGCATTAAACTCATGTTAATTTTAGGTTTGTTTGTTGTTTTTTTTTTCTCATTGCCCATTGTACAGAGCCGCAGAAAATGTTGGTGCTTTTAAAATAACTGCAGTTGTAATTAACCACGTAGTGCATTCCACAGCAGCTGGAACAGCTATGGAACAAAATGTCAAAATGGAAAATATAGAAGATGAATCAGAGCATACCAGAGACCAATAAAAATGGATTCAGCAAGAAAAATTATTTGTTGATCTTTGTGCAGAAAACTATTTATTATTTTCATTTATGTAAAAACAAAAGGTTTCTTAAAGTAGTTAAAAGCTCTGGTTTTACCCCAAGCAGTAGTTTTGTATTTGTACGTTTTGGAATTAAGGTGATGACTGATGTAATCCCAGTTTAATGTCTCTACGCAGAAATACTTGAAAACGAGAGAAATCTCAATGTGTCCTTCCTGGTAAAATCCTTTATAAAGAAAATAAATAAATCTGCTGCATTTATCTTAAAGAGGTTCTGCGGGGCAAACATATACCTTCCACACAGACAAGGGGCGTTTGTATGATATTAAATCCATTTGACAAACTTTAGGATTTACCCACAATCAAAAGAAAACTGTATCCCACAAATCATAGCATGAAGTGTACAACAATACAGTGAAAATGTGTCTACAAAAGTGGTCAAATGAGGCCCTCTAAGCACCATGATTACTTCAGCTTTATGAGGAGGTTATACTGATGTGTACCGTTGTTGCAATGATAGACCTCAGTGATCCAGAGGGGGGGGGATAAAAAAAAAAAAAACACTAGAAACTGAATTTCCCCTCTCTGGACCAAACGTTGTCATTGCAGCAACAGTAAGCTACGGTGGTTGATGTATAACTCCCTTTTTTGTCCTGGAGACCCCAAACTCTGGAAAGCAGTCACTGATGGTCGCTTTGAAGCATTGTCACAGCATCCAGGAACAGCCACAATGGAAAGAATCCTGTCACCATGACCACTTGATTAGCTAAAAATCAGTCTCGACTGACAATTAGCCTTCAAGGTTTTATTAATAAAAAAATATTTTTATTAATAATAAATATAAAAAATTACAAGATTACAGACATTTCTTTATGTACCATATACACACACACTATAAATCCATTTCGGGACATCTCCAAGCTTAGTCTTGATCTGTGATAATGACTGTGTTTACACCCCCTCCTCCACTTGAAGACTGCAGGAAAACTGAATGTCTAAAACAACTATGAGCATGATTTTGGAACATCTGGCGATGAGTGTCATGTTTATAGGTTGTATGTTTTTCTTTTGAAAAAGTGCAGCTTCCATCCAAAGAGGACTTGAAGGTGGCACCATAATCAGAAAACAGAATGTCAATATTTCCCATAAGAACACTACAGTACGTGTAGCAAACTATCAGACTGTTCAGTGATTGAGAGGAATTACAATTTTATAAACTCCCAGAGTAGCCAATCAAATACCGTAATTTTGTGATACTCCCAGCATTCCAAAGCACAGCGGACAAGAACTATACTCTCATGTCCACTAGGCTGCATGTCAGCTCTGTGTACGGACCCCAAACAGAAGCTCTAGAAACAGGGCAATTGTATTTAAAGGGCTACTCAGTCAATGTATACCCCCCCTCCCTTCACCACTAATTTGGCAGATACTGCTGACATCATCTACTCAATTATTATTTATGATTTGTTTAGGTGCAAATACTTCCTGGGTCTGAGCGTCTGAAATGCAGACAACCCTGCAGCTTCTTCCTCAGTTTGCATAGCATGTGTGAATCGCGCAGCGTATGCAACACACATTCCGTATTGCTTGGAACTTGCGCAGCACCTGTGTAGAACAATACAATGCTGCTGTGCGTAACCAAAGCATCAATCCTTGGCTACAGCTAGCGTACAGAGGATGCTGTCAGCATGCAGAGTGTACCAACATTATCATCCCTAAATAATAACTGTGTGGGTGGAGGAAACTCCTCTGCTTCACACCGCAATATCTACAACATGGGGCTGTGGGGGCCACTCCACTTTAAGCAGCTAAAGCAGTCAGGGTGTGTACAGTCGACCCTTCATAGGGATTTATTTATTTTGCAGGTGTCCTTAGGCCGGGGTCAGACGAGCCTCCCAGCGTCCGTTGCAGCGTTGTGACGCTTCGACAGGGCCGGTCACACGCTGCAGCGTGCACACGAATTGCACGCACTACAAGTGGACGTGCAGAAAGTCTCCCAGTCAAAACACTAGACACGCTTTGTATGGGGCTGCAAGGCTCGATCCTCCATAGGAGGATCGAGCCTTGCAGTGCTGAGCGCACTAACTGCACTCAGCAAGGTGGCCAGATGGGCGGCAAAGTGGAAGGACATCCAAAGACGCTCATCTGACCCTGACCTAAGGCTCAGGTCAGACGAGCGCAGTGTTCACGGCCGTGTTGGCATATAATGATGATCAATAGAGACCCACACACGAAGTGCGGACGCACAGAAGTATGGACGCTGCAAACAGACGCAAGTTAGGCAAAAACGTAAAACCGGTAGAACGGACGTGCAGAATGCGCAACGTCCGCATAGCTTTGTGTGTGAGTGATGGAACATAGTCGGACGGACTGCATTTTTGACGGACAAAATGGTTTTTCATATTAATTTATTTTCCCTTCTACAGCAGTCAAAAAAAACATCAGTCACAAAAATGGACTGTGTGGCCACTACCTTGTCGTCAGTCAGAAAGTACATCTGTACTGCACAGATGCACAGTCCGCACAGAATGCATTCGTCTGACCCTAGCCTAAGAAGACAGCATAGAATAAAGCCAGAGTGGTGAGACAGGGCTCCAAATTAGGCCTGACCTGCTGAATCTAGGATAGCTGGGGCACGCGTTAAAATAATGCTCCTTGTAAAATCTAAACTCTTCCAGACATGATCAGTATATGACTTTACCTTCTAGTAGCTCTAGCTTGCAGCTGTCAATTGTGCTGGGCTTATTCTTTGGGATGGCAGACGAGGACGGTCTGTACAGGATTCCTACAGAAAATGGAAGAGCAAATATTATTAAGCAGTATCAGGATAGGTGTGTGTGTGTGTGTGTGTGTGTGTGGTGTGTGTGTGTGTGTGTGTGTGTGTGTGTGTGTGTGTGTACACATGCTGGCAATCATAATGATAACCCCTTGCCATTAATGGGCTAAATGCCTGTGGACCTCCCCATGTCACTGAACAGGGAGGCTGATGGCCAATGAATTGGACAGGCTTGTATTCCTATTCTGTAGGAGTCCCCTTGTGCAGGTGCCTCGGTATTGGGCAATGTGGACGTCCTGGTGACGCTCTGCTAGTGCTGTGCCATAACGGTGGATAACTGGGCTTCACAGGAAGGTCAGGGATCGCGTGTTTCTCCCCAGGGGTCACAACTCACCTCGGCAAGAGCCCCACTGACACCGCCCGCATAGCCGGGGCCCTGAGGCGTGAGACTCCCGAAAAAGCCGGGCCACGACGCTCATCCGCAGCAAAGACATCTCTAACCCCCCAACCAAGCCTACTCTTCCTAACACGCCGCCATCAACATCTCCAGCAACGTGCAAAAACCGGAACACGGCGCCGTCGCAATGCATGTCGGGAGATGCAGTTCTGTCTATTGCTCCAAGACAAACGATAGAGGAACCGCGGATTCGTCACCGCAGAGGATGTCGGATAGTATAGTTTTCTAAAGTTTGTTGTTAAATTAGTTCATTCTGGGAGAATTTAGAAGTAAAAGAGATAAAACGTTTTATTAATTGTATGTGGCACATAGACATGCATTACGTCATACAACCCCATACATTAATTAAAAATACAATGTTTTATCTCTTTTAGATATGTGTCTCTCATAGTATATGTGTGTGTCTCTCATAGTATATGTGTGTGTCTCTCATAGTATATGTGTGTGTCTCTCATAGTATATGTGTGTGCCTCTCATAGTATATGTGTGTGCCTCTCATAGTATATGTGTGTGCCTCTCATAGTATATGTGTGTGTCTCTCATAGTATATGTGTGTGCCTCTCATAGTATATGTGTGTGCCTCTCATAGTATATGTGTGTGCCTCTCATAGTATATGTGTGTGTCTCTCATAGTATATGTGTGTGCCTCTCATAGTATATGTGTGTGCCTCTCATAGTATATGTGTGTGTCTCTCATAGTATATGTGTGTGTCTCTCATAGTATATGTGTGTGGCTCTCATAGTATATGTGTGTGTCTCTCATAGTATATGTGTGTGCCTCTCATAGTATATGTGTGTGTCTCTCATAGTATATGTGTGTGGCTCTCATAGTATATGTGTGTGTCTCTCATAGTATATGTGTGTGCCTCTCATAGTATATGTGTGTGTCTCTCATAGTATATGTGTGTGCCTCTCATGAAGCTGAAGTTAGCTCCTTATTCGGCCAGCTTCTTATTCTCACACTGAAGATAGCTTCTTATTCAGGCAGCTTCTTATTTAGTGACTGAAATTAGCTGCTTATTCGCCCAGGATCTTATTCCTCCAAGAATAATGTCAATAAAAAGTATTTCGAACAATTGGACAATTCTAAGGCTAGGGTCAAACGAAAGCATTTTTACACGTGAACGTAAAAAAGTGGGTCCGAACGCATTGACGTATTTTTTCACGGAATAGGCGAAAACGGTCATACGATGCGCATTTTCGTGCGTATGTTTTACGAATCCAGACCAGGAAACTTTTTGCGTCTGGACGTTATGTTGGCCGGACACGAGCAGGGTCTGACGTCTCCAAATCACACACACACACCGCTAGTGGACGCAGTGCACTCTGTACGTCCGTACTAGCGATTCTGCGTTCTCGAAAAAATGCGTTCATTTTCCACTTGCGTTGCGTGGCCGGACTTTCGTGCGACCAGACTTCGTATATTGGCTGTCATTTGCTGCTAGTGCGGCCGTGATTATGTGCGCCAGAACGCACGTTAAAAGTGCGCTGGTCTGACCCCAGCCTTACACATTCATATGATGAAGTAAATTTATCCAGATAACTGGCACCCCCCCCCCCCACTCCACTTGTTTCAATGGTAAAAAATGAATAAGTAACTGGTGATGTTCTCTATGAAAATCATCTTGGCTCAACAAAAACGGACTAGTTCTCTATTAATTAGACTGTTCTCTATCAGAAAAAACAAAATCTAGCCCGAGCCAAACATTATTGATTAAGCAAACTGGCATCAAACCTAGCCCCCCCCCCCGCTCCATTAAGGCTAGGGTCAAACGAAAGTATTTTTACACGCGAACGTAAAAAAGTGCGTCCGAACGCATTGATGTATTTTTTCACGGAATATGCGAAAACGGTCATACGATGCGCATTTTCGTGCGTGATGTTTTACGAATCCAAACCAGGAAACTTTTTGTGTCTGGACATTATGTTGGCCGGACACGAGCAGGGTCTGACGTCTCCAAATCACACACACACACCGCTAGCGGGCGCAGCGCACTCTGTACGTCCGTACTAGCGGTTCTGCGTTCTCGAAAAAATGCGTTCATTTTCCACTTGCGTTGCGCGGCCGGACTTTCGTGCGACCGTACTTCGTATATTGGCTGTCATTGCCCGTCATTTGCTGCTAGTGCGGCCGTGATTAAGTGCGCTAGAACGCACGTTAAAACTGTGCTTGTCTGACCCCAGCCTAAATTGAATGAGAAAAAATAAGTAACTGGTGATTTTCTCTATGAAAATCATCTTGGCTCACCCCAAACTGACTAGTTTTCTATTAATTATGTGGTATTATTTAATTTATTATAAAATAAATTATTTAATTAATTATGTGGTATGCATTTGGTTTTGATGCATCCCTACTCTATACATAGCGCTCCCTGCGTCCCTATAATATATAAATATATATATCACATGGGGTTGCTATATGATCAGGGCTACTTTTTTTATTCTATTCCTATTAAGGCTGGGGTCAGACGAGCGTAGTGTTCACGTCCGTGATTGCGCCTAAAAGTACGTCCGTGATAGCATGAAAGAAAGCCCATTGGAGCCTGACACATGAAGTACGTCCGCACTGAACTGCGGACGCATGACGGACGCTGCAAACGGACGCAGGTTAGGCAAGAACGTAATACTGCTAGAACGGACGTGCGGAGTGCGCTGCGTCCACAACGTCTGCATAGCTTTGTGTGTGAGTGATGGAGCATGGTCAGACGGACTGCATTTATACGTCCAGCATTTTTGACGGACAGAATGTTTTTTCATTGTAATTTATTTTTCCCTCCTACATCCGTCAAAAATAACTTCAGGGGGGGCGTGTCCTGACCTCTGACAAAGATGGCCGCATAATCTGTGAGCTCTAGAGTACCCCTCCGACAATCTTTTGCTCCAACTCGAAAATCAGGACATGGTTCGGGGTAAGGGCAAACAACCCACTCCCAAGACGCCTGCACGCAAACCGGATCGATCTCTGGGCTCCTTAGACCCCTTTTTACTACCTCCGCGACTTACACCTTCAACCCCGCCGCATGACAAAATGGCGGACGGAACCTCCACCATGCCTCGAACGCCGGACTCTACCCCGGCCATCCGCCGGCTCGAACAACTTATATCCGCACTCCCTACTAAAACGGACCTTGTGGACATGATGGCAGACTTAAGGGAGAGCTTTGCGGGCGATCTTGGTGCTGTTCGGTCCGATGTGGAGGCTCTAACAACCCGAGTGGGCCGTCTAGAAGACGCGGCTAACCATCCTCCTGCGGACGTTCAGGTACCTCCCCCGGCAGCATTTGGGGAATTGCAGAGGCGGGTGGATGATTTAGATAACCGGGGACGACGCCGGAATATTCGGATCCGAGGCTTGGCTGAAACAGATGGCCCTGAAGATTTGCGGATCGCCCTGAGTGAGGCCTTTAACGTGATCCTAGGCCGCGAACCGGGCACTGAGGTCCTTATGGATAGAGTACACAGAGCCCTACGCCCTAGGCCTTCCCCGACCGCTCCTCCACGGGACATTATCTGTTGCCTCACTGACTTCACTTTAAAAGAAAAGATAATGACTGCGGCCCGAACCTCCCGTACTTGGGAATTTCACGGAGACCGGATTGAATTGTTCCAGGATTTATCCCCGTACACGCTGGCTGCTAGACGCTGCCTACAACCTGTAACGCAGGCCCTGCGCCAGGCGGAGATTCCTTACCGTTGGGGGTTCCCCTTTGCGTTAATTGCCCACGTCAACGGCGTCCGTCACTCCATCTGCTACCACTCTGAAATCCGCAGCTTCACGTCGGCACTGGGTTTACCTCGGTGCTCGATCCGCAACTGGGAGACGGACACCCGACGAGACGGTCTATCCTTGCCTGCGCACCGTAGGGAAAGATCCAGAGGTCGTGGGCGCCATCGTCCACCTAATGCTGCGGCCCTGGAACCAGACGAAGACCGGGAGTTATCCCCTCCTCTCCCAGGGGATTGAAGAGCGACGCTCCTGGACTTCCTCGTGACGGTATCTCTCCCTCATACATAACGGTTACCGCTCAACCCTTCCGTCCCCCCTGCCGCCTGATCTGACGCGATCCCATGACCTGGACATGATTTAACGGTATGGCCTTCAACGCTTGTTCCACCTATTCTCTCCTTGGACAGAACTCTGATCCCTACCACGTACCATGTTTGTGGTAACATGGACTACCCTGATGTCCCTGTGACTTGCCTTCAGGCACCGGCCCTTCCCAGGGATCTTGCTTTTTTCAGTTCCTCGATCCCTTGCTCCCCATCTGGTTGCCCTTGTATGGGACTCTATATCTTTGATTCCTGAAATCGAATGAGGGGGGGGAGGGGGGAAAGGGGAGGGGGAGGATGGAGAGAGAGGGAGTGAAGGGGAAAACCCTGTAGAACCTTACTGACATGTGTTTTATTGCCTTATTATCATTGGGGATGTTTATTATAGTGGAGGGAGGTTGGGCGGGGGTGGTGTCGTCAAGGGGAGGGTTATGTTCTAGGTTAACATACTTGACCGTTTTACTGTTGCTTTTCTCTTTTTGCTCGTGTTCTCTTGTTATGCTTCGTTCCCATAGTCGGAGGGGACTCGACTCTACTTAGCTTACATATTTTAAATTGTTCTGTTTCTATTCTCACTGTTTCTGGCCTTTTTTCTTTTTTGATCTTTGTTGGTCTTCTGGATTACAGGCTTTTTTCTGCCTGTTGCCGCCCGCGAGGACTTGGTGTCACTCCTCCAGAGGCGCTACTTGAACTCTGTAGCCTGGGTTCGTGTGCGTCGGCCTCTGAGACGCCCTATACCTCATTGTACATTTGGTTCTGGTCCTTACCTTATCCCTTACTCTGTTCTCTTCTTCCCTCTTTCTTCTGATTCCTTTTCTCACCTTTTTTCACCCCCCTCGATTCTCCTCTCTCTACACTTCCCAAATCCCCCCCCTTTTTTTTTGTTTTGTTTTTGCTTGTTTGTCTGTCTGTCTGAGTGTTGTGTTGTTGTGCCTCCTACTTATGATCATGCCTCCACCTCTCGGCTTTCGGCCACAGACTCTTCGATGTCTCACCTATAACACTAAAGGTCTCAATATACCTGAGAAACGCCGCCGGCTCCTTCGGGAAGCTGCAGCGAATCGCACCTCTGTGCTTTTCGTACAGGAGACGCACTTCAGGCTCGGTTCTGCACCGCAGTTACTTAACACAGATTTTCCAACTGGGCACTTCAGTGATTACCACGGTGGTAAGAGTAGAGGGGTTGCGATTCTCTTTTCTAAATCGGTTCCCATGCTAACGGAGGAGATTCTCTCGGACCGAGACGGCAGATACCTGTTTGTGAAAGGCAGGGTTGCAGGGGAAATGTACACATTTGCCTCGATCTATCTCCCAAATCATAACCAACACCAATGTTTGAGAACCATCCTCCGACGCCTTTCCTCCTTCACGGAGGGCATGCTAGTGGTAGCGGGAGATCTTAATGTTCCCTTAGATCCGCGCTTCGATACTTCGGCGGGCAAGTCTTCGATACCCTCGAACGTATTGCGTCAAATTCGCCGATCCCTTGATGATCTTCAGTTGGTCGACGTTTGGAGGGCCTATCATGCGGGAGAACGGGATTATTCCTTTTACTCCCCTGTGCACGCCTCTTACTCCAGACTTGATTACCTGTTTGTGAGGCAACGGGACATTCTTCTGACGGAAGAAGCATCTATATTGGCGCAGACGTGGTCGGACCACTGCCCTTTATTAGCGGTCCTGTCTTCGCCGCTCTTTCGCCCGACGGACCGACAGTGGCGTCTTAATACATCCATGCTTTCGAACTCGGTCGTGGTTGCGGAAATAGATACCTGCCTTCGCACGTTCTTTGAGGAAAATGACTCACCGGACCTACCTAATCCTACTATCTGGGAAGCCCATAAGGCGGTGGTGAGAGGAGCTCTCATAAGTCGCGCTACGGCACTTAAACGGACCAGATCTAACCTCATCCAAAATTTGATAAACGACATTCGAAGCCTTGAATTGTTACATCACTCCTCGGCGCTTGACTCGGACTATGAACAGTTAACATCTAAACGTAAAGAACTTAATGACTTATTGAATTCTGACATACGATTTGCGGCGCAAAAAGCTAAATGTCATTTCGCCCTTCTTGAAAACAAACCAGGCAGACTCCTCGCTCGTATACTGCGGAAACGCCAAAATGCGTCATATATAGCGCGGATTAAACTCCCGGATGGGACCTTTTCTTCACGTCCGGACCACATAATGAACGCTTTTCAGCATTTTTACCGAAATCTATATGACATGGACCAAATGCCTGGCTCTGGCCCTTCTGCGACGACCATTGCGGCCTATTTATCAAACACGGTTACGCGTACTCTTTCACCTGCCATGATTGATCTCCTAGACGCGCCGGTGACGAGTGACGAACTCCTGTCCGTCCTACGGAACCTCAAGAGGGGCAAATGTCCGGGACCGGATGGTTTGCCTGCAGAATACTACAGAACTTTTTCGTCGACCCTAACACCGAAATTACTGTGCCTTTTTTCCTCCCTCAGAGATGGAGTTAAGTTCCACACTCACACGCTTTCGGCCACTATCGCAGTCATTTGCAAACCTGGAAAGGAGGGGACCGATGTCCGGAGTTACCGACCTATATCCCTACTGAACACCGATCTCAAGATCTTGGCTAAGGTCTTGGCGGTCAGGCTAGCCCCTCTTCTCCCATCTCTGATCCACCCGGACCAGGTGGGTTTTGTCCCTGGTAGGGAAGCACGAGACGCCACAACTCGAGTCCTAGGGGCAATAGGCTTAGCGCGCCGCTTGCGGAAGGGCCTTCTCTTGCTCTCTACCGATGCGGAGAAGGCCTTCGATAGGGTCAGATGGAGCTTTATGTTTGCCGTGCTCCAGCGAATTGGGTCCGGAGACTGTTTTCTGAGTTGGATACGGGCGCTCTACGACAATCCCACGGCCCGGGTTCGAGCCAACGGCGCATTGTCGGCTACCTTCGACATCCATAACGGTACACGCCAGGGATGCCCACTATCCCCGTTACTGTTCTCTCTCACTCTTGAACCACTCTTGACGTCGATCCGGAGTAACGTAGACATTAAGGGATTGGACGGCCAGCACTCTTGTCATAAAATTTCGGCATATGCGGACGACCTCCTTTTCCTGATTACTGACCCTAGCACATCCCTACCAGCTATCACGGCTGTCCTCGATACATACGGCGAGGTCTCCGGCTATCGGATCAACCGCGATAAATCGGAATTGCTTAATATCACGCTTGACCAAACTGCCATACGCAGAATTCGTCATGCCTACCCTTTCCGATACTGTGCCCACCAAATGAAATATTTAGGGGTGTGGTTGGCTCCCTCTACCAAGCAGATACTTGAATCTAACTTCTTTGCCATTCTGAAAACTTTTAGGTCGGACTTATCCGAATGGAACGGACGCATGATCTCTTGGCTGGGTAGGATTGCTGCCCTAAAGATGAACTTATTGCCAAGACTCCTGTACCTATTTGGTGCACTTCCGATTATGGTGCCACTGACCTTTTTCACCGCCCTGAGAACGGCTCTTCTTAAATTCATCTGGCCAACAGGACGACCCCGTGTGAGTTTCGCCACGTTATGTAAACCAAAACATCGAGGGGGATTGGCTCTACCGGATTCCAGACGCTATTACCTTTCTAGCCACCTGACCCGACTTATCGATTGGTCAGCGGAGCACTCCAATAAAAGATGGTTGGATTTGGAGTCTGCCCTTGCAGGTTATCCACTATGGACACTTCCATGGCTCCCACCTGGTTCATTTCAGGTCGCAAAGACCGATCCAGACCCGGTATCCGCAACCTTGCGCTTATGGCACAAGTATAAACTGACATACGGTCTTTCAACTGCTATTTCCCCTCTCCTGCCCCTGGTCCATAATCCATCTCTTCCGGGCGGGATTCGTCCATCTCTGAGAACTCGCTTGACCGAGGGGAGCAGATTAAGAGCGATAGACTTGCCCTCTGATGGCAACTTGGATGTACTGCCCACTACCTCGCCGGGAGGTCCCCTTTCCCCGCTTGATAGCTTTAACTTTTTGCAGATTAAGTCGTATCTACGGAGTCTTCACTCTGGATACAGCCTTGGTCGCCAACTGCTTCCATTCGAACTCCTCTGTCAAGCTGGCACATCTTTGACGCATGGGATTTCGGCTCTGTATTCCCTCTTGCAGGCAGCTGACGCCACAATCCCTACCTTTTTCTCGCGTTGGGACCGCGAACTTGCCATTGTCATCCCTGAGGAAAAATGGACTCAAACATTCGTTTTGATCCACAAAGGCAGCTGTGCGGCGAAAATTCAGGAAACTTCCTATAAGATTGCTGCGTTCTGGTACCGGTCCCCGAGCTTTTTGCACCAAGTCTACCCATCGACTGCATCTGAATGTTGGCGTTGTGAGCTTGAGTCGGGTACCTACCTTCATATTTGGTGGTCTTGCCCGAACCTCGGTTCTTATTGGACCCGCATCCGAGACATTATTCTTCAGGTCACGGATGTAAACTTGCCACTCACCCCTGAGTGCTTCCTCCTTCTGCACATTCCGCTCTCATTCAAAGTTCTGAAACGATCAGTCCTACTTCTCATGCTTTTCGCATCCCGTGCCTTGATACCTACACTGTGGAAGTCGACACGTAGCCCTTCCATAGACGACTGGATCCGTCGGGTGGAAGAATACCGCTCAGTTGATCTCCTCGACGCGGAATATAGAGGAAAATCGGCGGACTCCGCTATGAAGTGGTATCATTGGGAACAATTCACTGCTAGTAACCGTGCTTCTCATGCTGTGACGCATACTGGGTAAATCCCCCTAGTCCGTGAAGGGTCTGAGTCTAAGATCTGAGTTTTTAACGTGTGGATGGCCTTCTCTTATCTTGTCTTTGTTATATGTGTGTCTGTGGTCCCCCCCCCCTTTTTTTTTTTTTTCCTCTTCTTTTTCTTTTCTTCTCTTTCTCTCATATGACTTTTCTCTCCTCCCTTTTCTCCCCATCCCCTCATTCTCTCCTGTATGACATCTCTTTCGCACCCTCACTATGTCGTTGAGGTATGGGGCTGAAAGTGGTGTGACTGACCGCACCTGCTGCTCAACTCCAGATAGCAAGAATATCCCCATCCTTTTAAGGGGGTGTTTTTTTTCTCTTCTTTTTTCTCTCTCTCTCTCTCTCTCTTTCTCCTTTTCCTCCCCTTTTTTTTCTCCTTTTTCCTGATATTATTGATGTACCTTCTTATGAGTGCTATATCACCTGTTAGATGTATTCTTATGGACCTTTGTTTGTTACCTAACTTTGAAATAAAAAATTTTGAATTTCAAAAAAAAAAATAACTTCAGTGAAAAAACGGACTGTGTGACCACTACTGCGTCATCCGTACTGACGATGTCCGTACTGCACGGACGTACAGCCCGTAGAAATCACGCTCGTCTGACCCCAGCCTTAATTGGCAGTAATTTTTATGTATTTTATTCAATAGAAACTTTTTTGCCTATATGACATGCACTTTTGTGAAAATAGAAGATTTTTGTGTGTACATTTTAATTTAGTTATTGGATTCCTGTCCAGTCTTGAGAGAAGCAAACCTCATGCAGTGTAGCCTGGCTGCAAGGCGGAGCGTCGTGAAGTCAAGCCTGCAAAATCTTTGCTTCACTACGCTTGAAAAATCGCTCACTTACCTAAGATCCATAGGTGAAGGGGGTGGAGTGACCTGCTGCTTTCTCTGGCCATTATCAACAGACAATTGTGAACAAATATTCCTCAGCATTATTTTTTGGTTCTACGCAACCCCACTGAAGTGAACATGCAGGACTTTTGCAGGATTGCCCTGAGCTCCTTGGAGTCCATTGCACTCTTGGAGCCGATACTGGTGAGAGCGGCACTGCTTTTATGGATCAGTAGCTGAAAAATATGCTGGCTCAAGCCAGAATAGCACCATTAATGGTGAGCCACAAATAGAAAATAAAATCATGCAGCTTTTTTCCAATTGTGGATCCCAGTTGATGACTGGGATATGATTAGCCCAAGGTCGTAAAAGGGGCTAAAATGAGGAGGGCGAATTGCCCAGACAGTGGTCCAGAAAGTGATCCCAACTTTTCTAATGGAGTCCTGATTAGTAGTGTAGGAGAAAAGGGTGGAATGAGGTAGAGCATCACTAATAAAACTGCCTTGTATTGCAATTTTGGCATCTTGCTTTATTCATCACAAATGCGGGCAGCATACGGACAGAGACCGCAGCATTCTATGAACATTGTTTACTACTGGCTGCACCGCTCTCAGCTGGTAACGTAAGCCAGCATTCTCACTGACTCTTCCATGTCACCAACTCTCCCAACTCACTGGCTCATCCATATGCAGTTCGTGTACTCCTTTGTTTTCTCACATATCTCACTTTGGGAACAACTGTTTGTGACGGGACAGCCGCCACTACGCTGTAGCGCAGTACAACAGTTCCAGTGTTTATTTGTGTGTTATAAAAATAAGGGCTAACGAACTTTTAATAAGTACCTCAATATGATTTTCCCTGTTGTTCCCCTGTTCCCCGCTCATTCAGAGCCACGCAAAGTTCACCAGACGAGCTGGCACCGAGCCTCAAGATAAGGGCTGCACCCACTAGGGGGGCCCAAGGTGAACAAAGGGAAATTGGGCCATGGCTCTAGGCAGTGGCAGAAATCCCCCCGGGAGGGCTGAGGGCGGACCAGGGGAGAACAATGTCTTTTTTCCCCATAAATAAGCTGTGTTCTCCATGAAAAATAAATCACTCGTTTGAACCTTTACTCCTGCCTCGGCTAGTAATTGGGGATAACAGGGCTTTGGGAACCGAGACGCTTCAAGGACCTCTCTACAGCGCTGCAACCTCGGGGTATTCTACGAGCACCAGCGGCACCTCGCTACCACACTACCGACCTCCAGGTGTACTCGGTGCTGACGGCGGATCTACTCTCCCCGAGTGGCGGGATCCGTCACATTGTTCAATGACAATCATTTTGGCTCACCCAATATTGAATTCTCTTCCGTTGCAAAAAAGAAAACAACACAATTTTGCCTGAGTCAAACAATATTGAGACAACTCGAACCCTGACATTAATTCTTTTAAATGCTAAACTAAAATGATCAAATCAATGACTTGTTCAATGAAAACTCTCTTTTTTTCTTTTGAATTATTTATTTTAGAATTTGAATACAGATAGTAAAAGGAAAGTAAGCGATGAACAATGGCCACGCAGGACCATAAAATGTCATCTATATCATCAAATAGTAAAAATAAAATGGAGGGGAAGGGGGTAAAGGAGTAAGTGGAGTAAAACAAATCCAAACAAATCGAGAGGGGCAGACCAAAAAAAGTGGTGTAGTCTGGCAGGGGGGGGGGCATCATGAAGGGGGGAAATCAAAAGGGGGGGAGGCAAGGGACTGCCCAGTAAATCATGGCGTACCCTGCTCACCCAAGCTACCTACCTGAAACCGGGGGCCTGGGAAGAGTCCACAAAGCTGGGAGATCTGGGGCCAGGAGGGAGGCCAGAGCCTAGGCTGCCTCCCTAGCGGCTCGCACAGGTGTCGACCCAGTGTCCAATACCAAAAAATAAATAAAAGGGGGATCACCACCCCCAGCCGGACTCCCACGTCAATCCTGGATAAAAGGATCACACAGGGAACCCCGCATAAATAGTTGGGCGGTGAGGAGGGCGAAAAATGGGGGAAATCAAAAACCTCCTCAGAATGTCACAGCAAATGAGGAGAAATAAAAAATGCCTTCAGCATAAGTCAAGCTACTTAAACAAAAAAATAAAAAAAAGGGGAAATGGGGGAGGGTGTGAAATCACAGACAAAAATGAGCAGCACGGCCTCAGAAAAATTGGGGCGAACAGTCCCAGCTATCCCAAGGAAAAACAGATGTAGATGGGAGTCATTCATCCGGGCTCTGAAGGTAGACCCTTGGGGAACCATGTGGAGCAGCCAAGAGCCCCACGATGGTCAAAACGGCCTGCGCCACCTCTGTGGTTGCGGCAGAGTAGGCCTTTCCCTCCCAGATAACATCATGAGAACCTGAGGCGCCCCAGTGGTGTCGAATCCCACAGCCCCGTAGCAGAGCTGTGACATCGCCGAAATGCGCCATGCAGCCAATGCCAAAAATGGTAAGCCTCGATATAAGGTGATACAAGTAGAGGTAAAGGTGACCTTAAAAGTGGGGCCAGCCGCTGCAAGGATCCGAGACTGGGTAAGCACATCTCTGGTGGTCAATATAACATCATGCGGGAGGAGCCTGGCAGTGGCAGCCTTCTGAACACGCATAGCTGAAACAATAGGGGAGTCCAGGAAGGTCACAGTGTTGAAAGAAGGTGAGTCAACAAGTTGCCCAGATAAGCGAGGAGCCCCTCATCACAGACATCCTACAGGATCCCCCGCAAGTGGATATTCCAGCGCCGGTGCCGATTCTCCAAGGCCAGGACCGCAGAGCTGAAGCGGATAACTTGCATCTGGAGATCTGCGACTGTAGCATCCATTGTGCCAAGCGCCACCACCACCGTCTCCTGAGAATGGGAATGGACCTCAGCAACCCGAGTCTGCATGGACTCCACAGCAGAGCATATCTCGTTCAGGTCGCTGTGCCACAAACCCCGAAAGTCATCCATGACCTTTTGAAGGTCAACTGCAGTGAGTGGCGGAGCCCGGCCCTGCGCCTATGCAGCTTCGACACTCAACCCTGTCAATGGGGTCGTCAGAGGATTCGGAGAACGCCGGGGTCCCACAACAGCGGTCCCGCATCCCTCCTTCGCGCCCAACGCCCAGCGAGACCCTGATATCTAGGAGATATGATCCCTCTGTCTCACCAGATTTCCTTGATTTCTTTCTCATGCCGGTAAGGATGGTGCACACAGGAAGGAACCATGCTGTAGGAACCCCAAGCATAGGCCGCAAGATGGCCGCCGCCTCTGCCAGTCGGAAACAAAAGGAGTGTGAATCGGTGCTCCACTCTGTTCCCACAGCCACAGGGTGAGTCCATCGGGTGCCAGAGTTCCAGACAAATGCCCTGAGGAGATTGTGCCAATCTCAGGCAATAAAAACGACCTCAGGACCTGATATCTAGCTGTGCGGCATGGAGCTCAGCAGAGCCCCTTTCAATACCTCAGCAGCTGCTGAATTGCTGCAGCGCAGCAATTCAGTTTGCTGCAGCAGTGTCAATGAACGCTTTGGATGTGAATTTTGAATCCAAAATGGCCGACGATTTCTTAATGAAAGATTCAGATTGTTTTTCGTATCACTCGGACAAAATATGATAAAGGAAAGCAGTCAGCACAATTCCGTTTTGTATGCACACACCACAAATGATAGTTTTTATTGAATAAACGTTATGTTTACTTCTGAAACAAAATCTAAATTGAACTGTAATCTATGTCTATGTGCGGGGGAAATAATAAATATATATTTTGTGCTTTGGTGAACAAAAACCTGAAAATTAACATTGCTGTACGGAATTGTTACTTGCTTCATGGCGGCGGCCATCTTGCTGTACGGAATTGTTACTTGCTTCATGGCGGCGGCCATCTTGCTGTACGGAATTGTTACTTGCTTCATGGTGGCGGCCATCTTTAATACGTCACACTCAGCTACTCGCAGCATCTCCTCGGGTCGCTGCAAGTGCTAGGTTAGCACTGCTGAGCGCTGAGCGGTTGAACGGCGTTCAATGGCAAGTTGCTAATTTAGCACTTGCAGCAGCTGAGGTATTGAACGCTGTCGGATATAATCTCTGCACGTGAATACAACACGTTTGTATATATTGGATTTATCAGCCAAGCCTCCAATATGTCTATATTGGACTTACTGGACCTACCTCGGCAGTTGTCTCCAATATATCAGGGATTATTATTTCATAAGAAACTTATACGAGACACAAATCTCAATCGTTTATATCTCTTAGAAATTATCCTGAATTCTTTTAATTGTCTGTGTTTTGCTTTAAAAAATACAATAATCAATAATCGGATAAAAATATATATATATTTATTACGTATACAAAAGAATTTCAAATCTCATATCATGAACAACAATTTATAAACCACACTCCATCAGCATATAAAAACTAGCTTCACAATATATGTATCTCCGGTTAGTAACTGCATATATGATTAATATCATTTACCTTATCAGTTAGTAACTAATACACAAATGGTTAATAAACATTTCTGCTTAATACAACATGCAATTCCCAGCAAACAATGTTTAACCAGCCAGCTCTTATAGATATATATATATCTCTATGCTACATGGATCAACAAAAGATGAGCTAATTTATTGATAAGTAATAAAAACTTATTTAGTGAATCCTCCCCTAATCTCGAGAATTAAATTTCTAATCTTTTGTTTTTTTATTTTGTAGTTCTATAATTCCTTGCTCATTAATTTTAATCACAGTAATTTCCAAATTCAATATATATATTGGTATCAATCTTGCAACATTTCTTTAGGAATAAATCCTTATATCCACCTCTTCATATTTCCATCTGCAGATTAGAAATACTTAGAATTTGGATCTTAACCTTATCCGAGAAGTCTCAGTCTACGTTGCAAAAATCTCTACAAATATATTTTTACATTAATTCCTTATTTCATACATTACCTGTCCAATTTGGATGTTGATGAGTCTGCCTTGGAATTTTCTTATGTGATGCTTTGTTTTGGAATATGTGAAAATTATCGATATTAGATAATCAATGCATGTGAGTTAGAGATTTGGTGAGAATATTAATTGCCTCATGTCTTGGGATCTGAGTGCATGGTGATGTGAGTCTGATGTGAGTCTCTGTCTGTTGGAATCTCTGACTCTTCAGAAGGTCATGTGTAATGGACGTCTGAGTGCATTGCGATGCGTCCCGATGGCTGGCAATCTCCGACTTCTCAGAGTGTCATGTATAATGAATGTCTGAGCGCATGGTGATGTGACTCTCTCCGCTGGAATCTCTGACTGACTTACCAAAAACTTTTTCCCGCTTATTATAGCCACACAGTTAATATTAATGATAATATAAATCATTATTTTTACTATCCTGTAGAGGGCAGTGTTGCACTTCTAATTTAATTCCATTAATTCTTTTTAATATCTTATCTTAGGGTCAAAAGGTCAGACTTAGCTTAACAAAGACCCTTGTCTTCAGTCTCTAGACTGTCTCTTCTAACTACTAGACTTTCTCTGTCTTGAGATTTATAGCTCTCCTCCCTTTTGAATGCGAAGAGCCTTATCAGCTAAATTCTTCCTGGTTAACTCACAGAATCTATTCTTTAGTAATTTTTATTATTTACCAATTATATACTTTCTACAATATTTTGGAGTATATATTTCATACTGTAATTATAATAAAATATACCTTAATTATAAACATAAATTTTGTGAATATAATTCTATTAGAAAATATCTTCTCTTATTCCTATACTCAAAAGACAAAATCTCTTTTGTTTTAAAAGTTTAAAACAGACCAATAATTTACTTATGACATGTCTTAGCATTATCTCACATTCATCCTAGGTTCCTTCATGTCTGGGACTTCTTAACCCAGGAATGAACTTTGTAAAAAAGAATCTTGTTCATTTCTAAACCTAGAGAATACTTTGAAAGAAAAACTGTCTTTAAAACAAAATGGCTACAGGCATCCATTTTAAATTCGCCTTTTCTGTGTAATATACCTGACAACGCGGCTCAGGATTGTGGCTGCTCTCCTTGAGATCTGGACACGCCCACAAACAATCATTTTAACCTTGTGATTCACAGCTGGCATGGACAAGAAGATTTTGCTTGTCTCTTGTTTCTGATAAAAATAAATGCATATCATCTTTGTTTGTAAAACTGAAAACAAATGGCTCAAGATGATTTGCTGCAGTTTCATATTGTGTGGAGTTTTGATATTCTTCATACTGATTAATAATTTCTTCAATTTCTTTTGTATCCATGCTGAATATTATTGGCTTTTGTACTTAACCAAATAATAATCATAATAATAATAATAATCAATAATGTTTGGCTCGGGCTAGATTTTGTTTCTTCTGATAGAGAACAGTCTAATTAATAGAAAACTAGTCCGTTTGGTTGAGCCAAGATGATTTTCATAGAGAAAATCACTAGTTACTTATTTTTTCTCATTATATTTAATGGACCGGGGGGGGGGGGGCTAGGTTTGATGCCAGTTTGCTTAATCAATAATGTTTGGCTCGGGCTAGATTTTGTTTCTTCTGATAGAGAACAGTCTAATTAATAGAAAACTAGTCCGTTTTTGTTGAGACAAGATGATTTTCATAGAGAAAATCACTAGTTACTTATTCATTTTTTACCATTGAAACAAGTGGAGGGGGGGGGTGCCAGTTTTCTGGATAAATTTATTTCATCATATGAATGTGTTAGAATTGTCCAATTGTTCGAAATACTTTTTATTGACATTATTCTTGGAGGAATAAGATCCTGGGCGAATAAGCAGCTAATTTCAGTCACTAAATAAGAAGCTGCCTGAATAAGAAGCTATCTTCAGTGTGAGAATAAGAAGCTGGCCGAATAAGGAGCTAACTTCAGCTTCATGTGCCTCTCATAGTGTATGTGTGTCACTGGTGTATTTTGGCCTAGGCCAACAAGGCCCAGGCCTAGGGCGGCACTTTTCAGGGGGCGGCGGCCCGCTGGGTGGCCCCACCCCTAAAAAAGAAAAAAATTTTTTTATTTTTTTTACTTTTGAAAACTATTTTACCAGGAAGGAAACATTGAGATGTCACTAATTTTCAAGTATGTCCTGGGTAGGCAAGGCCTAGGCTTTCACTTTCAAGGGGGCAACAAAAAACCTCACCACTAATTGGGTTACTCACAGAGCACCGAAATGACGCCAACATTTTGGTGTTCTGTAGTTCCCTGCACTTCGGGGAATAAAATTTCCCAACCCTGCAGTGAATTCACCACAGGGTCCCTAAAGGGCATGGAGTCAGCCGCTGTATGCTGCCACCGCAAACCCATGGCCTGCTGTTTTCAAAAGAACTGCTGAACGAAAATGTCTGGAATTTACATATAAGATCCTATGATTGATAATAAAAAGTTCTGTTACAGAAAAAGAAGAACCGCTATTAAAAAAAGGGGGGGGGGAAATTTAGCCCAAAAAATTCTGAAAAATCACTAAAAAGGTACAAAAAAAAAATCAATAAATAAATAAAGACTTTTTAACTGCAGATTAAAATAATAAATGGTTTATTAGATATTGCATAAAAAAACGGGAATATTTTTAACATTGAAACCTATGGGGTTCGCCTGAATAAACCTGCTGATTGAAACCACCGAACATCAGGGCATTTCACTGACATTTCTCTGCTGTTTGGTGTTCTCTGAATAGATTAACCATTACTTCTCTATGGGGATTTGCACTGCCTTCAAACAGCACCGTACTTGCTGGCAGTTCGCCAAACTTGTGTGTGAGCATATCACCAGAGCAGTGGTGTACTTAGAGGAGTGGCGGAGGGCGGGCCGCCCCAGGTACCAGTGATTATTGGGGTGTCATTAGGGGTACTAGGAGGTGCCACTGTCACTGTGTGTCAGCTTTGAGCTGTGTTCTCAAACAACGAGCAGCGGAGCATGGCGTTTGCATACGGAATAAAATCGAATAGAATAAAAATCCCCCTCTCCTCCCTCCATAGCTCCTCCCCTGCCCCGCAGCAGCTCTAGGAGAGGGGAGCGGGATGTGATTTGTGTCCAGAGAGAGAAGATGACAGTAAACGGCAGGTAAAGGGGGGGGGGGTTATCAGCAGAATATGAAGCCCTGTCTGCTTACGGCTGTTTAAAGTGGACCTTTCCTTAACCAGCACTGCAGTGATAGAAATTTGTCAGTGAGCTGCCTGGCTCCTGGTGAGGCTGCTTGCGTGCAGGTCACACTCGGTCCGGCCAGTCAGGTGGTACTGAGTCTCAGTACCACCTGACTGGCTGAACCACGTGACACGCATGCACGCAGCTGCCCGCCCTTTCGTTAACATGGACTGTCACTCTATTCTGGACTGAACACCCACCGGGAAGGGAATCAAAGCCACGGTGCACCCTCTGGCAGTGGCACCCCACTGCTGACAAGATGGCTCCACGCACAGGCACAGCCGTGATCCTAACGTGGCCTGGAGGGACCTCCTGCTGAGTCTGTACACAGTCCCTGCTGACTCTGCACACAGCCCTACCGCGGACAGAGGCCGGTAAATGTAGAATAAATAATTGCTGTGTGCTCATATACACTCGGTTTGCTGGGAATTTTATTGCACTGGATTCTGATGCACTCATACACACCACACATTGCATTGCTGGGAGTTTTATTGCTGTGGATTCTGATACGCTGACACACACCAAACATTGCATTGCTGGAATTTTTATTGCTGTGGATTCTGATACGCTGACACACACCAAACATTGCATTGCTGGGAGTTTTATTGCTGTGGGTTCTGTGATACACACTGCATAGTACTGTGAGTTTTATTGCCCTGGAGCTCTGGGATACACTCATACACACTGCATATTACTGTGAGTTTTATTGCTGTACAGCTCTGTGATACGTTCATATGCAGTGCACGTTTCTGTGGATTTTATTGTTCAACCAATTAGAGAGGCTGTGTTCCAGTATACTTGACATGCGTGGCTGTTCTTTGTAAAAATGCTTGAATTTAAACCTTTCATAATTTTATTTCTCAATAGATACATTTGAAATGGTATACAAAATATACAAGTAGGCACTTGGTATCCACTTTTAATATAAAGAGAGGAAAAGGTGGAGCTTAAAGAGGAAGGGTGGGGATTAACCAGGAAGAGGTGTGCCCTTGACAGGAGGGGTGCCTCAAATTTAAATTAGGGGGTGCACGAGTTTAGTCAGGCCTAGGGCAGCACAAAACCTAAATACACCACTGATGTGTGTGCCTCTCTCATGGTATATGTGTGTGCCTCTCATAGTATATGTGTTTGTGTGTCTCTCATACTATGAGACACACATATAGTATATGTGTGTCTCTCATAGTATGAGAGACACACAGACACACAAACACACACACATACTATGAGAGAAACACACACACATACTATGAGAGAAACACACACACATACTATGAGAGAAACACACACACATATATACTATGAGAAACTCATAGTATATGTGTGTGTGTGTGTGTTTCTCATAGTATATGTGTGTGTGTTTCTCTCATAGTATGTGTGTGTGTTTGTGTGTCTGTGTGTCTGTGTGTCTCTCATACTATGAGAGACACACATATACTATGAGAGAGACACACACATATACTATGAGACACACACACATATACTATGAGACACACACACACACACACACATATATACTATGAGAGAGACACACACACACACACATATACTATGAGAGAGACACACACACACACACATATACTATGAGAGAGACACACACACACACACACATATACTATGAGAGACACACACACACACATATACTATGAGAGAGACACACACACACACACACATACTATGAGAGACACACACACACATATACTATGAGAGAGACACACACACACATATACTATGAGAGAGACACACACACACACACACACATATACTATGAGAGAGACACACACATATACTATGTGTGTGTGTGTGTCTCTCTCATAGTATATGTGTGTGTCTCTCTCATACTATGAGAGAGACACACACATATACTATGAGAGAGACACACACATATACTATGAGAGAGACACACACACACACACATATACTATGAGAGAGACACACACACACACACACACATATACTATGAGAGAGACAACACACACACACACATATACTTTGAGAGAGACACACACACACACACACACATATACTATGAGAGAGACACACACACACACACACATATACTATGAGAGAGACACACACACACACACATATACTATGAGAGACACACACACACATATACTATGAGAGAGACACACACACACACACATACTATGAGAGACACACACACACACACACACATACTATGAGAGACACACACACACACACACACACACATATACTATGAGAGAGACACACACACACACACATATACTATGAGAGAGACACACACATATACTATGTGTGTGTGTGTGTCTCTCTCATAGTATATGTGTGTGTCTCTCATAGTATATGTGTGTGTCTCTCTCATAGTATATGTGTGTGTCTCTCTCATAGTATGAGAGAGACACACACATATACTATGAGAGAGACACACACATATACTATGAGAGAGACACACACATATACTATGAGAGACACACACATACATAGTATATGTGTGTGTGTCTCTCTCATAGTATATGTGTGTCTCTCTCATAGTATGAGAGAGACACACACACATATACTATGTGTGTGTGTGTGTCTCTCTCATAGTATATGTGTGTGTCTCTCATAGTATATGTGTGTGTCTCTCATAGTATGAGAGACACACAAACACATATACTATATGTGTTTGTGTGTCTCTCATACTATGAGACACACATATACTATGAGAGAGGCACACACATATACCATGAGAGGCACACATATACCATGAGCGGCACACACATAGTATATGTGTGTGCCGCTCATGGTATATATGTGTGCCTCTCATAGTATATGTGTGTTTGTGTCTCTCATAGTATATGTGTTTGTGTGTCTCATAGTATATGTGTTTGTGTGTCTCATAGTATATGTGTGTCTCATAGTATGAGAGACACACAAACACATACTATGAGAGACACACACACATACTATGAGAGACACACACACATACTATGAGAGAGACACACATACATATACTATGAGAGACACACATACATATACTATGAGAGACACACATACATATACTATGAGAGAGACACACACACATACTATGAGAGAGACACACACACATACTATGAGAGAGACACACACATATACTATGAGAGAGACACACACACATATACTATGAGAGAGACACACACACATATACTATGAGAGAGACACACACACATACTATGAGAGAGACACACACACATATACTATGAGAGAGACACACACACATATACTATGAGAGAGACACACACACATATACTATGAGAGACACACACACATATACTATGAGAGACACACACACACACATATACTATGAGAGAGACACACACACATATACTATGAGAGAGGCACACACATATACCATGAGAGGCACACACATAGTATATGTGTGTGCCGCTCATGGTATATGTGTGTCTCTCATAGTATATGTGTTTGTTTGTGTGTCTCATAGTATATGTGTTTGTTTGTGTCTCTCATAGTATATGTGTTTGTTTGTGTGTCTCATAGTATATGTGTTTGTTTGTGTGTCTCATAGTATATGTGTTTGTTTGTGTGTCTCATAGTATATGTGTTTGTGTGTCTCATAGTATATGTGTGTCTCATAGTATATGTGTGTCTCATAGTATGAGAGACACACAAACACATACTATGAGAGACACACACACATATACTATGAGAGACACACACACATATACTATGAGAGAGACACACACACATATACTATGAGAGAGACACACACACATATACTATGAGACACACACACATATACTATGAGAGAGACACACGATTGTCAATTGGAAATTTTATGTAATTTAGGGTTACCCCCAGCAAACAAGACAATGTGGTCTCTACTTTAGAAACCTTGGAATTCATTTCTTAATTTACCATAATTTTCACCATCAGGCGACCATATATAAGAACTTATTATATGCCTCAGTCATACACCCTTATAGCTGGCAGTGCCAAGTCAGATTAAAATTTCCAGAAAGCAGATATAACTCAGTGATACAGCCTGACCCGGATAGCTGGCAGTGCCAAGACAGAGATTAAAATTTCCAGAAGTATGCTATGCCTCAGTCATAAATTTCCAATTGACAATCGTGGTTACAATTATCACAAATTCTCAAAATTTAACTTTTAATAAGTCTGCATTCTAAAACGAAATCAATTTGAAATGAAGGAGAATTACCTCCTAACGGTGAACACCCTTAAAAACACACACACAATTGAATAATAGAGGTATGCTAATTTCCTTTGCTAAATTTTAACAATGTTCTTCCCAAGATTTATCCCCGTTTCTAAATAATTCCAGAGTCAACCTTCATAGGTTGATAATTATAGGAAGGTACAGAACGTTGAAAAATTATTAAACAGTTAGGGTATATTAACTTGCTAAATTTTCTGTTTAATAATTTTTCAACGTTCTGTACCTTCCTATAATTATCAACCTATGAAGGTTGACTCTGGAATTATTTAGAAACGGAGATAAATCTTGGGAAGAACATTGTTAAAATTTAGCAAAGTAAATTAGCATACCTCTATTATTCAATTGTGTGTTTGTTTTTAAGGGTGTTCACCGTTAGGAGGTAATTCTCCTTCATTTCAAATTGATTTTGTTTTAGAATGCAGACTTATTAAAAGTTAAATTTTAAGAATTTGTGATAAGTCTGCATTCTAAAACAAAATCCATTTGAAATGACTCCACTCCACCTGGGTGCCTGATCGAACAGAGGAGTCAAGTGAGGAGGAGGCACAACAAACACGAGACACAACGTCCTCTATGACCACCCGTAGCCAGTCCAATGCATCAGATGTCAGAGCTGCTCAGGTGCAGAGCGCTGTTGTCTCAAGGCACACATCCAGGAACTCTGTTGTCTGGGTGTTCATTAAGAAATGTGCAGCAGACCGCACTGTTGCTATTTGTAATCTATGTCAGAGGAGGATCAAGCGTGGGAAAGACATCCCACGCTTGGGTACCACGTGCTTGAAGCCACCTGCCACGCATCCCGTTGGCACAACACTTTGCATAGGTCCTCCTCATCTGTCTCTACCCCCACTATATGTCCTGCCATGTCATTGCCTACAACCTCCACTGACAGGATGATGCTACAGTAATGGGCGTACCAGGTCCTTCCTCAGAATGTGACAGCATCCCATCAGCTGAAGATTTACGCAGTCAGAATACGTTGCCCCAGCTGCTGCAGCGGAAGAAAAAATATTGTCCCAACCATCCACATGCACATCCTAAATGCCAGCTTGGCAAAATTACTCGCATTACAGCTGCTGCCTTTCCAGCTGGTGGACTCTGCTTCCTTCCGTGAATTTGCCGAATGTGCTGTACCACAGTGGCATGTTCCAAAAGCCATTTCTTTTCACGGACGGCCATTCCAGCACTATACCAGCACGTGGAAGACAATGTTATGGAGTCATTGGGAAAGGCAGTCAGCAGCAAGGTGCACATGACTTTAGACATGTGGTCCAGCAAGCATGGACAGGGCTGTTACATTTCCTTCACGGCACACTGGGTGACTGCAGCTGGGAGGGATCCAGGACAGGGCTCTGTGCTGGAGCTTGCTCATCCACCACGCCTTCAGAAAACTCCTTATATGAGGTCTGTCTGCTCCACCACCTCTTCTGCTTCCTCCTCTTCTCTGGCGAAGTGGCAGTTAAACCGACGCCTGGCAGGGGCTGCGCAATGGCTCAAGCAAAAAGATTCCATACTGTGCGTGAGCTGGTTTGTTTAGGGGACAGGAGCTACACCAGGCCAGAAATTGTCAGCTCTGCAGGGGCAGAGATGGTTAACACCACGCCAGCTTGAGCTGGGAATGGTCGTCTGTGATAATGGCAGCAACCTTCTCTCTGCCCTACGATTGGGTAAGTTGAAGCATGTACCATGCCTAGCACACGTCCTAAATCTGGGTGTACAGCGTTTCCTAACCAGGTACCCAGGGCTGGCAGAGCTTCTCAGCCAGACCAGAAAAGTCTGCAGCCACTTCAGATGGTCATTCCCAAGCAAGTGTTCGCCTGGCAGAAATTCTAACAGAATTCCACCTTCCCACAAACCGTCTGATCTGTGATATGCCCACCAGGTGAAACTCAACATTAGCAATGCTACAGCGTCTACACAAGCAGCAGAGGGCCATCAATGAGTATACCTGTGTGAGTATGGCACAAGGATAGGTTCAGGTCAACTTGTTCCCCCCTCCGCAGAGGCTGATGATCAAGGATGCATGCACTGTACTGTCACCATTTGAGGAGGCAATGAGGATGGTGAGCAGGGACAGTGCATGCATCAGTGACACAATTCTTTTAGTGTTCCTGCTGGAGCACACTCTGTGGGGAATTATAGATGTGGCACTAGAGGCAGAGCAGCGGGAGGAAGAGGACTTCCCTAGCTCTCAAGGCCCCAGTCTTTACGCAGACAGCATTCCTGCGGGTCCTCAGATCAGACAGGAGGATGAGGAGGAATATTTAAGTTGTGGGGGCATTGAAGGTGGGGATTCCTCAAGGGAGGGTTTTGTGTCCCCAGAAACCCAAGGACTAGTACGTGGCTGGGAGGAGGTAGTGCACGATACGGTCATCCTCAGCGACCAGGAACACTCTGAAGCTAATGTCACCTCTAACCTACGCTGCATGGGCTCCCTTATCCTGCAAAGCCTGCTTAAGGACCCCAGGATTTGTGCTATCAAGGAGAGGGATCATTACTGGTTGGCAACCCTTCTTGATCCACGATACAAGGGTAAGGTTGCAGAGCTCATCCTGCCCTCACAGAGGGAGCACAGGATGAAACAACTTGAGGACGCTCTAAAGCAACACTTGTGTAACACCTTTCCAGACACTGGTAGGTTACCAACTGATGACACATGTGCTTCTGAGGTTGCGGTTTATCAGAGGAAGAGCGGTGAAGGGGGCCGCTTGACTGATGCCTTTTCCAATTTTTTTAGTCCACGGCGCCCAGGGACGTCAAATGCAGGCACCCATTGCCAGCGTCTTCACCATATAGTGTAGGACTACCTAGGGGCAAGGGCAGACCTGGATACCTTTCCAGCAGATGATCCACTGGCTTACTAGGTGTTGAGATTGGATCACTGGCCAGAACTTAGCCAATATGCTATGGAGCTACTAGGTTGCCCTTCATCCAGCGTGCTTTCTGAAAGGACGTTCAGAGTTGCTGGAGATTTTGTCACAGACAAAAAAAGAGTGTGTCTGTCCACGACTCTGTAGACCGGCTGACATTTATAAAAATTAATCAGTCCTGGATCAGCAGCTATCACTCCCCTGATGCTAATGTAACTGAATAGACCGGGGATCTCGTCTGCATTCCCAAAACCTCCACCACTGCACTCTTCCACAATACCTCAGAGGAGTTACGGTGTGAAGGCACTAGCTGGCACCAAAGGTCCAATTTTAATGCACCTGTTGTTACTTTCATCCAAAGCCTGCATAAGTTTCACCATAATTTAGCCAAAAAAAAAATCACTAAACTTGTTCTGCGTGTCCTACAACGTCTCCTTTTCATCCAGGCTGCCGCCCCAAGCAGTTGTTTATGAATAGATTGAAATGTCATTTTTTTCTTTTTAAATGTTTCTATACATCTGACAAATCCGCCACTTCACGGGCTGGTTATGGGGACCTCCTAGGCACGATATTTGAAGGAATTTTTAGTTTTTATTCTTAACCTTTATTTCATGGAAAAATCACTGTTCCTTTAAAAACGTCTTTTTTTTTTTTTTTACTTTTTTCCTGTCCCCCAGGGCACTTTCCGAACCCCCCCATACACCTTTTATGGCAAATATCTTGCATATATGCCCTCTTGCAGGGCACTCTAAAAATTGAATGTTCGAGTCCGATTGACTTGCATGGAGTTCGGATCGTGTTCGCCACCGAACTCGAACTTTTGAAATTGTTCGAGTTCGAATGGAAACAGAACACGGGGGTGTTCGGCTCATCCCTAGTCAGTACCTGGACCCGTTCCCTTTAATATTTTTATTGGTGATATTGCAGAAGGTATTAATGGTAAAGTGTGTCTTTCTGCTGATTACACAAATATTTGCAACAGGGCTGATGTTCCTGGAGGGATAAGCCAAATGATTTAGGTAAACTCTAAAAAAAAAAAAAATTGTCAGCTGTGACAATTGAGTTTTAATGTGGATAAATGCAAGATCACGCACCTGGGGTGTAAAAATCCAAGGGCTGAATATAGGATATTTGATACAGTCCTAACCTCAACATCTGAGGAAAGGGATTTAGGGGTTATTATTGCAGAGGATCTAAGGGTAAGTAGACAATGTAATAGAGTATCAGAAAATGCTGGCAGAATGCTTGGTTGTGTAGGGAGAGGTATTAGCAGTAGAAAGAGGGAAGTACTCCTGCTGTTATACAGGGCACTGGTGAGACCTCACTTGGAGTATTGTGAGCAGTACTGGAGACAGTGTTTCTAGGAGGATATAGATACCTTAGAGAGAGTCGAGGAACGGCCACTAAAATGGTGTACGGCTGGAAGGTGAAAAGTAACCAGGAAAGGCTTAAAGATCTTAACATATACAGCTTGGAGGAAAGACATGATAGAAACATTTAAATACGTAAAGGGAATCCACAAGGTAGAGGAAGGGAGTATATTTAAAAGGAAACAAAGTAGCAAAACAAAACAAGAGGACATAGTCTTAGATTAGAGGGGCAAAGGTTTAAAAGTAACATCAGGAAGTATTATTTTACTGAGAGGGTGGTGGATACATGGAAAAGCCTTCCAGTAGAAGTGGTAGAGGCTAAAACAATAATTGAGTTTAAGCAGGCATGGGATAGGCATAAGGCTATCCTAAACAAAAGAAATCCAGGGAAAGTATCCATAGAATTGGGTAGACTACATGGGCTGAACAGTTCTTATATGCCGACACATTCTATGTTCCTATGCATGGAAAACAAAAATATGCCCAAGCGTTTCCCTACTGAATAGCCTCACCCTCCCACACACTCGCCCTAACGAAACAGGCTAGGGAAGGGGCAGAGAAATCTGGTTTAAGCCAGATCCTGGTGGGTTTGATGGAATCCTGAGGAAATAAAATCAATCAATTACTTATGTATAAGGCAAACAATACAGTGTATATAACCTGACAATACAATAAATACATTAGGGAATAATAATGCAATGCAGACATCAGCAAATAAGGCACAGGAGACACAAACATCCTGCACCTACAACTGTAGGTACAGGGTGACTCCAACACAGGAGAGGGCTGGGAAACCTTGATTCTAGGAACAATATATAAAAAAGGGGGTGGGCACGCAAGATACCACAGTCAAAACGGGGGTGGGGGGGTGGGTGACTAATAATTTTCGCCACTAAAATCATACCCATAAGAAGTGTATATATAAATAAGATTCCAAAATCCCAGTAATGTGGTGCAATGATACATAAATGCAATATTTTATTTGTCGCAATTCAGCACTTTTCGCCGATGTCCGAAAACTGCTTCAGCGACGCCAATTTTCGCAAATTACAGTGACCATTCTCTAAATAGGGAATACACCATATTTTTGGTGAAATTGATTCCCCGAAATGTGACAAAAAACAAAAAGGATCTAAAGATTAATTGCTCCCCTCGAATCTAACTTCCATATTAACCCCTAAAATGCCATTAAAGCAGGGAAATACAATGAAAGTAACAGTGGGGCATGTAGCCTACCCATTAACCCTTAAAATGCCAGTAATCAAGGTAAAATATGAAATGAATACACTGAGGCATGTAGCCTTTCCATCAACTCCTTAAATGACAGTTATCAAGAGAAAACGTGAAATATATACACGAGGGATGAAGCCTGACCATTAACCCTTAATATACAACTAAACCAAGGAAAAAAATAAAAAGTAATACACAATATATAGTCTATTAACCCTGTCGCTGTTGAGCCTTTTCAATACTGTGAAAAAATAATTTCATTATTTTACATTGAATATAGTCATGTTGGTGTTGGGCCTCATTGGAAAGGTCAGACTCTGACCACAGCTGTGTCATGGATATACCACGAACATTAACATCCACTAATGTTGGTTTGCGTTTTTCTTTATTGTGTTCTTATAGTAGTTTGCGATTTCTCTATGTGCTACACAGACAACTCCACCACTCAGCGACGTGTCATTGGACAAAATCGCCATGGAGGAGATGGACTTACACTCCCAAACGGAGCCTTTTGATTTTCTTCTGTTATATGGTTCATATCTTATTCTGTTAGATACTTGTTAATTTTTATAGTTAAAATGTCTAGGTTCGCTCTTCTACTGATACACCTACGAATATTGACGTCTCATATTGTGCTTGAGGTGTGGGGACCGCTGCTGGGACGGGCCCTAACCCCTTTAATGTTGCTTATTCCTTTACATCCTCTCGAATTCGATTATGGCATCCACCATAATACATGACACTAATACCTCACTCCAGTCCTCTGTTGAACCTCAAATATTCACACGCAATTCTTTTAGGGTAGTATCCTGGAATGTTGAGGGTCTTAATTCGCCAATTAAACGCAAGAAAGTTATCCAATATTTAAAGAGGTTAGACCCTGATATCGTTTTCCTCCAAGAAACTCACTGGACTAAATCGGACCAAACCCTGCGGGCCCCCTGGGTGGGATATCAAACTTCCTCGGTTTACACTCAAAAATCTAGAGGCACTGCAATTCTCTTAAATAAGAGACTTCCATACACTGACACAGTAGCGGTTAATGATGCGGACGGCAGGTACTCCCTCCTCACGCTTATGATTGGACAGGAACACTTTCAATTACTCAATATCTATGCCCCTAATGGCCCGAATTTACCATTCTATAGAACGCTACTCCCGTTGCTCCACCTTCACGACGCTTCTCACAGAATAGTGGGAGGGGACCTTAACGACGTACCGGACTTGATACTCGACCGAGCCCCAAGCCGTGTGACACCTAGAGGGCGCTCGCAACTCACTGGTCCAACCTATCTTATGACGCATTTTGACTTGGTTGACATATGGCGCGTGCACAACCCAACGGGCAGGGACTTCACATTTTATTCCGATCCCCACAAATCATTCTCGCGCCTAGACCTCTTTTTAATTTCGGACGCTCTTACTTCCCGTGCTTTAAGCACTGAGATTGGCCCGATTACACTCACTGATCACGCCCCGGTCTCACTGGAGATGAAACTGGGAAACCCACGGTCCTATTCACGGAACTGGCGTTTCCCTTCCCATCTCATGATGTCCGGTAAATTTACATCACACGTTGAGCTTGCCTGGCACAACTACACCGACGACAACATTGAACATGTAGAGGATGTCAATTTATTTTGGTCGGCGTCAAAAGCAGTGCTGCGGGGACAGATTATGGAGTTTACGGCCCGGAAACGGAGGGAAGACGCCCTGCATCTTACTGAGGCCCATTCGGATTTGCTCAGGAGTTACAGAGCTTATTTGACTGACCCAACCCCTGATACTTTGCAAACGTATAAACAAGACAAAGCCAGATATGACACCCTAGCTACCACCCAAGCACAGCGCTCCTGGCAGCATCAGAAATCCCGGTTCTATCGCTTTGGTAACAAGCATGGTCGCCTCCTGGCCAACCTGGTTCGCTCCCAGACTCAAACCAGACCCTTTATTTCCCAAATTAAAACCACGGATGGTACCTTACTTACTGACCCAGTAGATATAGTTGGGTATTTCCGGCAATGTTTTTCTGACTTCTACAAGACAGGCCCTGACGATTGTCCGACACAATTAAATATCTTTCATAAAGCACAAATTCCTAAATTATCCCCAACTGAGAGAGATGCCCTTTCAGCGCCGATTTCGCACATCGAAGTCCAAAAAGCGATAACTTTGCTCAAAAACGGGAAAACCCCAGGACCAGATGGCTTTGGGGCAGAATATTACAAACTCCTTTCGGGCTTGTGGTCCCACACTTGGTCTCACTTTATAATAACATACTACAAGGGGAAGAACCCCCCCGACTTTTAACGCAGCCAGAGTAGTGGTGCTCCCCAAGCCGGGAAGGGATCCTACCTTGGTCACTTCCTATCGGCCTATTGCATTATTGAACACTGACTTGAAACTGTTATCTACCATCATGGCTGGACGTCTACAGAGACCGATGGCTCGACTAGTGGGCCCTCAACAAACCGGTTTCCTTGCGGGCCGACACTCTACCACAAACATACGTAAGGCTATAGCGGCCATATGGTCCTCCTCCCTTACACCACAAGCCTCAAACCTTCTCTTGAGTTGCGACGCCGATAACGCGTTCGATAGGATATCCTGGGCCTATATAGAGAGATTCATTAAGTTCCACCACTTCGGAAAGGTCTTCTTGTCCCTATTCCGCGCGCTCTACAATAACCCTTCCACAGTAATCACAGCGAATGGCCTTAATTCTGCTCCCTTCGTACTAGGGAGAGGAACCAGACAGGGGTGTCCCTTATCACCATTATTGTTTAATCTTGCCCTGGAACCCCTCCTTCGCATTATAGAGACGTGCCCGGCTATTACGGGTATTAGTTTGTCCTCTTCGGTGACGCTAAAAGTGGTGGCTTTTGCAGACGATCTGCTATTGTTTCTTTCGAACCCAGAGTCTGCTATTACGCCATTGATGGCCTTATTTGATTCATTTCACACAGCCTCTGGTTTCCAGATTAACTACGTTAAGTCTGTCGCTCTACCCCTGGGAGCAGAACCTCGGGGGGATTGGCTCAGACAGTTCCCCTTCTCCTGGGCCCCCACACCTTTCATTAAATACCTAGGAATCATCCTACCGACGGACCTTTCTCAAATGTACAGCCTCAATATTGACCCCCACCTCAACCAAACTAAATTTCTCTTGGAGGCATGGAGCTCTCTCCCGTTGTCGTACATGGGAAGGGCCGCGCTTATTAAAATGACTTTATTTCCCAAATTACTCTATCCTCTACAGGTTCTGCCTCTACTATTGAAACCCACAGATCTCCGTATCTTAAATAGACTATACGCGGCATTCATTTGGCAAGGTAAACGAGCACGTATTCCACTTCCCGCGCTCCAACAGTCGCTGGCGAGGGAGGTATTAACTTTCCAAACATAATTGACTACAATTTGGCGGCCCTTTACCGTTATGCTGTCGACTGGCTGAATGATACTTCGCACTTTGTGCCCTTACAGGTTGAGCAGGCATTGCTTCCTTCCTCTTCCTTGTCGGCGTTCCTCCATCAAAGCTCACCCAATGTCCCCCTAGTCTGCGTTCTAACCCACTATTGTCCTCCACAAAAGCGGCCTGGATTAAGGTTCGCAGGCGCCTTCAGCTCACATGGCAAACGACTTTGTGGTCACCTATACTGCACAACCCTCACTTCCAAAATGCCTCCCCTGCTCCAATCTTCCATACTCTGGCCCACCGCGGTTTTACTCAGATGCACCACTACATTGATGGACTGTCAGGCTTGCCGTTTTCCTACACGACCTTGAAAAACCGAATTATGCCCTTAGATATTCACCCGGTATTTTACTTGCAATTAAAGCAATTTCTCCTTACCCAGTTGAGCACATTGTCCCCAAATGACCTAGCTAATTCGCTCGACACACTCCTGTTTGCCCACCCTCTGTCCCCTCCCTCTACCTCTACTATATACGCACTTCTACAATCCGCGTTACCCACTAAACTCCCTTGGGCAGCAATAACTAGATGGACCACAATTTTTCCCGAGCTTTCCGTACAAGATTTGATAGGGACCACCTTACTGTCCAGGCGCTCTCTACCCTCTGCTAACTACTGGGACATGTTCTATAGAATACTCCATCGAGCGTATATGGCGCCTGACAGAATGGCTCGAGCGGGACTGTCACCAAATGCAAACTGTTTAAAATGTCAAGGTACTAATGCTGACTTGCGGCATTGTTTATGGTCATGTCCTTTCATTACGCTGTTTTGGGACACAATACGACGTTTCGGTTCACAGGTTCTGCGTCTAGAAATCCCCTTTACCCCGGAATGGGCCATCTTTAATCGTCCGACCCCTCACACCCCAGACCTTTTGGTAAGTCACATCGATTTTGGCTCACCCTGTTAGCTGCAACAGGCAAGAAGGCGATCTTGTCCCAATGGATCTCCGCTACCCCTCCTTCCTTTCGCATGGTTTATGACAGAATCTACGCCATATTTTTGGCGGACTGGACCGAGGCTGCGATGCAGCAAGAAACGAAGACTCAGTCTTTCTTTACTAATTGGACCCCCTTATTCGCACCCTGCCATGCGAAACTAAGGACTCCTTACGTCATGCCTTTTCCTGCACCCCATGGTACTCACTACAGATGTTGCGAGATGCCCCACCCATCCCGCAAGGCCCCCCCGACCACTCCTTGTCCCGCTTTCTGGCTTCCACCCCCTCAGATCCAGTAGATGCCCGCACTTAACCGACCTCCATGTGGATCTCATGGGTTTTAAGGGGAGTTGCACAGTAATTTTTTCAGACACTGGATGCCATGTATTAGTTGAATATTCGACACTGATGTTTACTGAGACGTCTATTTATCTGTTTTTGATGTATGTTGAACCGAGATGAATAAAAATATTTAAAAAAAAAAGAAGTACGGGGAATGGAGATACAGCAGCCCGAACAAGTGAGGGAAGCTAGATGCTGATTCCTGGTGGGGGAAGGAGTAACCTTGGGGGAAAATTACCCCCCCGGCCCAACTTTAGCGATGCCTGTGCTGGGACACAACAAAGAATCAGGCACGCACCTCCCAAAACACATCTCTAGCTACATGTGCACCAAGAGCAAAGTGACTGCTGTCATAGTCCTCATAGGCCTTTTCATTAAGAATGGTAATGGACATCACTCCCGAGGAACCAAACCTTAAAACATCGTAGGGCTCTAATGTAGTAGAGCGGGAGGGACAGTGTAAAGCGACATTACGAGCAATCTGATGACCCTTGCAAGGTTTTGCAGGAAAAACATACCGTATGTTGAGGAGTCCAACTGTTGAAAGAAGTAAACTCAAGTGTCTGGACTAGGAATTCCACGTTTTGAGTGGGGACCAGGAAGGATTTGCCTCCTGAAGCAGGAAATCTAGGTCATGAAGGAGTTTGACAGTCTGGGAAAACTGGTCGGGAGCAAGTCATGAGGTTGTCCAGATACACTATATTGCCAAAAGTATTCGCTCACCTGCCTTGACTCGCATATGAATTTAAGGGACATCCCATTCCTAATCCATAGGGTTCAATATGACGTCGGTCCACCCTTTGCAGCTATAACAGCTTCAACTCTTCTGGTAAGGCTATCCACAAGGTTTAGGAGTGTGTTTATGGGAATTGTTTCACCATTCTTCCAGAAGCGCATTTGTGAGGTCACACACTGATGTTGGATTAGAAGGCCCGGCTCTCAGTCTCTGCTAAAATTCATCCCAAAGGTGTTCTATCGGGTTGAGGTCAGGACTCGGTGCAGGCCAGTCAAGTTCATCCACACCAGACTCTGTCATCCATGTCTTTATGGACCTTGCTTTGTGCACTGGTGTGCAGTCATGTTGGAAGAGGAAGGGGCCAGCTCCAAACTGTTCCCACAAAGTTGGGAGCATGGAATGGTCCAAAATGTCTTGGTATGCTGAAGCATTCAGAGTTCCTTTCACTGGAACTAAGGGGCCAAGCCCAGCTCCTGAAAAGCAACCCCACACCATAATCCCCCCCCCTCCAAACTTTACACTTGGCACAATGCAGTCAGACATGAACCATTCTCCTGGCAACCGCCAAACCCAGACTCGTCCATCAGATTGCCAGATGGAGAAATGCGATTCGTCACTCCAGAGAATTTGTCTCCACTGCTCTCGAGTCCAGTGGCGGCATGCTTTACACCACAGCATCCGACACTTTTCATTGCACTTGGTGATGTATGGCTTGGATGCAGCTGCTCAGCCATAGAAACCCATTCCATGAAGCTCTCTGCACTGTTCTTGAGCTAATCTGAAGGCCACATGAAGTTTGGTGGTCTGTAGCGACTGACTGCAGAAAGTTGACGACCTTTTCGCACTATGCGCCTCAGCATCCGCTGACCCCGCTCCGTCAGTTTACGTGGCCTACCACTTCGGGGTTGAGTTGCTGTCGTTCCCAAACACTTCCACGTTCTTCTATTACAGCCGACTAGAATATTTAGGAGCGAGGAAATTTCACGACTGGATTTGTTGCACAGGTGGCATCCTATCACAGTTCCACTCTGGAATTCACTGAGCTCCTGAGAGTGACCCAATTTTTCACAAGTGTTTGTATAAAAACAGTCTGCTTGTTTTTATATACCTGTGGTCATGGAAGTGATTGGAACACCTGATTCTGAATATTTGGATGGGTGAGCGAATACTTTCGGCAATATAGTGTATATTGAAAGCATTAACTACATTTTCTGCTAGGAACGTGCTAGAGACCTCAGCACTGGATTACAGGGAAGTAGTACACTAGAGGAGTCCCCCAACCGCCGGACAGGTACTGGTCTGTGGCCTGTTAAGTGCCGGGCCGCAATGTGATACGGCGGGCAAGTGATCTGCAACAAAAGATAAAGGCTTTACTCGCCTGCTGCTCACCTCCTGCAGGCAGCGAGCAAGCTAAGCTTCATCCATGGTCATCGTTTTGACAGTTCGCAGCTGGAGTGACACAGGCACTTTCGTAAAAGAGAAGGAAAAAAATACTTTTCAAATAAAGTGGTCTCATGCACCCCCTGTGTGTTGAGGGCAGCGGAGGAGACCCACCCTCTTGAATTTGATTTATAGACACATGGTGCCATTAAGGCTGGGGTCAGACGAACGCAGTGTTAACGTCCGTGTTGCCCGCACACAAGTACGTCCGTGATAGCATACAATTGTGTTAAATGGAGCCCCACACACAAAGTACGTCCGCACAGAAGTGCGGGGGCTGACGGACGCAGGTTAAGCAAGAACGTAACACTGCTAGAACGGACGTGCAGAGTGCGCCACGTCCACATAGCTTTGTGAGTGATGGAACGTGGTCAGACAGACTGCATTTATACGTCCAGCATTTTTGACGGACAGAATGTTTTTTCATTGTAATTTATTTTCCCTGCTACATCAGTCAAAAAATACGTCAGTGAAAAAAACCGACTGTGTGGCCACTACCTTGTCGTCAGTCAGAAAGTACGTCCGTACTGCACGGACGCACAGTCCGTACAAAATGCGCTCATCTGACCCTAGCCTTAAGGATCACTCCTGTTGCAGTGATCTGACAGTAAAAATTGGCAAATTTTGGTTTTTCATGCATATATTCGTTAAGAAACATTGTAGTAATAAAACATTCTGAACTCTAGATGGTGTCCCTTTATTTTGCACAATTTGACCCATGTTCTGCATTACTGACAAGCAGGTAGAAATGTGGCCAAAAGAGAAACCATGGGAAGGAATAAAAATGGCCAGATATCATGCTTATAGAGCATTTGTAGTGATCATAACCAATGCAGCTTCAAAAAAAAAAAAAAAAATCACCTACAGAATAGAAAACATCTGAATGTGGTATGCCTGCTTAAGGGAATTAACACAAAGTACTGTGTACAGGAATTCAGTCATTATAACCTCATGAACCTTGCCCTTGCACAGCAGTCCAGAGCTCTTATTGTATTCTGAAGTTTGAGGATGCCATTTACAGCTTGTTTCCGCTCTCTCTCGGTTTTGTCTCTCTCCAGTGACCAGACACAAAAACAAAGGATTTGGTTTCACCAGACGGTGCACATGGGGGTTTGTCAATATATTACAATGCAAATGGAGTTTACCAAAACAAAGTTATGAAAGGGTTAAAAAGCTGCACCCCCCCCCCCCCAGTTTGAGGTTTTGCTGACTCTATACATCCTACATGTGTTTTGTAACCCAATCCATCAGAACATCTGGGCAAAGCAAACAAGTGTAATCAGCTACTTTTTCAAATGCTACAGGGAAATAATGGTCACAAGGAATGTATAGGGGGAAATCTCCCACACTTGCCATTAAGGGTTAAATATAATTATATTTCTATGCAGTGGTTGAGGTTTGGTGTCATTGGAAAGACTAGACCCTGATCTTTCTACTGACATCAATTGATCGTGTGGGTTTTACAGAAGTGGAAATACAGACGTTCATAGGACCCCTGCTTCCAAGGGCAATGAATACAAGGATTGGCCAGACCAGACCCTCTAATGGCCATTCCAGTGTAGGCGACTCAAAGTGGTGGTATCAGACATCAGTAGTGAATGCAACTACCTTAGGGGTAAGGTTGGGAACCACTGTCCAAACAATTTTTTTTTTTAATCCTTAAAAACTGGCCTAAGAACAACCATATAGTAATCAAATACAAAAATTTGCCAATATAGGGGATGTGGGTCCCCAATAATAGTTTTTAAGGATCACCTTGGGAAAATTCAGATTGAATCCTGCCATCACTAAGCAAATCATTTCAGCTGTGCTTCAGATATCAGGAAAACTTGACCTGTTGTTAGGAGGTACTTGAGGACCGCGGTTGGGAACCACTGCCTTAGGAGATCTCACGTCACCCCCATTGAAGAGGCGATTCAGCAATTTGAGAGAACTATAAGTTCACTGTGTAAAATGTTGCATCTCTACTGCAGGGTTTGAATTAACTCACTGTAGATAATGGCAATAAGAAAATGCCAAACAACGTCAACGACAATTAGAGTATTGGGTAGGAGGGCGACAATACAAAATGTGCATAACATTTGTATACTTTATACAAAGTCCAATGAATCCTATGGCAATGCAACAGTTGTCATAAATTGAATATGGGATGCACAGGGCAAGTCAAAAAAAGCAGAGGGGCTTGGTATGTCAAGTTATCATTCGTACTAACCACTACAGTTTGTATCGGCTCAAACATGGAATTATGGTCACTTCTAGAACTTTCCATTTTGTGACAGCTGCGCTGGCAGGAGGAAGAACAAAATCACATACTAAAATCTGTTCTTTACCTTTCTGTATATGCTATATTAAAAAGTGCATATACATCTGTGGACGTTGGATGTGTGGATCATTTTATAACCCTGCCGTCAAAATGTATAGTAGTGCAAATTTGTTCCATGAAATGCACAGAAGCAAAAATGCTACATAAAACATGACATGGTGTAGTATAGTTTTGCCTCTAGAATACTGGATGGAAACTCTATCTTCCTACGGTTTATTAAAATGCCAAAGAATGTGGGGATAGAGTTTGATGACAAAATTTTCAATAGTTTATAAAAGGGATTAATTCGGTCTTACACAGGTGTAAAAACACAAAATATTAGAAACCGAACCAAAAGAATTGATCAACTGAGGGAAGGGAAAAAAAACAAAAAACAATCAAAGCAGAACTATGCCCAGAAAACAGTAGATCGGATCTAAAATAAACAGAAACTGTCTAGGTTTGTTTAAGAAAGGAATCCCGATTTGGCCTGTATTTTGTAAAACCTACATTGCACCAGTATGTACAGTCATGGCCGAAATTGTTGGCACCCCAGACATTTTTCCAGAAAATCAAGTATTTCTCACAGAAAAGTATTGCAGTAACACGTTTATTCCATTTATGTGTATTGGAACAAAACAAAAAAAGGGAGGAAAAAAAGCAAATTGGACATAATGTCACAAAACTCCAAAAATGGGCTTGACAAAATTCTTGGCACCCTTAACTGAAATCAGTCGCTTCCTATAACCATCAATAAGCTTCTCACACCTGGAATTTTGGACCCCTCTTCCTTTACAAACTGCTCCAGGTCGGTCTCTCTTATTGGAAGGGCGCCTTTTCCCAACAGCAATCTTAAGATCTCTCCACAGGTGTTCAATGGGATTTAGATCTGGACTCATTGCTGGCCACTTCAGAACTCTCCAGCGCTTTGTTGCCATACATTTCTGGGTGTTTTTTGACGTATGTTTGGGGTCATTGTCCTGCTGGAAGACCCAAGATCGGACGCAAAACCAGCTCTGACACTGGGCTCTACAGTGCGACCCAAAATCCTTTGGTAATCCTCACATTTCATGATGCCTTCCACACATTCAAGGCACCCAGTGCCAGAGGCAGCAAAAAACAACCCCAAAACATCATTGAACCTCCACCAGATTTCACTGTAGGTACGGTGTTCTTTTCTTTGTAGGCCTCATTCCGTTTTCGGTAAACAGTAGAATGATGGGATTTACCAAAAAGCGCCATCTTGGTCTCATCTGTCCACAAGGCGTTTTCCCAGTAGGATTTTGGCTTACTCAAGTACATTTTGGCAAACTAGTCTTGCTTTTTTATGTCTCTGTGTCAGCAGTGGGGTCCTCCTGTGTCTGCCATAGCGATTCATTTAAATGTCGGATAGTTCGCGGTGACACTGATGCTCCCTGAGCCTGCAGGACAGCTTGAATTTCTTTGGAACTTGTTTGGGGCTGCTTATCCACCATCCGGACTATACTGCGTTGCAACCTCTCTCTTCTGTCCACCCACAGAGAGATTAGCTACAGTGCCATGGGTTGCAAACTTCTTGATAATGATGCGCACTGTGGACAAAGGCAAATCTAGATCTCTGGAGATGGACTTGTAACCTTGAGATTGTTGATATTTTTCCAAAATTTTGGTTCTCAAGTCCTCAGACAGTGCTCTTGTCTTTGTTGTCCATGCTTTGTGTGGCGCACACACTGCAAAGACTAAGTGAACTTCTCTTTATCTGCTTTCATGCGTGATTTTTATATTGCCCACACCTGTTGTTACGTGTCCCAGGTGAGTTTACATGAGCATCACATGCTTGAAACAATTTTATTTATCCACAATTTTGAAAGGGTGCTAAGAATTTTGTCCAGCCCATTTTTGGAGTTGTGTGACATTATGTCCAATTTGCTTTTTTTACTCCCTTTGTTTTGCTCCAATACACACAAAGGGAATAAACATGTGTATAGCAAAACATGTGTTACTTGATTTTCTGGAAAGATGTCTGGGGTGCCAACAATTTCAGCCATGACTGTATATATGAAAAAGAATAGCATTTCTGAACCACCATGATATCTTCTGTTCCATACATAAGTTAATAAAGGTAGTACAAGAGCTTATACAGGAGTTCATGCCCAACAGTGACAACCCCCCCCCCCCCCAATCCACGAAGTGTACTTAATTTATTTGATCTATGGCTAGTATCCACTCCCAAACCGTGCAGGCGACAAAAAAGAAAAAGCAGTTTTAAACCCAGATCTCCACACCAAATGATTTAAATGATAACTCCAAGCTTAAAATGCGAAGGGGGGGTGGAATATTTATGATTAAGTCGATCACCCATCCGCATTTAACGAAGCTTGCTTGGTGGTCCCATAAAAGACCCATAGCCTGTTAAAAGCCCATCATGAGAAAAAAAATGAGGCATTCAAAAAAAAAAAAAAAAAAAAGCCTCCGCTACACCTAGTTTCAACCCTTGGGAGTATTAAAAACAAATAAAAAACACAACTCACCCAGCCTCCCTCAGTTGCACTGGTCACAACATGTTGGTGGCAAACTCTCAAGCAGAGGTCATGTGACCAGAATGTGGTTGGGGGCTCGTGTGAGCCTCCAGTAGACATGTGCATTTCGTATTGTCAAAATTTCGCTTTCGTCTGACATTTGTACTTTGATATTTTTTTCATTCCCGAAAAATGTAATATCAGCTGTCTGATATTAAAAAAAAAAATATATAAATCGGCTGAAATTATGATTAGAAGTCGATTCGAAGATAGATTTAAAACAGCACGAGAATGACCCGAAACGAGAAATGTAACGAAAATGACCCAAAAGAGGAATAAAAGGTTCCAAAAAAAATTTACAAAAGAGAAAAAAATAAAACACAAAAACGATGTCAAAATAATAAAGACAGATATTTTTTTTTTTAACATTGCAATTTACAGGATTTGCCTATGTTTTAAGGCTAAAAAAAAAAAAAAAAAAAAGAAGTCCGTTTTTATTAAAAACGTATATTTTTTCACTTGCAGCAAAAAGACCGTTTATTTTAGCATTTTTCAGGTGAAATTTTAGGTTTAACTTTTTTTAAAAGATTTTGTTTCATAGTTTTTTGCAAACAGCATTTCAATAATGATAATGAATCCGATCCAATAATGAATCCGATCCATGAATCGGATCAGATCTGAAAAAATAATCAGATCCAAAATGATAGTTTTTGGGGGGGGGGGGCGTGGCCGGCAGCAGACAGAGGCAGACGTGCAGCAGTGGAGCTCCGACCCAGAGTCTATGTCCAGCGGCAAAAAACTGGACTTTCGACTCGGAAGAATCTCCACCGAGGTGACACAGCTGTCGGCCATCAGTGAGTGGACCTCCGGAGACTGTTTACTCCCTCCCTCCGGACCTGCGCTCGAGTCGGGGGCAGTTGTGAGGTCGCATCCCCTGTCTCACGGCGGCCATTTTGGAGGCCTGAGGTGACTGACTTTTCCCGCACTAAGAGGTACTGTCCTGTCCCCGGATGGGGAAAAAGACCAAGACGGACGGAGCGGCGGAGGGCACCCACACCCCTGATATCCGTCTCTCGATGGCAGGAGGGCCTGTGCGACGGTTTCAGCGTCCTGCACTGCCAGAAGTGGAAGACATGCCGCGCCTGGAGACAGCGGATGCCCCACGTGCTTCCCACGCTGCAAAAAAAAAAAAAAAAAAAAAAAAAAAAAAAAAAACCGGGGGACGACACTCTTCCCGCCACTAAGGGTGATATCCGAGCCCTCCTGGATGATGCCAGGAAATCCTGGCAAGCGGATTTTCAAGCTCTTGGAGTGGTGGTCACGGAGACTCAGATCCAAATGGGGGACCTCCAGCATCGCACCCAAGCAGTTGAGAGCTCACAGGCCGCCTCCTCCTCTTCCATTCGCACCCTACAGCATCAGGTCAGCGGCCTACAATCTGCCGTGTTGGCGTTAGAAATGAGGCACAGGCGCCGAAACCTGAAGCTCCGGGGGGTCCCAGAGACGGTGCCGGACTCGGATGTGTTGCCCTACAGTGCGCGATTTTTGGAGACGGTTCTCCACTCCACGGAACACTTGCGGGACTCTGTCCTCGCTGCACTTCGAGTGCGGAAAGCAGCCTTGGCCCCAGCAAAAGCGTTGCGAGATGTGATCGTCACACTCCGCGATACGGCCTTGCATTCCGCTGTCTTTCGCGCAGTGCGGAATGTGCCTACAGTCCTTTTTGAAGGAGCTTCAATCGCCATATTCCGGGACCTGCCTTTCATGTTACTTGCCGCCCGTCGACAATTTCGGCCTGTTACCACCTTATTACGTGCGCACGACATAGGCTATAAGTGGGGCGCCTCTAGCTCCCTCATTATAACCCCGGACGGCGGACAAGCGATGGTGGCCGCCTCAACGGCCGAAGCGGAGGGTCATTTGCACTCCCTTGGTCTACTTCCTGCTTTCTCGTGTCAAGCGGCTGTGCACTCACCTGCGGGTTCCCTCCTACCCTCAGGCAATTTGGAGTGAGGCTGGGGGTTTTTCATCCAGCTGCGGCTACTAACCCGACCCGTTCTGAAGTGCTGCCTGTCTCCCTCTATCCTGTTTTTGTCCTACCTTGGATAAGCGTCCCCTCAAGGGTGATGTTCTCCCATTCCCCCCCCCCCCTTTCCTTTTTTTTTTTTTTTAATGTGGCAATCTCCGGGAGATCACGAGGCGCGCCATCATGGTATACAAGCCATGCCTGGCCCTCGTGACAGTACCCCTCCATGGCCTCCTCCGGGAGCGTGCCAGGAGAGTCACGGATATGGCCTTTGCCACTTCCTTCACCCCCTCCAGCTTCCCTTTCATGTGGTGGGGTGTTTTTTTTTTTTATTATTTATTTTTTCCTCTTGTTTTGTTGTTCCCTTCTGGATGCTGGAGACATCTACTCCCCCTCAAAGTGAACCGCGACACGTCCCCCCCCCCTTGCTACCTCTTGCTCTCTCCCACTCTCTGATTCTAGCAGTTAGCAAAACGTATAGGTTACTGTGGACTTTTTTTTTCTTTTTAATAATGTGGAATTACGTTGCGTTCCCCGTCGTGCATCACCGCGTCGTTCGTTATCACTATGCGTCATATCCATGTTCCCCCTTTCCCCCCTTATTATCGAATGTATATTGTTCTCATGCGATGCGTTCTTTGACAGAATGATTATGTATCAATGACATTTTTGCAAAATAAAATGTTGAAATAAAAAAAAAAAAAAATTATAGTTTTTGGATCCGATAATCTGACGACCAAATATTTCAGATCGGTCCGAAATTACAAATCATGGTGAAATATCGAACGACCCGTGACAAGGTGAAAAAAACAAAACACGCTGTGCACAAGTCTAGCATCCAGTCAATAGAATGGCAGGAAAAGTGTCCAAACCAATGGATGTGCAGGCACAGTGATTAATTGCCAATACTGCCCTAATTGCAAGTAATGTGGTTGCCAGAAGTCTAACGAGCAATGGCGTGCATCTGCTAAGCACCATATTTCAAAAAAGTTTGGAAAAACGATGGTCTCAATATTACAATGATATCCAATTAAGATGGTAGTGTACCTTTATGAAGCTGTACAAATTAAAAATTGTTACAGGCTTCCGACATGCACGGTGCTGAAGAAAGTCTGGCTTGTTAAGAACTATGAAGGCCATTTACTTTTAGTCTTTAGAAGACATTTAATCACACACAGCTGCTCTGTAACGCTGTCCAATTGATAGCTCCAACAAAAGCAAAAGGATAGGACCTTTACACCATCCTTTGCTGCTTGGTTGTGGTTTCAAGCCACCTGGTTGCAAAACCCAGGACATACTTGAAAACGAGAGAAATCTCAATGTATCCTTCCTGGTAAAAATCCTTTCACAAATTCCTCTATACCATTTAGCCATTTTCTGGACTGGTATTGTAAAAAAAAAAAAAAAAAAATTATTGTAGACTCCAATTTAAATAAAAAGATAAGACCGTCAGACATAACAAGGCTATAGGCCAAACTGCACAGAGAAATGATTAAGGAAAATAAGTAAAATATTACATGTTGGCAAGATGGTGTTGCTATGGACATACATGAGCCTGGCACTCAAAATAAAAAGGCTGGCTACAAGGGAACCGCACCAAGACCTTTCAAAAATTTGAACAGGATTTTAAAACCACTAATAATTTTTAAGAATGACATGATGTAAATTTTTTTGAAATGATTTGGGCAGGTAATCTGCATAAAGTGTTTTTATACAAGAACTGTGCACATGGTACGCTGAAGAAAACATGCATCACTCGACATCCTTTTTGCAGTAACTGCTCACACCTGGAGCAGGATCAACCATGTTTAATTTAAAGGTTAAAAATGTCAAAGCACTTAATTAAAAATAAAAAAAAAAAATAAGCACAACTCCCCTCTTACACATGGGGCCACCCAAACTCTTAAAACTAATAAAATATAACCACACCCATTCAGTCTCTGCCATAGTTGAAGTCACTCTTTAGAGTGCGGATGAAAGTGATGAGCAAGTTAGGTTCCCAGCTGCTCCCCAATGAGCAGGATGTAAGGAAAAGAAGTCCTGACTCATCTTCCAGATGCTGCAGAGTGTCCTGAAGAGAAACCCCGTTGCTGGGTTCCATCCTGGCTCCGGTTCAAGAGGTAAAAGTGCAGCAAATGGGGTCTGCCCTGCAGTTGTTCCTACCACCTTAACAGAACTCAGGAATTGTTGGCAGTGTTATTTTCGTCAACAGGAGAGGTGGAAGAAGAAGAGGAGGACGAAGAAGAGAAATTCATGTCCGTCAATCCTGGAGGATTTGTTGCAGTGTTCTGGCCGCTCAAGCTTTTCCGGCACACAGGGCACGTATCATGCTGTGGGGAAGGGGGACAACAAGAAGCGTTAAATGGATCATGGAGAATTGGAGAATAAACGGTGCCACCCCACTTGAGCATTTTAAGCTGCGGCTAAAGTTTGGCATATGGGTGCATGAATATGGGTTGGTTAGACAGTAGAATATGGATAGGTGGGTTGGCGAAGGACAGGGGCAAGAGAAACCAGGACCATTTCAATTAAGTGGTCAGGGTCTCTAGTGTCCTGTTAACGCAAACAGATTTTATAATTTACTGCCCCCCCCCTCCCTTGAAAACCCCATTTTTATTCACCAATTGTTAATCTTTGTTAAAATCAAAATCAACTTTTACCAGTGAGAAGGGATATGGAGTTCAGTCATACAGACCTGTTCTAACCAGGGGATGATGCAGTCATTATGAAATAAGTGATTGCATGGTAGTTGTCGTACATTTTCCCCTACTGTGTAATCCTCTTTACAAACAGGACATTCCAGACTAGAACCTAAAAATAAAATTTATTCAATAATTAATAAAAAAATATTATAATGTAAGAGCATTTATGCAGAAGGATAGCAAGACTGTCAGAAAGCTGAAGTTGGAAGTTATGGAGAGTAGAGCATGGTCATCAGGGACTACTGTAATTTGAATAAATAGGAGAAACTTTCAGGAGTTCTCTAGGACAGTGTTTCTCAAGTAGTGGGTCGCGACCAGGGGTGGACTGGGTCGTGGGGCAAGTGTCCCCTGAAAGAGGGGTGAAGGAAAAGATTGAACAGGGGAGCGAAAAGGAACATGGAAGAGGGAGTGGAGAGAGAGGTCTGATCCCAGCTTGCACTGACTGCCTCAGCATGATAGGAACAGACTGGACATTGAACATGACCTCAGAGTTGCTTTGTCTACCATCACCTCAGACATTGAGACACTTAAGAGCAAGAAGCATCCCCAGTTTTCCCCTAAGTTTTAATTAATTTTATAGGTTTTAATTAAAGTTTATTAATTTTATTGGGTTTCTGCCTCAACAGCTCTTTCGTTTTCACTAGTTTTGTGATTACTGCACTATCCATTTAGGAAAGAATCTGTTTACAAAATGGTTTAAAAAGTGCATACATTGTAGAATATTACACACGTTTTGTGGAATAAATAGTTTCAGAAATTCAATTATTTTTGGGTCAGGACTTAATGACCAAGGACAATTATGGGGTCCTGAGGGTCCACAGGTTGAGAAGCACTGCTCTAGGACACACTAAGGCTGGATTCACACCTAAGCGTTTTTAATACGCGCGTTTTTCACCGGCGTTTTGCAAAAATGAAACGCGCGTTATACGCGCGTTTTGTGATTTACTGTCTTAATTACGGAGGCGACCAATGAAAAAGACCTCCCTGTGCACGAACCAAAGATGCAAAATGGAGATCTGCCCAAGACGCACCATTGCAACAATCGCAGCTTTATATCTGCGCTTGAGGAGAAGGAGGCAGGCGATGGCCAGGCGACGCTACTGGGTACATCCGACCATTGCAGACTGACGAGGTTAGGTCTGGGCATTGTTTGCAACTCTGCGTGCACACGAGAAGTTTATGCAATACACACGGTAAAGAGGTTAGTACATGTACCCTGCTTTTATTGTTGTTGTGTCCCATATGATTGATTTGCTATTAATTCCCCCTTTGGTTTTTTTATTTTATTTTACAATAGTTTTGATGAGCTGCTGGACTTGATGTCCCCCACCTTGCAACGGCAGGACACCTTCATGTGCAGAACGCGCAGTATGCGAAAACGGACGTTTTTGAATTGGAAAACACGCAAACGCGCGTTCACGTCAATCTCTATGGCCGCGAACGCGCTGATATCTGCACCAAAGAAGCTCCCGAACTTCTTTGTGCGTAGGCCGTTTATCAGCGCGTTCATGCGCGCTGAGAAACGGCCAGGTGTGATAGGGAATAATGGTATTTCACTGTTTGAGCGTTTTACAGCGCGTAGGAACGCGCTGTAAAACGCTTAGGTGTGAACCCAGCCTAAAGGAAAGGTACATATGTAAGTGTCGCGGGTCAGCTATTCAGTCTAATCCCTTTACCATTACACATGCAATGCATGCACAGAGCAAAAGTAGCTTCATGTTTGAAAACAATGCATAGGGGTCATAAAGAAGCCAAGACATAACAGAATTCCTAAAAGGCAACAGTTCAACATGCACAGATATTAGCTCTCATCAAGTACACCCATATATTGTGCTTGGGTTTCTGCCCTCCGCTTACATTGCACCCGACATGCTGGAGAATATGTGCTAGCACTTTCTACTAATATACACACTGGAAAGCTTTGTGCAACTCTGTCAAAGTTTTGACTTGTCAAACAGCATACCAATGTCACCACTGAAGACCAATCGTGGGACGGCTGTGGTCATCCTTCATGGGTGGCATATCTTGAGGGTCATTGTACAGTGCTGATTGGTATGCCGTCCTCTGGCCAGTCAAACCTTTGATAAAGAATTTCACAAACGTTTCCAAGTGTACATAACCACAGAAAACAACTCCTATAGAGATGAACTTTTAGCCACCCCTCCTGCAATTAGAAGGGTACCGGTCATACGTCTCTACAGAGTGCAAACATCTTTTAATAGCATTGTCACAGCCATCTAATATATTACTGGTCAGACATAATCAGAAGAGCTGGCCTATAGGGAGGCCAGGAATTGGCAGTGTCCAACAGATTAGGATGAATGCATAGAGTGAGCACAAGCGAGAAGAAAGATTTAATGAGCAGCAAGCTGAAAATGTTGGTGTTCACTCTGAACCAAGATGTGCCTGTCCTATCCATCAACTCTATTATGCCTTTTCCCCCCCATCCTTATACACAATCATTCCCACAAAAACTCAAATGGCACATTTTGTGCAGTGTCAGACAGGATCTCACAGTTTAGCAAACATTTTTATTGACAGAAACTTTCAGGTCTATTCACTAAAGAGTGAAGAAAATTGACAGGAGAAGTGAAAAACCCAAGTCAAAACAATCAAACCAGACAAATTCCCCCACTTATCTCACTTTCCAAATCGGCTATTTGTTCACTTCTCCTGAGTTTCACTTTAGTGAATAGACCGGCTAGTTTCACTAGAGATACACTTTGATAAACACCTACTGCTTTTAGATTATTGTACCTCACCTGCTGAGGCTGTTGCAAAGGCGTACTGGATACTGAACTAGTTCTTTATTGGGCCTACTTTGAGGCAAAACTCAACAGGAACCCACCTGTTGCCCTTTGCAGGCAGTAATGTATATCAAGGCAATAGTGTGAGTGTGGCACACATCTTAATATATGAAATGTGGGAGGATGTGCTCAATATAGGCAGGTGCTGCAGGCCAGAATATGTGTGTTTACAACTTCAAAAACACTTAAAATGGAAAATAGAAAGACAAATCCGGGCGCACCTTGACAATTCAGACACTGTCAAAGTCTTACCAGCATATATATGTGCGATATATAATGCAATGACAATGTGTAACTCATGGTGAATTATTGACAAGTAAAACAGTGTGACATGTGTTTTGAAGAAAAAAATTAATTTAAAAAAAAAAAGCACTGAGGATACTTCTAATTGAGTGACGTTCCGTTCCTTCCTCTCTGCTCCGGGTCCTGCGGTATGGTCGTCGTGCGTGATGTCCCAGGGAAGGGGGCTTACTGCCCAGCAAGGTGGAGAATAAAAAGTAAAGCAGCAAGCAATTTTAAAATATTTACTGATAAAGAACCAGTCTTGAGCTGGTTAAAAATATAAAAAGGGATATTATGGATTAAAAAGGATCACAAAAACACGTTTTAGCCATAGGCTTCATTGTTTTAAACCATTAAAAGATTAAAAGTCCGCTGGACTTTTTTTGCACTTTGCATGGACTGTCATTCTTTTAAAGGATTCCAACTGATGAAGCATATGGCGAAAACGCATTTTTGTGATACTTTTTAATCCATAATAATAGATCCCTTTATATTGTTTTTAACCAGCTCAAGACTGGTTCTTTATCAGTAAATATTTAAAAATTGCTTGCTGCTTTACTTTTTATTCTCCACCATGCTGGGCTGTAAGCCCCCTTCCCCATGGACATTATGCACGACGACCATACCGCAGGACCCGGAGCAGAGAGGAAGGAACAGAACGTCACTCAAATAGAAGTGCTTTTTTATAACATCATAACACGTCACACGATTTGTCAATAATTCACCGTGAGATTCACATTGTCATTGCATTATATATTGCACATATATATGCTAATAAGACTTTGACAGTGTCTGAATTGTTAAGCAGTAACGTATACTTAAATGCGTTCCACCACATATATAGGTTAGTGATCCGGACTGAAAACGAATCCTGCTACTTCACCAGTGTTCAGAGCAAAAGCAACAGACGCATTTTGCATCTAAGCTGGTATACCAAACAAACCTACACATCAATCTATAAATGTCGGATCAGTGCCATCATACATATTAGTGAATTTGAGGACTGCGAAAGAGTACAAATCGGACAGAGAAAGAACTTACATTGTGCCATGTGTAAGCCTTTTAATAAAAACAGTCTTTAAGGGCACAGCTCTTCACCATGATGCTAAATTTGGCACAGATGACTGGTGCCGAGCAGTCTCACTCACCCACATGCTCCTCTGTTATCTGGATGGTAGGAAGGGCCTGGATTTTCTCAGTGTCAGCAGGAGGAGGGCCCGTATTTTCAAACTGGTTAAGTAACTGGTAAGTATAAGGTCAAAAAACAGAGTGTGAGGGGAAAATGCGTTCAAAATTAACCCTTGAGGGAGAATGTAACAATGTTACAAAACATGAGTTGATTAGAAGGTGAAGCTGCACAAGATGGGAAGCACAGCACGGAGTTACACGTTCCAGATATTAGATACGGAGAAATGCCTGCGGTGGGACATATAGAATCAAGTATCGAATAGGATTTATATACTCTAAAAATAACCATCAGGATTCATGCTGGATAGAAGCCAGTTTCTCCTGAAACTAGAATAAGGAAAAAAAAAAAAAAAAAAAAAAAGTACAGGTATTTCTAAAGCGCCAACAAGTTCCGTAGCGCTGTACAATGGGAGAGGGACACACACACACACCAGTAGGAGAGAGGACACTGCTCGAGACCTTACAATCTAAGGAGAGGGGTGACATACTGGGTGAGCATGAATAGTAGAGTATGTCAAGTAGCGGGGTGCATGTGGGCTGGGTGGGAAGATTGAGCAAGAAATGAGCAAAGGGGGAATATGGATTGAGCCGATACGTTTCAGAGACTTCTTGAACTGGAGAGATGGGGGGGGGGGGGGGGGGGAGTCTGATGTTGCAGGGGGAGGGAATTCCATAGAAAGGGGGCAGCACAGCAGAAGTCCTGGGAGGTGAGAGTTGGCGGTGCAGGTACAAGGAACTGATAGCATCAGATCATTGGAAGAGCAAAGTGGTCGGGTAGGATATACCTGCTAATAAGGGAGGAGATGCAGGGGCGCCGTTAAGGAGAGCGTTATACGTGAGCCCCAGTACTTTGAAATGGATTCTAAAGGAAACCCGTACCTGTGTAATTATGGTATCCAGGCCATTTGCTCCCCAAGCATAATCCATAGGATTGGAATGCAGGACACCCCTGAGTATACAAAAAGGTGAAGACTCAGAAGGCATTTATTGCTAAAAGACCTATACAAATTGAAGTATTAAGGTTAAACACAAGCCATAGACCTAGAACACAGCAACCCCCTTTATTACCATTTCAGTCATATCCAACCCGAAAGCCGTGAAACAGGACAACATTCCACCAGGACCATAGGGTTACATAAAACTATACAGAACATATATTGTGTATTAATAACCAATGATAATAGCAACTAACAATTTAAAAATAAAACCACAACCCTGCCCACAGCTACCCAATGTTACCACATGCAAACATCTCCAATAAACAAAGAGAGACATTGCACATATTGTAAGAGTCAATACAGGGATCACAGTTCTAAATGAAATGTCAACTATACGTATTGCATTACTGGCTGTTCGATCTTTATCTGTTTTTGTGTGGTTCTCAGAATTTTGCACAACAAGACATGGATGAGTCACCACCAGAAACATTGAGTAAAAAGATTAAAATGTCCTCATCTGGCATATATGCAATGAGGAAATAAATACAACATACTGGCAAAGGTATACAGCATATACGAACATACACTTTGGTTTACTTGCCAATCAGGCTTTGAATGGCTGAATGTGACGGAAGTTACAGCCGACAGCATTTACCGTAAACCACTGCTTTCTCAGTTTTTGTCAGGGGTTACATTACACATCTCCAGTGGAATAGAACGGGTGGCAAAGCTTTGCTAATACCAAGTGTAAACCAGCCAACACTGCCAGGAAATTGTAGCCTCTGTCAAGTAAAGCATATAGTCTATAGAAAGCGCAGTCATTCTTCAAAGATTTACCTTGCTTCTTGCTGAGGGTAGGTGGATAAAACCAGATGTTGCCAATACGATGGGCACGCCTGGGCAAGTGGTAGAATAGTGAACCTACAAACTGCTATTGTTGCATTTTAGATTTACCGGTCCAGTAAAGGAAGACACTGGAGAAGTGTTGCGGCTCGGAATATTAGGTGAAGTGCACAAGTTTCCATTATGGATGGCTGTTCTAACCTGGCCTTGGGTGAGGTGTCTCGTATAGCATGGTCCGGACCTGGCATTTAATTTTGCAGGTGCACTTGGAGATCACAAGCTTATGAATTTGTAATGTGGAGTAGGGGATTAATAGTCAGCCCTCCGAGAGTGGGGAATGAATCCCACCCAGAAGCCAAGATCAGCAAACCCCAATCGCTGCTTCCTCAAGATCAGATTGTGCAGCTGTCGCAGAACCCCTTGCTCAGAGACTGGACTGTACTAAAACCTCGATCCTCCACTAGTCCCCTCATGTACGCCATTTGTCTATGTTTTAATGTTTAAAGTGGTGTTTTTGTGACCCCCCCCCCCCATCCGCACGTAGTCAAAATGCCTTTTAAGCCTGTCCCATATGTTCACTGTTATCTGCCACCAGGGGAAGCCTGGGTTTCCAAGCTTGAGCTGGGTTTGAAACCCCTGCCAATCAATCACAAGTCAAGGAGCTAGACGGGCCAACCAATCCCATTCCAGGAGTAGCCAGCATTTACTTTAATGGAGCCATCTGCAGAAACTTTAACCCCTTAGTGACCGGGCGGTTTTACACAAATCCGTCTTTTAGTGACCGCTGCTGTTTTTACGTTTCTGCGCTGTTAGTGTTTAGGACAATTTTTCCTCTTACTCGTTTATTCGACCCACAGATATTATACACCCTTTTTCCCGCCATTAAAAACGGACTTTCTAGAAATACCATTATTTCCATCATATCGAATAATTTACTATAAAAAAAAAAAAAATATGAAATATGAGGGAAAAAAAAAATGGTAAAAACACACTTTTTCGTAATTTAATCCCCAAAATCTACAACCACCCAAAAAGACCACGGCTAAATAGGCTCAAAATGGTCCCGAGACTAGTAATACCCAATTTTAACATGCGTTTGCTTTTTAACCCCTTCACTGCTGAGACAGTTCACCTATGTGCGCTGCGCTCATTCTGACCATTTTGTGCTAATTATTTTTAGATGACAGCCTAGGTCCTATTTAATTAAACTCCCCCCAGACAAAAAAAATTTAAATTTTTTTTTTTTTTTTTATTTAATTTTTTATTTTTATTTTTTTTTATTTAATTTTTTTTTTTTTTTTATTTAATTTTTTATTTTTATTTAATTTTTTATTTTTATTTTTTTTTAAAACCAAACCTGGTCATGTTTGGTATCATTTGAAAGGCCATAATCAGGCCTTTCAAATTATGGCAAATATGACCATCTAGCTGCCATGGATCGGGAGATAAAGGGATCCTTAGGATCCCCTTATCTCTACATGGCAGCTAGAGGGTTAACTGGCCCACTGACATCCTCACACATATGGTGAGGTTGTCACTGGGTGGGGGGGGACCTGGAGGCTTGGCTGACATCCAAGATGTCAGCCCCCCTCCAGGTTTGAATCGCGTTTTGGCGCCGAAAAGCGATCCGGCGGCGAAACTGTTAATGCCATACACCGCTGGAAAGGGGAGGCTCTCCCCTCTCCAGGGGTGCAAACGGCATCTCCCTAGCTTCAATGGTTGGGGAGATAGAGGGCTCCGAAGGAGCCCCCCCCCTCCATTGAAACACATGGGGGCACCTTCTGATGACGTCACCACGCAGCGTGGCGACGTCATCAGCCTCGCCTGCCCATGTAAATCACATGGGCAGGCTTCCTCCCTGCCAGATCGCCGTGGGATCCGACGAGGGAGGTGAGTATCGGGCGGGAGGGGGATTTGGCGCCGCTGACGTACCCTGTACGTCCGCGGGTCTAAGGGAGACCCGAGGACAGGACGTACAGGGTACGTCAGGGGTCATTAAGGGGTTAAACCTTGGTGCCCTGAAAGCCCTTTGATCCAACAAGGCGCTCTTTAGGGGTTGGGGTCCTCCTCATGCGAGCTACCGTTGTGGTGATTTTCAGAAGGGAGCTCCATTGGGAACTCATGTTGCTGAGCCTTTCTTTACCCCAGGAGCTCAGGCAGCAGTGACGATGCAGCATCAGCTGGGAGTAACTACTATATGCTGCCATCCGTGCCCCTGCCCCTAGATCTGGGTGCTTTCTGGACTGCGACACCCTAGGGGCCCGAGCTTTCAAAAAGGTACAGCTGGATTGCCGCTGCGCACCTGGACCCCCCCCCCCCAAACAAGGACCCTTGCTCTGTATGACTGCAGTTATTTATAAGGCGCCACCAAGTACCGTAGCGCTGCACAATGGGAAAGACAGGATAACCAATTTACATGCAAGTTAAACACATAGAACAGTATCAGCGAAGCCCCTGCTCAAGAGCTTGCACTCTGCGAGGACCTGATTGAGAGCAGGCTGAATGGCGGGGCCGTAATGTCTCGGGGGCGGGAATGTTAACTGTTATCGGATTCTGAACCAAATAAAAAGCAGGCCACGTGAACTGTACAGAGAGAGTCTGCTTAACCCAATACGAGGAGTGTCTGCTTTATTGGGAGAAATTAAGATCTGACATTGTTCCAGCGCTGCAGGCTGAGGGGAGAATCCGGGAACCCGTGAAGGCGAACGACTCGAGATGGCCGAAGGAAAATATTTGACCTGGTCATCTCGTATTCTCATTACAGCAGCCAATAGAACTCAATGTGCTCGCTTCAGCATCCCAGTGGTCAGTTGACGTCTGTGGCATGAGAAGATACCGCAGTAGCTCATGCTTAGCCACTGCCAAAATAAGAGATTTTAAATAAAGGATAAAAAAGGAGGAGGTGGTATGTTTAACCCCTTCATCCCATTTTAAGGTTATCTTGATTATTCACTCTATGCCTAGCAATTGACAGGTTTTGTTAGAGACTCACCATGGTCCCAGTCCCAGGTTTGGCATAGCTGTGGGTGCAATGATTCCATTTACCAACTGCTGAATGATCCTAGGAAGACAGACATGTCAAAACGTAAAGTAGCACCTAAAAAGAGTGTAGGATTTACCAACTGAACACACATCATTGTAAATAGTCAGCTTTGTATGGTTTTTGGGCTTTTCGGGTTATTAAATATACAGCATGTGAATTTGAACCTCAAAGCAGAGAGTTTATTTTGTATCGTGATTCAGACATCAAAATGTATTACATTTAAAAGGTCTATTATGTGGGTCAAATTTGAAGGTGACACTCATTTTTCAACATCATTTTCAAAAAAGTTACATATGAACTGGCCTAGTCTTCATTTTTACACAAGGAATTTAAGGTTCATTGATTTTCTTGCATCAAAATGCCAAACAAAAACAAGGAGTCATTCCACATATTTTAAAGGCAGGGTGTTAGTACTAGCGTGAAAAGCCTAGGAGCAAACTACATAGATTTTAGAAGCCAGATACATTTTCCTTAGGATTAGCCGAACATGTACTAGGCAGAAGTAGAATTCCACGGTTCTATGGATTTGCTGACCCTTACAGTTACACTGGGTTTAGTCTCTGCACACAGAATTGCAAAATGCATGCCGATACAGATCGGTTTCTCAGGGTTTTCTATTTATTTTTAACATTTACAAAAATTAGGGGCTGTATTCAGAGCCCGGTGTATACTCACCATGAGCCATTGAAGTGTATGGAGTATGTACATTTACCGTTCCGGTTAAGTTTACACCCAACTTTGAATCTAGCCCTAGATTAGGTACAGTTTATAGCCAATGTTAATATCTTGATCTGTAGAATTATAAATAATAGCTCATACTTGTCAGGAAATCCTTACCCTTCTAGAGTAGGTACACCCTCATGCCTCCCTGGAGTCCTCCTCCCGCTCAGCCTAGCACGTGGCTGCCTCGCTCCGTATCTCTGCCGTGACTGCTGCTCCCTCCTAGTCTCACCATCACGAGTCTCCTCACTCTGAGTGGTCGAGCTAAAGATGGGAAAGTCTAAGCCTTCATTGAAAATGCCAAAGGTAACTTGGCCGTAGGGCAGGGTGAAACGAGTGGACTCAATTCCCTAAAGACAGTGAAGGATAAGCTGTAGGTTATAGAAGCCGTGGCAGGATTACACAAACAGAGTTCATGCTCCTCACCTCAAATGGATCTCGGTTTTGTTCGGTGACAGACGAGCTGCTGCTGTTCTCAGTATTCCTGAATGAAACAAAAAAAACACGACTTTTTATTTCTACTTTTAACCAAATGTCTATTGCTTAATTTTAAGCCCTGTTAACCAAATCTACAGTCAAGGTGGCTATTAAGTATTCATTACAGATAAGAGACATGGACTGGTGGTGGGGGTTCCAGGGCACAGCTGAATGGGATGAATGAAATTAAGATTCATTTTATTAAATCAGGAATATTACAAGCAGAAGCACACAACTTTGCCCTTGGCCTAATGCAGTCTGAATTGATTAAAATGAAAAATTGAAGATAGAAACCAGGTTGGAGAAGAAATGACACATGAACTACTAGGGACTGTAGGAGGAGCATTCAAAAATACAAGTGATAGTATGTTAATTTTTACCCTACACAATGAATCAGTATGCTAAGGTTTGTCATTTTAAGTATGATTGTCATGTATATAGCGCCAACAGTTTCTGCAGCGCTTTACAATAACCAAAGGGAACTAGATACAGATAAATGGACATATGATGGAAACAAGAGGTGTAGAGGGCCCTGCTCATAGGAGCTTACAGTCTAGAGGTTAGACGGGAACAAACATTAAGCTGAAGAAATACGGGCGTTAAAAAAAAATATCCAGATGTCCATGAGACACAAGCATATACACAAGGGATTACTCCCTAAACATGCAATGATTATGGATAAGAATTCTTAATTAGAATATATTTAACATAAAAATGCAGATTAACAAGGACACAATTGTTTTGTGAGTTTCAGGTTTCAGATTTTGGTCTTGCAACCATAGCTTTACAAAAGCTGTGATTTCTAGCATACAGATCTCTAAACATGTGCAATGTCTGACTCATACAGCCGCAGGAATCACTGCAGGAACAGACCAGCTTGAAGGTCACATGCAGCTTATGGGCTGCATATTTGACAGCCCTGGCTTTGTGAGTAAACCAGTGCCTGTTTCAGAAGATTTTCTGCCTTCTAACCCTGTAAGACTTTCTTCCAAAACACACATCCTTCAAGCATTATAGACTGATAAAATATATGACAGCTGAGGACAATGCATCCCCCTTAACAGATATCAGATTAGTATAAACTGCCAGAGGACTTTTTTTTTTTTTTTTTTTTAAATCGCTAGGCAGTTGTTAGAGAACAAGTACGAGAGAAACCAGTAATAACCAGATAGAATCACTTGTGTAAATTCAGGATGTACCATTTATCGGCTCACCATAACAAAGCCAGCACCTTGTGGCTAGCCGACAATGGCAACAAAAATAAAATTATAAAAAAAGTCACCAGGTTCTGAAACCCCCCCCCCAAAAAAACAAAAAAAAAAATGTTTGAGGAATCTAACAATTTAAAAGATCAAGAGTCAAGTGAAACAATGACAATACCGTTTGATGAAATGTGATTAGCACTTCAAACATCAGTATTGCCTCCTGTATACAGATTTCATTCCAAATAAAAAAAAGGAACATTGACAGCCTAGCTTACATCAAATAATTTGGGCCAGCTTGTTCCTGTGGTGACCCAAAACCAGTAACAAAATGTCAAGGATAGACCAAAGCTTCCAGTGAAAATATGGTACTCCTGCGTGAGTATGTTGCAGGACCTCTTGCACGTGGGTGACTTGCCTGGCATTTGGGTTCGGCCTTCAGACTGATCAACAGGTGGCACAGGTTTCCACCATAATAGCACAACTTCTATTAGACCTGTGATCCCAAGGGAAAGTGCAGAAAACTCAGCAGTTTACTTTTTCTCAGCACGTTCAGAAGTGCTATTTCAGGCTAGTCACACAAATGCCTACTATCCTGGCTACTCATTTAAATGGCAGAAGGAAACCTCCCTCCAGGTCCACATCGTTTTATGTAGACAAAGTCTAACATTTCCATGTGTTGTTAGCCATTAGTTCTGTGTTTAAAGCACTAGAGTGATTGGTTTTAAACCGTAAACCCTCACTGAAGTGACAGCCTACTGCAAAAGGACATGCCCAACTTCAAAAGGGCTAGTCACTTCAAAGGGCTCCCATAGGTGGCAAAATGAATTCGGCAGGACACTCTCCTGTACCTAGATTAGGTAGAACCACGTTTTTATACAACTATTAATCCTATGGAAAGGTAGAAAGAAAGGGCCACATAAACTCCTTAATGCTAGTGCTCACATAAATGAGCGTCAGGAATCAGGCAGCGGTGCGCTCATGGGTTAAAAAAAAAATATTTAAAAAGAATGCATTAGCGCATCGGTACTAGCACAAACTCCCTGTATTTTGCTCTCCCTATACTTAACATGGGGAGTGCAAAGACTAAGAGTAATTGGTGTTAGCGTTAGGATCACATAGCCCTAATTACTCACTGGTCGCCAACTAAAAATGTTTGCTACAGCTTAGGGCTATAGCTGACAGATTGTTTCAGAGGAATCAGTTACAGCTCTAGGCTGAAGCAACCCCCCCCCCCCCAAAAAAATAAAAAAATATATACTCACCTCTCATCCCATGGCAAGAACTGCAGCCCGCCTCTTCTGGCTGCCAGGAGCAGAGCGAGATTTGGGGGGGGGGGGGTGAAGAAGTCCCCAATCTCCCTCCACTGACCTGCAGGATCTCATGAGAAGTGAGATCCTGCTAGTCATGTGACCCAACAGGAGAAGCCTCCATGGAGTCCTATGGCTCCAGGATGTCCTATTGACTCCATGGAGGGGATGTTTGCGACGGTGCGTGAGCGGAGTCCTGAGGATCCTGGAGTTTAGTGGTCGCTATGGGGCAAAATGCTGGATTCAGCGCTTGCCCCGTAATCCTCTGGTAAAACAGGGACGCTAAAGGGGAGATTTGTGAATGCAAATTTTTCCCCTTAGCATGCCCGTTTTAGCTGTAGGGGGGGGGGGTGATTTGACACAAAGTGGGGGAAAAAAAATACAAAAACAACATTCATAGGTTGTACAAAAAGACACATTAACACCACTCACGTGTGCCTTTGTTCTGGGAGCTCCTCAATGAATCCAGACTGACACCGAGGGCAAGTGTATTCCTGTGAAGGCAAGGACCAGAGGTTAGAAAACTCATTGTACATTTATAAAGGAGACAAGGATCTGTCAGCAACCTTAGCTTTTTAGTGAATTCTCTTATGTGCAATATAAATAGATCCCTCTGAAAGGGAAATATTGATAACACACCTCAACGCTGGGTCTCCGGGCGTGAAAATTTTAAATAAAACGTATCAGGCAATTAAGAGCAAAACATTGGCACTTGGCAAAGTGTAGAACATGACACTGTAGGCACCATGATGATTTAATGGCTTGAATATCCTCCCCCTCCATCCCTTGGAAAGCCATTATCCAAGACAAGCAGCCTTCCAGGATTTAGGTCTGGAATGTACCCAGCTTTACAGTAACGTGCATTGACAGCCATTGGATCAGCTGGATGCTTACATGACAGTCACTGCGGAAGCAGGAGACAGATACAGTGCTGACATGAAAGCACGTATTGGGGGATACTTGGAGGGATGGGGAAAAGGGGTGGTCAGGACAGGTTAATATTTAACTCCTCAGCCCTCCCCCTTGTTTTTCCGACTAGAGTAGTGTTTTAGCTTTATCCTAAAGTAACACAGGAATGCCCTGCTCCTATTTATAGTCTTACTGCATGCTTCAAGAAATATTGTATTTCTATCAACAGTGATTGTTCATAAACCTGTCAGGTTTAGAAAGCCAAATACAACGAAGAGGTGGTCTCTGTTTAGAGAGAGGTTTAACGTGAGGATTTCAGGGAAAAACAGTTTATGAACAAACCCATTATACGGCTCTGTCTGGATACTAAATATGCAAGATGTCAAAACCTACAACCCAAACAAAAAGATTAACGATACAGGCAAGAGGACGCACAAAAATAAAAAAATAATAGTAAGGAGAGTCTGTACATCCCAGAATACACAGTTGGTATAACAAGTCTGTAAAAATCACCCAAAAGATGACAGCGGTTGGCAAATCATCCTGAGATTGTCCAAGGCATTCATCAACAGGAGCAACTGAAGAATGAGATTGCATTGCACATTATAAAAGAGAAACACTGAGATACACATCTCAAAGAGATCTATTGTATACATCATTCCAAGAGAATGACAGCAGTTTCAGAATAAGTCTATACATCATGCAGAGAGACACGGAGACCAGAAGATCTAGGACCCTATTCCAGCTAGATGCAGAACAAGCCATTAACTTCTCCAATTATTTTTTTGAGAAAGGATTTTACCAGGAAGGATACATTGAGATTTCTCTCTTTTTCAGTATGTCCTGGGTGGTGAGTATGTACCGTTAGGTGTCTTGCCCAAGGACACTTACTGGACAGGTTGATCGCTGAGATCGAACCTGTGTCTCCAAAGTCTCTCTCCATGGTTATAGAGCAGTGATGTTACCTATTGTCAGCTATGTTATGAGTAGAGCTGAAACAACTGATTAAATCGACAACTAATCGATGAGGATTAAAATAGTTGTCAACTATTTCCATTATTGATTGTGTCGATTAATCGTCCTGTGTAGAGCACACACTGTTTCGAGTCAGACCGAGTTAAACGTATATAAAACCTCAGCTTCGGAGCTGTTTGGAGAAGACGCGCCACTTCTTTACTAGGTATGATTTAGTTCTAGGATTATGTCAGACACAACCAGTTTGTTTTTATTCCGTTTACAACATTAGCAGAACCATAACACAAACAATAGGATACTGCCACTGGGTGAAGGAACTGTAAGCCTGTGTTTTATCCTTACTTGAAGCTGGAGTCCTGTGCCACCATACCTTCTTTGGTCGGGAACTACCATTCCCTCCCTTTGGTCTGGTCCCTTTCCCCAAACGCACTCCCACACTCAGATCCGGTCTTTTGTCCATACCCACTCCCTCTCACACCTAGGTCAAGCCACTTGAGCATAGTCACTCCCTTCCACCTCCAGTCCCTCTGACTCCATTTGTTCACAAAATTATTAAAAAAAAAAAAAAAAAAAACTAGCTTATTAACCCCGATTTCATGCTGACATCATCTATGACCAAGTGCTTGTAGCCGCATTCATTTGAAGAAAGCAAACATGGGCTTAAGCTGCGCATGCCGCATCAACCCATCCCTCTGACCAGGCATTCGCATACCTCGTGTGAAAGTACACAAGATACGCAATTTGCATATGTACGTACGAATGTTACCTACACTACGCAAATTGCTTATGAAAAAAGGAGGAGGGGGTTGTGTTTTTTTTTTTAATAAAATTCCTTAAGTAAACCTTTGATTTTTTTTTTATGATAAAAATGGGTTTTTGTGTTGTGTAATTTTAGCTTTTGGGGGAAAGTGATAGATAACCAGTTTCTGGGAGCCACCACTTTTTTTTTAAGCTTAAAACAAGCAACCTTGGAAATCACTGGTTATTCTCTGGTTGGCTGGTATATTAGCACTTCCCATCCAAATTATAGAAAGTGTCAGTTTACAGTAAACAGCCGTGCTGCAAGTGAATAACATGGGAGCCATTAGAATTAATAGCCGATCATAACAGTTTGCTTGCAATTGAGGCCTTCGTTTGTACTTCATACGGGGATTTGCTGCCTAGGAGTTACTCTTGACCCTGCTCTTTCCTTCATCCCCCACATCCAGTCTCTTTCCTCCTCCTGCCTCTACCAGTTGCGTAATATTTCCAGAATTCAGACATTTCTTACCGCTGACACCACAAAGCAACTCATCCACGCCCTTGTAATCTCCCGACTCGAGTATTGTAATCTTCTTGCTGGCCTCCTCTCTCCCACCTCTCCCCCTACAATCCATTCTGAACGACTCCGCCAGGCTCATCCACCTCACCCACCGCTCTGTCTCTGCGAGTCCCTTCACTGCAGAATTAAATGCAAAATCCTTACCCTCACCTACAAAGCTCTCACTAACTCCAGTCCCCACTAAATCAAATACACCCCAGCCCGCTCCCTAAGATCAAACAGTGACCTACGCCTAGCTTCTCCCCGCATCACCTCTTCCCATGACAGACTGCAGGATTCCACACGCAGCCCCCATCCTTAACAATCTCCCTCGTACGGTCAGACTTTCCCCTCCTTCAAACGCTCTCTTAAGACATTCCTATTTAGGGAAGCCCACCCGACTCAGGATACACCTCACTGCCCCAAGCAGTCCATCACTCTCACCTTGCAGTCCTCTCCTCCTGTTTCCACCCCCAAACCTTCTAGATTGTAAATTATAGGGCCCTCGTTTCCGCCTGTACTGGTTTATCAAATGTGGTTCAGTCTCAGTGTAACCCTGTCTATATTGTGTCTATTGTTCAGTGCTGTGGAATATGCTGGTGCTATATAAAGTATAATATAATAATATCCAATTAGCAAATTATCTAAATGAGGATCGCTGATCTGTTACCGCAGGATGGTATACTAAATAGTTACAACTATAGGCCAGTTAGTCTTACGTCAGTAGTGGGGAAATTAATGGAAACCATGTTAAAGGAAAGGATTGTTGAACATCTAAAAACACATAGATTACAGGATCAGAAACAACATGGGTTTACCTCAGGGAGATCATGCCAAACTAATCTTATTGATTTTTTTGATTGGGTAACAAAAATAATAGACACAGGTGGTGCAGTAGACATTGCTTATTTAGATTTCAGTAAGGCTTTTGATACTGTTCCGCATAGAAGGCTTATCAATAAATTGCAATCTTTGAGCTTGGATTCCAATATTGTTGAATGGATTAGGCAGTGGCTCAGTGACAGGCAACAGAGGGTTGTGGTAAATGGAGTTTATTCGGCGCATGGTCTTGTTACCAGTGGGGTACCTCAGGGGTCAGTACTTGGACCCATTCTATTTAATATTTTTGTTAGTGATATTACAGAAGGTATTAATGGAAAAGTATGTCTTTTTGCTGATGACACAAAGATTTGCAACAGGGTTGACGTTCCTGGAGGGATCAGCCAAATGACAAATGATTTAGGTAAACTAAAAAAATGGTCGGAGCTGTGGCAATTGAGTTTTAATGTGGATAAGTGCAAGATAATGCACCTGGGACGTAAAAACCCAAGGGCTGAATATAGAATATTTGATACAGTCCTAACCTCGACATCTGAGGAAAGGGATTTAGGGGTTATTATTTCAGAGGATCTAAGGGTAAGTAGTCAATGTAATAGAGCAGCAGGAAATGCTAGCAGAATGCTTGGTTGTGTAGGGAGAGGTATTAGCAGTAGGAAAAGGGAAGTGCTCATGCCACTGTACAGAGCACTGGTGAGACCTCACTTGGAGTACTGTGTGCAGTACTGGAGTACTGGAGACAGTGTTCCCTGCAACGTGCGCGCGTGCGCGCGCGCGCGCAGGGAACGCGGTGCCAGCGCGCACAACTTGTGGTTATGCGCGCATGGCAACCGGCGGGGTTTGAGGGGACCCAGAGCCGGGCAGCGCGTGAGTGCCTGCCCGGTTCTGAAGAGTCCGTCCTAAGCGGCTGCGTGCGTGCGCGCGCAGCCGGTCACGTGGTCCGGCTAATCAGGCCACCTGACTGGCCGGACCGCGTGACCTGCGCACGCACGCCACGCAGCCATCCCCTTTAACAGGACGGACTCTTCAGGACCGGGCAGGCATTCCCGCGCTGCCCGGCATCTGGGTCCCCTTAAACCCCGCTGGGGCAACTAACCAGGTATGAGCTGGGGGCCAAATCCACGAGCTGGGGGGTTAAATCCACGAGCTGGGGGGCAAATCCATGAGCTGGGGGGCAAATCCATGAGCTGGGGGGCAAATCCACGAGCTGGGGGGCAAATCCACGAGCTGGGGGGTTAAATCCACGAGCTGGGCATATCCACGAGCTGGGGGCAAATCCAAGAGCTGGGGGCCAAATCCATGATCTGGGGGCCAAATCCACGAGCTGGGGGCCAAATCCACGAGCTGGGGGCCAAATCCACGAGCTGGGGGCCAAATCCATGAGCTGGGGGGCAAATCCACGAGCTGGGGGCAAATCCACGAGCTGGGGGGTTAAATCCACGAGCTGGGCATATCCACGAGCTGGGGGGCAAATCCAAGAGCTGGGGGGCAAATCCACGAGCTGGGGGGCAAATCCACGAGCTGGGGGGCAAATCCACGAGCTGGGGGCAAATCCATGAGTTGGGGGGCAAATCCATGAGTTGGGGGGCAAATCCATGAGTTGGGGGGCAAATCCATGAGCTGGGGGCAAATCCATGAGCTGGGGGGCAAATCCATGAGTTGGGGGGCAAATCCATGAGTTGGGGGGCAAATCCATGAGTTGGGGGGCAAATCCATGAGTTGGGGGGCAAATCCATGAGTTGGGGGGCAAATCCATGAGCTGGGGGCAAATCCATGAGTTGGGGCAAATCCATGTGAGAGCTGGGGCAAATCCATGAGCTGGGGGCAAATCCATTTGTGAGCTGGGGCAAATCCAATGGATTCCCTCTAACGTGCGCGCCCGCGCACGGAATGCAATGACAGCGCGCACAACGTGTATTTATGCGCGCACAAATTAGTGCAGGGGTGGCCAACCCGCGAGGCTCTATACCAGGGGTGGCCGACCCGCGTAGAAAGGGGGCGCCGGAACATCCTGCTCAGGCTGTAAGTTACAGAGCGCTCTGTCCGGCGCCTGTAACTTACAGGCTGTAGGCGCTGCGCGACGGCGAAGTTCTGGGGGGAGCTCTTCGTCGCGCAGCTGAACACGTACCTGCGTTCCGGCGCGATGATGACGTCACGCCGGAACGCACGTACAGGGGGCAGAGCATAAATACTCTGCGCGCGCCCGTTCTTCCGCGCTGTCAGCATCTCACCGCGGCTGTGCTTCTCTAACGCTGCAGGGAAATCTCTGGCTTAGCTGTCTAAAAAAGCAGGGGAAAATCTCAGTGGTTTAGCTGTCTAAAAAAGCAGGGAAATCTCTGGTTTAGCTGTCTAAAAAAGCAGGGAAATATGGTTTAGCTGTCTAAAAAAGCAGGGGAAAATCTCAGTGGTTTAGCTGTCTAAAAAAGCAGGGAAATCTCTGGTTTAGCTGTCTAAAAAAGCAGGGAAATCTGGCTTAGCTGTCTAAAAAAGCAGGGAAAAATCTCAGTGGTTTAGCTGTCTAAAAAAGCAGGGAAATCTGGTTTAGCTGTCTAAAAAAGCAGGGAAAAATCTCAGTGGTTTAGCTGTCTAAAAAAGCAGGGAAATCTGGTTTAGCTGTCTAAAAAAGCAGGGAAAAATCTCAGTGGTTTAGCTGTCTAAAAAAGCAGGGAAATCTGGTTTAGCTGTCTAAAAAGCAGGGAAATCTGGTTTAGCTGTCTAAAAAAGCAGGGAAAAATCTCAGTGGTTTAGCTGTCTAAAAAAGCAGGGAAATCTGGTTTAGCTGTCTAAAAAAGCAGGGAAATCTGGTTTAGCTGTCTAAAAAAGCAGGGAAATCTGGTTTAGCTGTCTAAAAAAGCAGGGAAATCTGGCTTAGCTGTCTAAAAAAGCAGGGAAAAATCTCGGTGGTTTAGCTGTCTAAAAAAGCAGGGAAATCTGGTTTAGCTGTCTAAAAAAGCAGGGAAAAATCCCAGTGGTTTAACTGTCTAAAAAAGCAGGAAAAATCCCTTAACTGTCTAAAAAAGCAGGGAAATCTGGTTTAGCTGTCTAAAAAAGCAGGGAAATCTGGCTTAGCTGTCTAAAAAAGCAGGGAAAAATCTCGGTGGTTTAGCTGTCTAAAAAAGCAGGGAAATCTGGTTTAGCTGTCTAAAAAAGCAGGGAAAAATCCCAGTGGTTTAACTGTCTAAAAAAGCAGGGAAAAATCCCAGTGGTTAACTGTCTAAAAAAGCAGGGAAATCTGGTTTAGCTGTCTAAAAAAGCAGGGAAAAATCTCAGTGGTTTAGCTGTCTAAAAAAGCAGGGAAATCTGGTTTAGCTGTCTAAAAAAGCAGGGAAATCTGGTTTAGCTGTCTAAAAAAGCAGGGAAATCTGGTTTAGCTGTCTAAAAAAGCAGGGAAATCTGGCTTAGCTGTCTAAAAAAGCAGGGAAAAATCTCGGTGGTTTAGCTCTAAAAAAGCAGGGAAATCTGGTTTAGCTGTCTAAAAAAGCAGGGAAAAATCCCAGTGGTTTAACTGTCTAAAAAAGCAGGGAAAAATCCCAGTGGTTTAACTGTCTAAAAAAGCAGGGAAATCTGGTTTAGCTGTCTAAAAAAGCAGGGAAATCTGGCTTAGCTGTCTAAAAAAGCAGGGAAAAATCTCGGTGGTTTAGCTGTCTAAAAAAGCAGGGAAATCTGGTTTAGCTGTCTAAAAAAGCAGGGAAAAATCCCAGTGGTTTAACTGTCTAAAAAAGCAGGGAAAAATCCCAGTGGTTTAACTGTCTAAAAAAGCAGGGAAATCTGGTTTAGCTGTCTAAAAAAGCAGGGAAATCTGGTTTAGCTGTCTAAAAAAGCAGGGAAAAATCTCAGTGGTTTAGCTGTCTAAAAAAGCAGGGAAATCTGGTTTAGCTGTCTAAAAAAGCAGGGAAATCTGGTTTAGCTGTCTAAAAAAGCAGGGAAATCTGGTTTAGCTGTCTAAAAAAGCAGGGAAATCTGGCTTAGCTGTCTAAAAAGCAGGGGAAAAATCTCAGTGGTTTAGCTGTCTAAAAAAGCAGGGAAATCTGGTTTAGCTGTCTAAAAAAGCAGGGAAAAATCCCAGTGGTTTAACTGTCTAAAAAAGCAGGGAAAAATCCCAGTGGTTTAACTGTCTAAAAAAGCAGGGAAATCTCTGGTTTAGCTGTCTAAAAAAGCAGGGAAATCTGGTTTAGCTGTCTAAAAAAGCAGGGAAATCTGGTTTAGCTGTCTAAAAAAGCAGGGAAAAATCCCAGTGGTTTAACTGTCTAAAAAAGCAGGGAAATCTCTGGTTTAGCTGTCTAAAAAAGCAGGGAAATCTGGTTTAGCTGTCTAAAAAAGCAGGGAAAAATCCCAGTGGTGACAGACGTGAACAAATCTAGGTAAATATAGGTTATCAGACTCTTATAAATGATAGGACTGATATTTGTAGAAGTCTCATGTACCTTAATTGATGGAAGTTTTTTCTTTTCTTTTCTCACATGAGTTAGAAAATATAAATATACATTCATTCAGATATAAGTTTTATCAAATCATCTGGTTGCTTCGTTTTAGCTTTGAACAGTTTTCACTTACACGTACGATCAATTGCGCTACTTTTAAAAAACCAACTATTGGTTACCATAGTCAATAAGCGCTCATGACGAAAATATTGTTGCTCATGAAAAATCTGGTGCGCTCACGGCCCCCAAAAATTAGAGGGAACATTGACTGGAGACCGTATCTCCAGAAGGATATAGACATCTTAGAGAGAGTTCAGAGAAGGGCTACTAAAATGGTGTACGGCTTGAAGGAGAAAAGTTACCAGGAAAGGCTTAATGATCTTAACATGTACAGCTTGGAAAAAAGACGAGACAGAGGTGATATGATAGAAACATTTAAATACGTATAGGGAATCCACAAGGTAGAGGAAGGGAGTATATTTAAAAGGAAACAAAGTAGCAAAACAAGAGGACATAGTCTTAGATTAGAGGGGCAAAGGTTTAAAAGTAACATCAGAAAGCATTATTTTACTGAGAGGGTGGTGGATACATGGAACAGTCTTCCAGTTGAAGTGGTTGAGGCCAAAACAGTAATTGAATTTAAGCAAGCATGGGATAGGCATAAGGCTATCCTAAACAAAAGATAAATCCAGGTTAAGTATCCATGTAATTGGGCAGACTAGATGGGCCGAAAGGTTCTTATCTGCCGACATCTTTCTATGTTTCTAGGTTTCTACATTGTGGGTCACGGAATGACAGTTGGCCAGTGTTAATAGCAGCAGCTCAGGTCTTATTCCCTTATATTAAAGTTTTCATACTGGTTCCAAAGATTAAGAGCAATAGCTTTTGGAAACCAGGCAACATAAAAAAAATAATCATCGGATTCAAAGACTATCTGGCTGCTAAGAACTAGAAGAAGGGCTAAGGAGAACTCAAAACACGATAGTAACACTAGTATGTCCTGGATAGCATTCAGATACCCAGAATTTTGAAGAAAGGCAGAGAGCAATTCAGTCACTGAAGGATTCAAGGAATTGTAATTATCCCTGTCTACACAAACCATAACGTTGATGAACAGGTTATGTGTATTTATTACAGAGAACGTAGAATTCAGGTAAATATATGCCCTGTCCGGACACCATTGTATAGTTTTGGTGATGTGTGAACAACAGTTGGTTCCAGAAGAAATACTGTATGAGCCGCGCAAGAAAACTGAGCAGGGCTGAATTTGTAAATTGAAGTGTCTACCCACCCCTTGCTCCAGACAAAATTAGTATTTTAGCAATGGAGACCATCAACTAGGGATGCACTGATACTTTTTAAAAGTACTCACCAATACTTTTATTTATCATCATGTGACCGCTTTCCTATAAGAACAGGAGAGATATAGACCCCCCAGCTCATACAGATCTATTGACCCCCCCCCAGCTCATACAGATCTATTGACCCCCCCCCAGCTCATACAGATCTATTGACCCCCCCCCAGCTCATACAGATCTATTGACCCCCCCCCAGCTCATACAGATCTATTGACCCCCCAGCGTTCTCCCCCCTCCGGGTACTGTTCATCCTTCAAGCGGCTGCCGGAAGAGGGCTGTAGCCTGGCCGCTCGTTGGGAACCACAAAGCGCACAAGCAGAGGTCTTGCGACCTCCGGGATCTCTCAAGACCGCGGCTTCTGCGCTGCGTGGTTCCCAACGAGCGGCCAGGCTACAGCCCTTTTCCGGCGGCTACTCGAAGGATGAACACTGAACAGTACCCGGAGGAGAGCCTGGCAGAGGGGAGAGACTGCACTGCCAGATGGAAACCAGCCAGCAAGCACTGGCTTCCGGTATCGGTACATCCCTACCATCAACTAATTTTCTACTCCATGGTTAATCCTACATCTTCAGGAGCCCACAGACCTCAGCTGTGATGGACTTCCTTGTCCAGAGCACAGCAGCACTTTTGTCTTTGTTCAAGGTTAAGGAGGGTGTGTAACTGATATCAGTTTACGGAGAAGGTGATATGAGGCACGAAGGTGAGAAATTAAACCAAAATCATTTGGTTAAAGAGTAATTTTGGGGTTTTAGCCTTTGAAAGACTAAAGACAATTATGATCAAGTTGTTAGTTGGAAATAAATTAAAGTGGACTAGCCCTTTACTGTAATATTACATTCTCCAGTTGGCAGCAAGCCCAGATTGAAAGACATTTTACATTGTGAAAGCGCAGTTCCTTATTGCACAAGCCTCAAATGGTTTGCTTACAGCCCAGTGAGTTCCCGGTATCTAATGTGGAAAGTATCATTATGACAACTGGTTCCCATTAGCCATCGATCAAACGGCTCTCAGCACATTATGACCATGGCAGATCTGTCCACAACGCCCGTACAGTTACAATAAAAAGAAAGTTGATGGCGGCTGGGGAGAGGGTGGAGAGTTGTGTAAGACTGGCAGCATGTATGATTGGAGTGAAACATACCCCAACAAAAAATTCTGGTCTGAAATTACTCAGACTCCAAAAACAGATCTCAGAGAGGATAGTGTTTATGATAAAAAAAAAATTTAAAAAAAAAGACTACTTCAAATGGACATTATAAAAGGGGTTAACGATAGGATCTTTAGGATGGATTTAGGACATATGTTGTATGCTATTAAGGATGCAAGTTGAGAGGATCTTTTCCAAATCAAATTTACTTTATTAAATACAGCAATGAAGGGGTTAACAGATACGTAATACGTGTCTTGTGGTGAAAAGGCAGGAGTCTTGAGTATTCACTCACAGCAATGCCCACACTACATATAGACTGGGCGCCCCTTGGAGAGTAGATACCAGCAACGTGCCCGCAGACTAGGGGTAATTATGGCAGAGAGTGTTCATTGGGCATTGCCATACTGTTTGATTCAGTTTGAAATTTATTGCTTTGTTGAACCAGAACAATGTAACTAGGCTGGTGTAATCTGGATTACTGCCTCATTATCTGTCCAGTGTCTGTGTAATCTGTTATCTGTAATCCTCGTCATCTTGATTCCTTTAGATATGTTACATGTTGTTTGATTTTACTGCCTGTACGCAATGCAATTAGATTTCTGTTTGTCCTTGCTTGTTAGAAATGTTAAATAATGTTTACTGTAACTGTCTAATTAAATTAGATTAGAGTTCACCTTCCAAGAAGTCAATGTTTGTGCAACTATGTTTCAGTGGAATTAAGTCCCCCAGTGGTTTCTAAGGGGATTTGGTATATGCAAATGACCCATTTGACCAAAAAGTCAGGTGAGTTTGTCAATAAAAAAAAAGAGTTGTTACTGTTTGAACACACAGCCTGCCGTCTCATTCAGGGTACCCACAATCACCCGCAGAAGGCACAGAGCAGCCATCTGCACATTCAAAGAGGCAGTGGATCAGACCAAGCGGGTCTGGAGCAACAGATCAGGCTGCTCGAAGCACTGAGTTCCAATCAACTCCGCGCTGGGCTGATCTAGGAAAGGGTCTGCCGGGAGAGCAGGACAGGCAGACAAGCGAGGTCTGTCACACCATTGCTTAGTGGTTGCAGTGACCTGAGTGCCTTCACCCTTTGGTGAGTCTCTCCAGGCTGATTCAGCCCTTAGTGTAGCAGCTTAGTCCCACCAGGAACCTGAGCATGTAGCAGGGAGAGATAGGATTAACTGAATGCATGCAGTAGAGTAACAAGTTGCAGCTTATAAAATGTGCCTGCATCCCTTCCGACCCAATGCTTTAGGAGCTTAGTGCTGGTTTCCAGGATAGTTTAAAAGCAAATTTGGTTTAGGAGGTGAGGGTTTCAATGTCTAAGCTCCTCCCTGTTTCAACCCTAGAGTGTTGCTTGGCATTACTCAGTTTGCGAGTTTTAAGTCCCGTTCAAAAAGGTGTCTTCGGGTACCCGGGTACTATATTCAACTGGCCAGTGAATGAGCAAAGTTATTTTCGACTAGTCAACATTGGGGCCCTGTGGATTGAAACAATTTACCAAGTGCGCACTTTTGTTTCGGAACCGTAGGCCTTGAGGCCTCTCACCCATCCGATGACTCGACCAAGGATATCTCTCCGCAACTAGAACCCGGTGCCAACAAATCCACTCTGTCGTTCTCCGTTACCGGAATCGATCCGCCGCCTGCACTCCTAATCAATCCTCGCGGCCTCCTCACTCCGGGTCCTGCTGGAACATGGTTTCGTTCCTAAAAATCGCTCAGCGGAAGGAAGTAGGCGACAGCCCAATCTCCGTCCCCGATCTCCAGCACCTGATATAGCAGCGTCCACACTCTGGCCTGGTTGGGATCCTTGACAGTGTCCAGCGTGCGTCCTACTCCTTCCGTCGCTCTGCCCCTTTCTGGCACGAGGCTTCGGATGTTTCTCTTTGGCGCCGCACGCCCACTTCCTGTTTTCTTTGCAAAGATCTCTGGGAGATGAGTCTCTTGGCACAACATAGTCCACAATGTCTCTGGCTCTCCCTCTAGTGGTAGCAACAGTCCATTACATGGAGCCAAAACTAATACAGCACCTCACACACAAAACTGTATAGCCGAGATTGCTAGACCTACAATGTTAAGAGGTAACTTTTACTAGTAAATCAAAATACTGTTGCACACGAATAAACAAATGCACACAAAAAAATTAAACAAAATTATTGATGCTCACTCAGTTGGTGTGTGTGCTCAGTTGAGGAGTCTGTCCCTTGGATGTGGTCCCGGTGAGGATAGTCCCTACGGCATGGACACAGATTTGGACACACCAAATGAGCAATCAATCATGTTATTCCTTTTTTTTGCATACACTTATAAATTCACCCAGCCCATCGGCACATTTATATCCCTAGTCCCAAAGATCAAATGGGACTCAAACTCTGCCCTTAACACCTGAACATGTATATGAACTTACATCTGGCTTATGAACAATGAGTTAGACCCTCCGGCACGGTCCACTACCAACCACCAACCACATTTAAGCTCTATAAATTACATTTTGGCCACTAGAATGCCCAGCTGTAAAATAAAACCCACCGGTTGGCATTCAAATAAGAAATGCAACATACCTGGAGACATGTTCAGAAACATTACAACTTGTATACATTAGAAACGCTTTATTTGCATACACAAAAACAAAATCTCAATGTATCCTTCCTGGTAAAATACTTTATAAATAGTAAACTTGGTGGTACAGAACCGAATAAATCACCAAATGAAGAGTTGCTCCCACTGCCAAACAGAAAATAAAAGGCACGGGGACACAGGGTGGACAATTGCTCCTATAAACAAGAATTTATAGCAATACTGGGTAGACAGCACTTTAACCTATCAATGCAGGAGAAGGAGGTCACGTGCACGGAAGAACCAATCAGAAGGCTTCCACTACATCACAGACACTGAAAGGAAACTCAGCCAAATCAAAATCTAACAAACTGCAAGGCCTATAAAACCAAGAACACTCACATGGAGGGGTATTCCATCTGATGACGCCAGCAGAGACTGGTGAAACGCGTTCTGGAGACCCCACATTATTGTATTTTTACGGCTTATCAATAAACCCATTTTTATTTTATACTCCATTGCCTTCTGGATTTTTTGGTGATCACATGACAGCGGGCCCAGAGATCCCAGGGATCCTACAGACCGAGTAGTCCAGATCTGAGATGCTAATCCACCACAGGTAGTGCAGAGAAGGCGTGAAAGAAGGAACTTTGCCATCTTCATGGGCCAAAAGAGCGAGCCAAGTGAGTCGGACACCCCCTAGGTTCATCACCAGGTTAGAGCGTGTACCTATTTTATTATACTAGATCCACAAAATTATGTACAGTACACACTATTGTTTTGGAGGTGAGGAGGATCACAGCAGAAACTGACCCCCCCGAAGCAAGTTCAACCATCCACCCACAATATGGAATTAGGGGCATTTATACCCTGCTCAATTTTCTGCAAGCACAGAAGAACTCTGATAGGGCATATTACCAACTTAAGCCACAAGGTGGCAGCGAAGCACCAGAGACCTCCAGCACACTGAATGTGGATATAAGTACTGTTTTGCATCATGCACTTTTTGTCACTAGGAGGCAACAGATAACAAAGCATAAGAAATCCCCAACACCCTAAACGTAAATATACGTACTGTTTTGCACACACACTTTTTTTTCCCCTTTCTTTTACACTGGGACGCAACAGATTGCACATCCACCACATGCACACATACACTAGCTTATGCTGCAGCTTCGCTCGCATGGATTTTGGGATTTGCTAAAATTGTTTTAAAAGAAATCCTGGAGGGTTTTTTGTTCAAACGGCACACAATATAATTTACAGGTTGAGGTCTACTTCTTTATAAACTACATTAGTGGTTCTTCTTTCAGGTGCTCGGATCAGAGAGTTAGGCGAGCGTACTCTGGAACAGGCAATGTAAAAGTGCCCATGTGAGAAGCTGTGTGGGGGTGGGCTGAGCCGGCAGTGAGAGTGTATGGGTGGGCTGAGCCGGCAGTGAGAGTGTATGGGTGGGCTGAGCCGGCAGTGAGAGTGTATGGGTGGGCTGAGCCGGCAGTGAGAGTGTATGGGTGGGCTGAGCCGGCAGTGAGAGAGGGAAAAAGTTGTGAGTGTATGGGGAGAGCCGGCAGTGTGAGAAAGGTGTGGGTGTGAGTGTGTATAGGCGTCAGTATGTGTTTCAGTGCTGTGGTTTGTGATACACCAGCACAGTAGAGGTTGTATTGCTGTGGAGCTCTGTGATACACTAATGCGGTGTGTAGGAGCGTCTCATAGCTCTACAGCATTAAAACTCATGCTCATACCGTATTACTGTATGACAATGTTCCACAGCAATACAACTTCTACTGTACGCAAAAGAAAGTATCTGCCCAGGTGCCTAATACTCAAAGTACCCCTCTGCTCTCCTCCCTGCTAGACCCCGCGTGCGGTGCTGGAGACAGGGACACGCACACACCTTCAGTTTTAAAAAGGGACATGTATCCCTTGAAATTACATAGAGAAAGCTGTCTCATTAAAATAAAAAGCTATAAATTAATTACTTCTAATTGCAGCTACATGGGACTGGCAGGGTAAGTACAAGTAATGTATAGCTTTTATTTTATTCTTTTTATACTCTGAACAGAAGCCTCCATACTTCCCTGTGACGCACGCAGGCTGATCCAGGTATCCATTTGGCTTGTGTATTTAAAAAAAAAGTTTACATTTTTGAATATATATTTTTTCTTTAAAAGCACAGCAACCCTTCTCTTATGTAGCTCTGATGAGTATCTTTACAGACGCAAGGCACAGGTTAACACACCAATATGCCTCTCAGCTTTTGCCTGTTAATCTTCCTGGGATCCCTGAGAACTTCGTACATTTAAACCCTTTCACTGCTGAGGACGTGTGAGGAACGTCCTTATTGACTCAAAAGGAAAGATCGGGCCAGAGCATGGCCTTTCCAATGATAAACATGTTATAAATATAAATAAATAAAAAAAATATATATATATATATATAAAAAAAAAATTCACAACACAACCTCAATTGTAGTGAAGGGGGTTAAAAGTTATTTAACAAATGCTTGACGCACACGTTTGCAGACTTAGTGTGTGCGTGAACATGCGTTTGTTTAAACATCACACCTCATGCATAGTGAATAGAGGCATCACATGGGCGACTTGCTGACTCCTGAAATATGCTCGGCACATCCCCGGGGTCAGGTAACCGTAGGCTTCTAGAATTTTGCCTCTGGCTCCTAAATGTCCTAGTAAACAGAAGATCTATAAAAACTGGCTGACTGAAAAAGAAAGAAAAGACATGCATACCGTCCAGGCACTTCAGTTTCTTTTTCATGAGCAGGGTCTTCTGTCGTGTTTAACTTCTATTTACATTGGTTATTCTGTCACAAAACTTGTTAGCGCTTTATAAATACTTGTAATTTTAGCTTTGTCAAGCCCTTCTGAAGGCTTGGTGGCAATTACATGACCCCTCAGTGCACACCTTCCAGACATTGCATGCTACAGCAAAGGCCAGGATTACTTATGGCTTTAAAGTGTACCCATCATGCCCATCCAAACTTGGGCTGAAGTAGCAGGGAATCAAATATATACATTCTTTGATTACATTAAAAAAAATTAGCTGACCAAAAAGAAAAAAAAAAAAAGCCCATGAGCCTTTGTCAGGTCACAGAGTGTATATTAATCCTTAAGGCTAGGGTTAGACAAACGCATTTTTCACATTGTCCGTGAAAAAGTGCGTTCGAACGGACGTATTTTTTTAACGGAATACGCGATAGAGGTCATACGATGCGCATTTTTGCCTGATTTTGTACGGATCAATAAAACCCATTTTGCGTCTGAACGTTGTGTTGGCCGGACATTAGCAGAGTCTGCTAATCACGCACACACGCCGCTAGTGGACGCAGCGCACTCTGTACGTCAGTACTAGCGGTTTCACGTTCGAAAAAAAATGTGTTTGCCGGTTGCGTTACGCAGCCGAACTTTCGTGCAGCCGTACTTTGTATATTGGCTGTCATTTGCTGCTACTACGGCTGTGATAAAGTGCTGCTGCACGCACGTTCGCACTGCGTTCGTCTGACCCCAGCCTTAACTGTGAAAGTCATACTCTGCTCAGTGCGTCAAAGTCCCACACTTGGCGCCCATCACAGTGGGCTGACAGCTTCCCCCCCCCCTCTCCCAACAATCACCAAATCTTTTTATGTATTCTTTCATTGAAACCATAACCCGCTGCAGCGAGGAGAGGCAGTTTCAGCCCTTTGTGGACCTTAAGGCTAGGGTCAGACGAGCGCATTTTCTATGGACTGTGCGCCCGCACTTTGACGGAAGACGCAGTAGTGGTCACAGTCAGTTTTTGTGACTGACGTTATTTTTGACGGATGTAGGAAGGAAAATAAAGTAAAATGCAAAACCATTTCATCCGTCAAAAATGATGGACGTATAAATGCAGTCCGTCTGACCACGTTCCATCACTCACACACAAAGCTGTGTGGACATTGAGGACGTGGCGCACTCCGCAGGTCTGTCATAGCGGTTCGACGTTCTTGCTAACCTGCGTCTGTTTGCCACGTCCATAGTGCTTCCGCACTTCATGTGTGGGGCTCCATTGGTCAGGATTATCTGCTACCACGGACGTACTAAAGTGCGGCTACATGAACGTTAACGCTGCGTTCGACTGACCCCAGCCTAAGATGTCACATCTTCATGATCAAGTTGATGACCCCATGCAGATATAAAAATATAATTGTACATGACTGCTCACCTTCCTAGCAGAAGAAAATTTTTAAAATCATGATATCCAAAAAGCTGGCACTCCTGGGACCTCCAGCAGGCTCCGTTTCAGTCCTCCTGTTATCACTCAGATACACAGCCCACTTCTCACTCCTTGTGCACACAGCATGTGGCGTCAGACGCCGGTCCCTGGGATGATGTCATGGACGCGGAAGCCTTTGACCCTGCCGACGGCCAGACCAGTGACCGCTTTATCGCTGGTTAGTCTCCCCTGCATGATGTATCCACAGAGAGCCGGCCTGAAGATCTGTGCCCTGGGTGCACCGCTGGAATGAAGTGAGGGCAGAGTGTCGGTGAGTGGAGTGGGGGGACAGGATAGTGCAGCGCCAACACGGAGCACAGAATCCCTAGCATGTAGCCTGGATGCTGGAGGACAGCATCCCCTGCCCAGTGCTCTAATCACAAGCCTGGGGGGACCCAACCAGCAGCAAAGCTGTCACCGGTCCGGCCATCGAGGTGGAAGCCTTTAACCCTGCCGACGGCCAGACCGGTGACAGCTGTGCCGCTGGTTGGGGGCTTCCCCCAGGCTTGCAGTATCCTGCCCCCCACTCCACTCACTGACATTATGCCCTCAACTTCATTGCATTGATGCACCCAGGGCACGGATCAGTAGGCTGGCTCTCCGTGGATCCATTGCGAAAGGGAAACCAACCAGTGGCAAAGCAGTCACCGGTCCAGCCGTTGGCATGGTCAAAGGCTTCTGCAATGTTATCCTGTGACCGGCATCTGACACCTCATGCTGTATGCATAAAGAGAGCAAGAAGTGGCCTGTGTATCTGAGTGATACAAGAGGACTGCAATGGAGACCACCGGAGGAGCAAAATCAGGTGAGCCCCCAGCTCGACATGACCGATTTTCGGATAGATCATTTCTTTTACTTTTTTTCCCCCCTGTACAAAAGGCAGTGGCATTGTCCATTTGTCACATAAAATTAACAATGTCACTGCCATTACTCACCCTCTCGTTTACCACGCCAGCAGAAAGTTTGGGGTTTTACACAAAGTCACATTATTTATAATGCTACAAAAAAAACACTTTGTTAAAAAGTAATTAAACAGGTTCTACATTTCTGTTTTTGTTTTCACAAAAGGGTAACCCACAGAATATACAACCACGAGATGTTGGGTGTGTACACACACACACACACACACACACACAGAGATTGAAACCAAATGGAAATTTATACTTTTTGGCTTTTTTGATCTAGCATTCTCAGATTTACACAACATATACACATAAGGGGTTATTCACAAACTTTAATTTCACCGACCCTTTGGTGAATGCACTATTCACCACAGGGTCACCGTAGTGCTCCGATGATGTTAAAAATCAACGAATACAGACAAAGTGACCGCCGAACTGCAGAAAAATATGTAAAAACGGAACTCTGATATTCTTCTAATAGTTGTTTAAACCAATAAAAATACAAGAACATGTGTGTAAATAATTAAAAAGGTCCTTTAGTTAAGAAAAAGATCTGGTACAGGTGTGTGGTCTGGACACCAAGGTAAGCTACAGGCTGCAACACCGATTTTCGGGGGATAGACGCTCTGATGCCCTAAATTTGGTGTGCTCTCATCTGGTACCTTGCCGAGTAATCTGGGCCCGTTTGTTTTGTTCTATGGAGGAGTAATCTGGGTTTCAATGACATCTTTTCAAAATAAAAATTGTTAATTACAAAAACCCGAAAATCTGGAGCAGAATGAAAAAAAAAAATTGGGAATCAACAATTCAGTCTTAAAAAAAAAAAAAAAATACAAAAAAAAAAAAGGTGTTCAAAAAATAAATAAAACTTATGAAAATAAAGAAAGGTTTAATAAATAAAATAAAAAAATAATAGATTATAGTATTTTTTTTTTTTTTTAGATTGAATTTTATGAGATTCACTTGTTTAAACCTGTTGAATCACCGAAAAATCAGGGCATTTCCCTGACATATCAGAGCATTACGTCGTTCTGGGAATAGATTAACCATTACTTCTCTGAGACAATTTCACTATCATTGCAGATAGATGATCTGCACTGTATGTCGCCATAAATTCGCCAGTATTTTGTGAATTGACAGTTTAGTGAATGGACGAACTGCCACATAATTTCACCATAGAGAAATTCAATTTGGTGGCAGATTGGGCGCTTTCTGAATAACCCCTATAGTAGTGATATATTGTGAATACCAACAATATTAATATTGTGTTGCAAACACTATCCCCCCCCCCCCATTTACTTTGAGTATTGAGATACATTTCTCTAATACAAAATGTGATACATGATGAATGTCAATCCTTGGTGTTAATAGGTTTCATGTCATTTGATAGAGTCACACTATTATTGTATTGAAATGCTCTTTGATTTCAGTTTGGATTTTAAACAAAGACATTTAGTGGATTTAACACATTGGTTTAGGTTACCTAGGTGACTGTTGCAACTAGTGATGTGAGAAGTCCCAGTGCTTGCGCACTCTAGGGGTTATTCAGCTCATTCGATTTCAATTCGCCGACCCAGCGGTGAATACAGCATTCACTACAGGGTCCCCGAAGTGACGCAATGAACAGAGGCTAGAGAAAAAAAAAAAAAAAGGATCTAAAATATACACACTCAAATAGCCAGCCAAAAATAGCAATAATGCCCGAGTGCACAATCCCATAGGGAATATACGAAAGAAGGGATGCACATGAGGTCTTTAAAAATAAAACTTTAATGAACATACATTAAAATAGTTCCGTGTACTTGCCCGACGTTTCGGCCCCCTTGGAGCCTTTATCAAGGATACAGGTACATGAATTACAAAGCATATTTATATACTTGGGAGTCACTGATTTTCTTAAGTATATAAATATGCTTTGTAATTCATGTACCTGTATCCTTGATAAAGGCTCCAAGGGGGCCGAAACGTCGGGCAAGTACACGGAACTATTTTAATGTATGTTCATTAAAGTTTTATTTTTAAAGACCTCATGCGCATCCCTTTATATATGATAAAATAATAGAAAACAGTTACAGGAAGAAAAAAAAAGCCATTCATAAAAATGGGAATATAAAATAAAATTTGGCTGAAAAAAAAAAAAAAAAAAAATATTAGAGAAATGCCTACAAGATTCTAAAAAATATTCAGGGCTATTCAGAGAGGAGAAAACCTTGAGAACTGGCAAGAGAAGAGAACAATCTAGACCAAATAGCCAATTTGGAAAGGGAGTTAAATGGGAGAATTTTTCTGGTTTGGCTATTTTGACCTAGAATTTAATATAAAACCAGTATTTTTCCTCCCTATTGAATCCTATGGGATTCACCTGTTTAAACCTGTTGAATTGAAGCACTGAAAATCTGGACATTTTTCCAAAAGGTCAGGGAGCTCAGCATTTTCTGAATAGATTAACCATTACTTCTCTATGGGGAATTTCACTGCCATCGAAGGTCGTCGAATTACGACAATCTGAGGAGAACTGCAACGTATTTCGCTAATATTTGGTGAATGGACAGCTTCTGGAAAGCAGAATTGCCACGAAATTGCGCCGTACAAGGAAATTCACCTTTTGCTGTAATTCAGTGGCAAGTTCGGCGGTTTTTGAATAACCCCTTCTGTCTGATACAAAACGCACCTCTTGTTAACCTTGGCGTTGTTTCGAGCCAGGGAGCAAAATTTGAGAAAATCTTTACCTATACGGTCCTGACAGTGGGGAAACAAAATAATTGAGCACCCAGTTGATTAAAAGGCATTGGACAAGGACTTTCGGTTAAGGCTGGGGTCAGCCGAGTGGTAGGAAGAGTGGAAGGAACGTCTGTGACAGTGGACATTCCTTCCACTCTGACGCCTGTCTGGCCGCCTCGCTGAGCGCAGTTAGCGTGCTCAGTGCTGCAAGGCTCGATCCTCTTATGGAGGATTGTGCTTTGCCGCCCCGTCAACGCACGGCCTAGCGCTTTGACGGGGAGGCTTGATGCACAAACACAGCACGGCCGCTGTCGTGCGCAGACGCAGAACAGTGTGTGGCCGGCCCTGTCGCAGCATCACAACGCTGCGACGGACGCCTGAAGGCACGTCAGTACAGGCGCACATAGTGCACTCGTCTGACCACAGCCTCAAGTGAACCTGTCCTGCACAAAACATGTTGGGCTCATTTGAAAGGTAATCAATCCCTTTGTGAGAGTCAGCAATTTGTGCATACATAATTGATATGCCCGTCCTCTGAGCTGCCCCACCCCATCGCGGCATGCCACAGTGACATGGGGACAGCCAAACTTTGAAAGGCACCTTTTTGCTACCTTACTGAAGCTCTATCAAGCTCTTGATAAAGCTGCAATAAAGCGATGAAATGAATTAAGTGTATTAGAAGTAAATCGTTAACAGTCAATTTGTTTCCTTTATTTTGGGCTGCTTTGGATCTTTGGCCAACTTGCTTTAGGCTCCAACTAACTGGTAAATGTGTACCCATGGCACCATTTAAAATGAAAGCCGGTTCAGGAACGGGACCCATCTGTCGCATTTTTTCATTTCACCCATTTGAGCATCCCAGTTACTCTTTAGGAAGGGAATGTGAAACGCTGTTACTGCAGGAGGACCCTAGTGTGGCACATCACTCACCTTTTGGAGAAGGAAGAAATATTAGCAGGTTTCCCTCAGTTCTTGATGATATATATATATATATCTCATCTCCACTGCAATACACAGTAGCATGGGGTACTTTTAGTTCTCAGAATATAGCCTCCAATAAAATATAGGTTGTGAGTACTTCGCCATCTGATTATTTCCATTTTTGGCAAGGTAGGCTCCCTCGTTTATTTTTGCGTGCACCTGTCAGCTTTGACATATGCCCCTCAATGTTTGCATGTTGAGAGGCACTGGACAGGTTTAACAGTACATCATTGAAGAGGAATTCCATGGGAGACCCTGGAAACAGATCAAGTGTGGGCATCCTTATATTTTGGAACTGCATTTCATAAGGCTCAGACAATTTAATGAGTACTTGAGCAGCATGAGAGACATAGTTGCAAAACATCTGATGGGCCAAGGTTGCTGAACCCCCTGCGGTAGATTTTCAGCCAATACCTCGGGTGGAGACAGATGACCCACATCCTTTTTAAAGCTTACAGTAGCCCGCCGACGCCTATGGGAAGGCTATGGGCAAGGTGTGAGGACGTGTTTGAATAAAGTGGCAGAGAGCAGGAACTGCTCCTTTCCCAGCTCCAATGATGCGGTGCAGCAGCTGATCAGCCTAGGCCTCGCTACGTGCAGGTGTGTGTTAGGAGCCGGTCACTCCCAACAGCCTGCCCGGTGCCAGAAGGATCCTTGCCGGGTCAGAGAAGCAGGCAGACGCTCACACTGCAATCATCCGGTTTCTTAACACAGTCATTGCAATACCCCCACGCCGCCTGATATGAAACGATCACAGTGAACGCTTATCCCCTCGCCCACCCACACATCCGTCAAACCCATCTTTCTCACCGGCAGCTGTGGGCTGATCTCCGCGGAACAGCTGTGACAGAAATACCGCCCGGGTTCCGGTAAAGCCTCCGCCATCTTTTTTCCGCTGCCCGGGAGATGACGCTTGCTGACGTCAGGACGCTGCGACCGAGGTACGGGAACTGAGCTAGGCCAAACGTGACGGCGGTCTGTAATAAAGGCTCCGTGAGACAAGGGGGTCTGGCTGCAGACTGTGGCGAGTGGAGCTCCACAGGAAACATGTGACTTGCACTCACTCAAAGGTTTTTCTCTCTTTGAAATCAACTTTAATGTAACGAACAATAATGCTGAACACTGGTTTCTGCTTGATTTTCATCTACCTCTGTCTTAATTATTATTATACAATGAAATTGCAGCTATTATTATTATAGAATTGTATTGTGATTAATAGTAGCATTAACATCATTATTAATGGTATTATGATAATGCTACTATCGTTTACAATATAACACTTCAATGTTCTTGAACCCAGGACATACTTGAAAATGAGAGAAATCTCAATGTATCCCAGTGGCGTAGCGTGGGGGGGGGGCTGGGGGGGCCGTGGCCCCGGGCGCAGTTTTGTTAGCGGCGCATTTGCGCCCCTAAAACTGGCCCACGGATTGAGGGGACCCAGAAGATGCCGGGCAGCGGGAGTGCCTGCCCGCCGCCCGGTCCTGAACAGTCCGTCCTGTTCTTGAAGGGGATGCGGCTGCGTGCAGGCACAGCCGGTCACGTGGTCCGGCTAATCAGGTGGTACTGAGTCTCTGTACCACCTGATTAGCCGGACCACGTGACCTGCGCACGCCTGCACGCAGCCGCATCCCCTTCAAGAACAGGACGGACTGTTCAGGACCGGGCGGCGGGCAGGCACTCCCGCTGCCCGGCATCTTCTGGGTCCCCTCAACCCCTGCCGGAGCAATATCCAGGTGAGAGCTGGGGGGCAAATCCATGTGTGAGCTGGGGGGCAAATCCATGTGAGAGGTGGGGGGCAAATCCATGTGTGAGCTGGGGGGCAAATACATGTGAGAGGTGGGGGGCAAATCCATGTGTGAGCTGGGGGGCAAATCCATGTGTGAGCTGGGGGGCAGTATCCATGTGAGAGCTGGGGCAAATCCAGCTGGGGCAAATCCATGAGAGATCTGGGGCAAATCCATGAGAGAGCTGGGGCAATATCCATGTGTGAGCTGGGGCAATATCCATGTGTGAGCTGGGGCAATATCCATGTGAGAGCTGGGGCAATATCGATAACGTGTCCACAGGTTGGGGGGGGGAGCACAATTCTTGGCTGGCCCCGGGCGCTGACAACCCACGCTACGCCACTGATGTATCCTTCCTGGTAAAAACCTTAATAAATAAATAATACTATAATAATAATAGCAGCATTATCATTGTATAATAATAATTATGGCAGAGGTGTAAAAAAAAACATGCTGAGATTTGAACGCAGGACCAGCTGTTTAGTAGATAGGCACATTTACCAAGTGAGCCACAGAACCAATTCAGAGGTCTATCTACAAACCTGCTTAGGCTGCGGTCACACAAGCGTTCTTTGAGCGGAAGGAACGTCCGTTAGAGTGGACGTTCCTTCCACTCTGACACCTGTGTGGCCACCTCGCTGAGCGCAGTTGGTGCGCTCAGCGCTACAAAGCGTAAACCTCTCATGGAGGATCGTGCTTTTTAGGCTGGTGTCAGACGAGCGCACTCAGGGTTATTCAAAGAGATCCGAATGGCTGGAGAAAGGTAACGAACGCTGAAAATCAGCGTTCGGTTACCTTTCTTGGCCACTCGGCTATTCAGAGAGCAAATCCTGGCGAATTGCCTGCACATTCGGTGCCTGTTCGAGGGCAGTGAAATCCCCATAAAAAAGCACTGCTTCGGCTATTCAGAGAACATAACCCAGCAGTGGAAATGTAACCGGAATCCACTTGGTTCACTCGGGACGAGGCCGGGCCGGCACGGACAAGGATTGACTGAACACGAGTCTCTTCAAGAAAGGCAAACTTTATTGTGACGTCACAACAAATGCTCAAACAGGATTCAATCGCAAAGAATGAGCCCCGATTCCCCAGTGACATGAGGTTTTATACCCCGAATACATAATTAGGTACATCCCAATTAGCCCACCTCCCGGTGACACTATCCCACCCCACGTGGGTCCGTACCTCCCTTAATCGAATACAAAGACATTCCATACATTGGTCATAAATTGACAAGCTTCATGTTAGTTTGATAGAAAATGATTTGCTACTACTCTGGATCCTGCCTGTGCCCACCTCCCTCAGGCTTGTTTATTTTAGATAAGGCCTAGCCTGGTTTTCACACTCCCCTTTGTCTGCAGCTGCAGGCTCATCTGACCTTGATGTATCTTTCCTTCGTCCTGTCACCTCGTGCCAGCTACGGTCCGGATCCTCTACAATTTAATTGCTTCTCTGCTAATCTACCACATTCCTACGATTCTATGTAAACCTCCTTCTAATTTCAACTAATATCTACCTAGTTATATTCAAGTGAACCAATATTCTGAACAAGATGGCTGCCTGGCTCAGAATTGCGACCATCTTCTTGCCTGAATCTCCTTCATTCCCCCTTGGCTCAATTTTCAGGTTCTGCTCCTGAGACTTGTAGCCACTACTCCACTAGTGTTATCCTGACTCCTCGTACTTTAGGGCAGTGGTAACCCAGGCCTTCAGGGACTAACAGGCCAGGTTTGCCAGATATCTGAAGCACAGCACAGGTGTTATGATTTGCATGCTTCAGTGATTGCAGGTTCAGTCTGCATTTCCCCAAGGTGATCTGCAATCTGGCCTGTTATCCCTGAGGACCAGTGGGGACCACTGCTTTAGGGGACCTACTTTTGTTGGGAACATGTTTTGTGGGATTATCAGTGGTATCTTTTGTGTGTGTGTAGGTGTCAGTGTTCTCTTGCATAGTGGCCATAGACATAGCCCTATGCGGTACAGGAGTGTCCCTACGACCAAGATCACCACCAACATCAGAATCATGGATCCAATCTGCAAAATAAATCTCAAGATGGATCCGAACCAATCTCCGATTGCTCCGAACCCACGAAGTGGATTCCAGCCTTCAGCAGCGATCTGTCTTGCTGTGTTCTGCAACTGTGCTACTTTCTCCTGGTGATCTTGGATTACCTGGTAATAGTCAGGGACGTCATGTGTGGTGTTCTTGATGAATGTGCAACATTCATAATGCATTGTCATCTCACACAGTCCATTCAGAGCTGCACTGATCTGTTCCAGTGCCATATCATGTATCTTTTGTACCTTTCGTATCTCTCGTACTTCCAGATTCAGCAACTGATTGTCTATACTAGTCTTATTCAAAATCTCGTCCATCAGATTGGCATAACTGTTCATTCTTGCCATTAACTCTCTTCCCCATCCAGTCCATGCTGGGAACCATGCCCACACCCGATCCGCTTTCTTAAACAACTCTCTCTTCTGTTTCTCAAACACCAGTGGGTACCTAGGGTGTAGTGCAGTATCTGTATCAGTGTCATCTCCCCTTACTCTCTGATTTGGAATCAGTTTAGCCAGATAGCACATTCCCGTTATTGTAGGTGGTACCCATGTGTAACACACTCTTTCACAACACACCTGGTACCCCCCTTTCAATATAAATGGTGATAAATGTAGTGTTCCCTTTGATATTTCTAACATCAGTTGTCTCAGTCGTCTCATCATATCCAATGCACCCTGCCTGCCATTGGTCACATTCGCAATTACCACCTCTTGGTCTCTAGTGAGCTTTCTACATCGTATATATAGAAAATTCACCTGCTCCTTTGTGTTGAATGTGTAAATGTACGATGTCCAGTTGAACTTACTTGAATTACACAACCCTCCCCCGTTACTTATTTCTCTATTTGGTCCCAATTAAAACACCATTCCGGTGGGTACACTGGTCCTGTTATTGGATACCCGGGAGCGAATGCCTCTGGTTTTCCTCGTGGTGCATCAAAAACATGTATTGTGACATTTCCTGACGCAAACATACTTAAGTTCATTGGAACAGAAGCAAATGGTATATGAATTGTCTCTGGGTGCAGTCTACTACACACCCAGCATGCGGTCTGCCCAGACTTTTTAGCATAGTCATATTTGAATTGCACAAGTAAATGTCCTCTCGGCATAATCTCGGATATCGCCTCTCGCTTCTGTCTCCACATGGTACGGTTCTCCATCACTGGGTGCGTACCATTCCAGATATGGGAGATATCCACTTTCTCGGTGGTGCTTGGGCACCTGGGGCATACTCCATGTGATAGTCCATAAATCAAATTTGCAAGGTACAAGATCAGTACCACAAATGCCCCAAATGTCAAAATCCCTTGGGCAATTCTTTTCACAGTCACATAAACCCAATCCCTCCCCACCGGAATTTCAAAAACAAAAGACATTTCTGGTTGGTCAGGGGTCGGGGCGGGTCCCCTAAAAATAGCCCTTGAGGTATCCCCCGGGGGATCCCTTTGCTCCTCCATTGGTGGGTGGTCGGGCATTATTGTGTCCGTCAAAACACCCACTTGTTGAGTCTTTTAGGTGCTCACAACTGTGGTCTTTGTCAGCTTTAGCCTCAATGGATTGGTCTCGTTGGTGACGACCTTCCACTCTGGTTCAGGATTGGCTGCAGCTACCTTCAGTCTGGAGTGATGTATCCACGGGACCACCTCGGGAACCTTCACTGCTGTGGAGGTTGATAACAGGACAAGGTAAGGACCTCTCCATTTTGGGCCTAGTGGATCATTTTTCCACTCCTTCACCCATACTGAGTCACCTGGACAATACTTATGCAGTGGGGGATATAAAAAGTGAGGTATATTATCTCCCACCCAAGTATTCAATTTCTGCATTGATTTACCTAACAGTACAACCTGATCATTTAGTTTAGTTTCCCCCAATGCCCGAAGTTCCCCCCTTAGTCCATTAATCAGAGGGGTAGGCCGTCCGAACATAAGCTCGTACGGACTTAGCTTCAATTGGGGGGTTGGCCTGCACCTAATGTGCAATAGGACTATTGGCAGCACATCCAACCAGCCTAGTGACGTCTCTTGGCACAGTTTGGACATCAAAGTTTTTAGTGTACGGTTCATTCTTTCGACTTTTCCCGAGCTTTGGGGAGCTTTTACGGTAAGCTGTATGTAGCTTCCAGGTGATGCCCAACAGGCGGGCGAGCTGTTGTAAACAGTTCTGTATGAATGCTGGGCCATTATCCGACCCTATCTCGAGGGGAAGTCCATAGCGTGGTATTATTTCTTTCATTAAGCTCCTCACCACTTCCGTTGTTTTCTCTGTCCTCGTCGGGAAGGCTTCCACCCATCCAGTGAGAGTACACACCATTACCAGTAGATATTTATATCCCTTGCAGGGTGACAGCACTGTGAAGTCTATCTGTATTGACGCCATTGGTGACAGCCCGATTGGCTGTTTCCCTGGAGGTTGAGATGGGCCTGTTCTTGGATTATTCTTGGCACATGTCACACACTGCTGGGCTATTGCTTTGCAGATTACTGACATCCCTGGCACATAGAAATGTGGATCCAACTGTTGTTCCATCATCTCTCATCCTCCATGGGTACTTGCGTGAAGCGCTCTCACGATCTCAGGTGCCAATGTCGCTGGCAGGACTATTTGTCCATTCTTCAACTGAAACCATCCGTCTTCTCCATATCCACCTTGTTCTTCTGATAGCCATTTCTTCTCTTTCTCTGAATACACAGGTGTCCATTCACTCAGTGGCGCCGGTAGGAGTGCAGCCACCACCGGTGTTGCTTTGTATCTTGCCAATTTTTCCTGGTTTCCCCAGATAAATTCCTCTTTTGGAAAATAGTATCGCCAGGCAAAGAACAGCAGATCTTGTCTCTTCTGCGTATCTCTCACTGCTGGTACGAAGAAGTTCATCACACTTTTCTTCATTCTTGGTAGTTTGTTTTTGATAAGGGTCTCTTTGAGAAAGAACCTCACCAACGGGGCTTGATATTCTTCTGCTCCCAATTCTCCCAAGCTCACCAGTACTCGTGTGATCCTCAAATTATTATGAGGGTTGGCTGTTAGATTGTCAAAACGTGAGGCGAAATTTTCTGCTCGTTCAACTTCGGTTTCTTCTGTATCTTCTCCATCCTCCCCCACTATTTTTACGCCGAAGAATTTCAGCATCATCTTGTATGCTCTGCGGAGTCTTTGCTGAACTTCTGAGGTGTCAATCATGAGACGTGTCTCTTGAGGGTGAAGAGGAGAGGAGTAGAAATTTCGGCCTTGGGACCGTGTTGGGAAGAGCCACTGTATATAGTCATGGTTTTCTTCCAGCATTTCGTAATTGTTATGCCATTTTTGCAGAATGGTTTCAATGAATTCGCCTTTTGGTTCGAATTTTCTCCAATTCATATAGAATTCGTAATTTGGCATGGGGAGTTGATCATCTTGCTTGCAGAGCAGCACTCTGGATATTTGGTCAGGAGGATTTAGAGGTTTAACAGCAGCTTTTGCGGCTTGGTCAGCGCGTCTGTTGCCTTTTGGGATTTCATCATGACCTTTCTGGTGGCCACGACAGTGCATAATACTGACAGCACTTGGTTTCCATACAGCTTCTAGAAGGGCTGCGATTTCAGCCGCATACTTGATTTGTTGTCCTGAGGAAGTAAGCAGGCCTCTTTCTTTGTCGAGTGCACCATGTGCATGGACAGTCATAAAGGCATATTTGGAGTCAGTATAGATGTTCACTCTTTTGCCTTCAGAGATTTCCAGGGCCCTGGTCAGGGCTGTTATTTCAGCCAGTTGTGCTGACGTATGGCCTGGTAAAGAATTTGCTTCAATAATTTCTTTTGCTGAGACAACTGCATAGCCGGAGCCTTTCTTCCCATCATCCATATAGCTGCTACCATCAGTGAATAACTCTAGATCGTATTTGTCTAGGGGTATGTCTTTCAGATCTGGTCTGCTACTGAATACTTCTTCCATGACTTGGAGGCATTCATGATTTGGATCCTCTTCACAGTCAGGCAGCAGTGTAGCTGGGTTTAAGGTAGCGATGAGGTCCAGATGAACCCGTGGATTCTCACACATCATGGCTTGGTACTTCGTCATCCGGCTATTGCTGAACCAGTAACTTCCTTTTACATCAAGCAAGGCTTTGACTGCATGTGGCACCTTGACATGAAGAACCTGTCCAAGGGTCAGCTTGTCTGCTTCCGCTATCAGCATTGCGGTGGCTGCCACTGCTCTCAGGCATGGGGGTAGGCCACAGGCCACAGGGTCGAGTTGTTTGGATAGGTAGGCCACAGGCCTTGGCCATGAGCCAAAATTCTGGATCAGTACTCCTGTTGCTGTCTGGTTATGTTCATGCACATACAGCTGGAAGGGCTTGCTGTGATCTGGCAGACCCAGTGCTGGAGCTTCCATCAGGAGAGTTTTTAATTTCAGGAAAGCTGCTGTTTGTTCTTCTTCCCAGAGGAAGGGGTCATGCTCTCCACCCTTTGTGGCTTGGTGGAGAGGCTTGGCAATGTCTGCAAAATTGGGGATCCACAGGCGGCAGAAGCCTGCAGCTCCTAGGAATTCACGGACTTGTCTCCTTGTCTTTGGTTGGGGTATACGGCATACCGCTTCTTTCCTCTCAGCTCCCAGAGCGCATTTAGTACCTGTTAATTGAAAACCTAGATACTTTACACTTTGTTTGCATATTTGTGCTTTCCTTCTGGACACTCTATAACCTGCTTGGTTTAATAGAAGCAGCAGGGCCTTTGTGGCAGAGAGACAGTCTTTTTCTGTAGGGGATGCGAGCAATAAATCATCTACATACTGTAGTAAAACAACCTTGTCTGGCTGAGCGTTGAAGGACAGAAGGTCCTGGCTGAGCGCGCACCCAAAAATCGTGGGCGAGTTTTTGAAACCTTGAGGGAGGCGTGTCCAGGTCATCTGATGACGCGCTCCCGTAGTAGACTCCTCCCACTGAAATGCAAAAAGGGGCTGGCTTGCCGGAGCCAGGTGGATGCAAAAGAAAGCGTCTTTTAAATCAAGCACCGTGTAATATTTTGTATCGCCGGGAATTAATGCCAATAAATTGTATGGGTTGGGAACCACAGGGTGTAGAGTTACTGTGGCTTCATTGACGGCCCATAAATCTTGGACTGGGCGGTACTCTTGTGTGCCCTCTTTCTGTACTGGCAACAGTGGTGTGTTCCACGGTGACATGCAGAATTTCAATATCCCGTGGTCTTTAAGTCTTTGCAAATGTGTCTGAATATTCTGCTTGGCTTTTTGTGGGATATGATATTGTCTTAGAGCCACAGGCGTTGCGCCTGGTTTCAGATCAACATACACTGGAGGAATATTTACAGCTAGTCCGGGTGGGTTTTCTTCCTCCCAGACTCCAGGGATTCCCAAAAGTGGTATGTACTGGTCTGGGGCGGCCGGTGGGGTTGGTGCCGTGCGCCATTCTTCTTCTCTTGGCATAATTACTGCAATTTTTACAGGTTGGGTATGCTGGCTGGCTGGGCTGTACTGCCGTGTAGAGCTGCCACGCTCTGGCAGGTCTAATCTAGCGTGACCCCCGGGAAGAAATGTAATTTGGGCTTGCAATTTGCAAAGGATATCCCGCCCCAGGAGTTGGATGGGACATTCGGGCATATACAAAAATTCATGTTCCACATTGTGCCCACCCAAACTACATTTTCGAGAAGCAAGAAAGGGGTACTTAGCAGACACCCCCATTGCTCCCATTATATCAACCTCATTTCCCATTGGGGGTGCAATTTGCTGCGTTACAACAGAATTTTCGGCACCAGTGTCAACCATAAAAATTTCGTCTTTGTCTCCCACTCTCACTGTGATCGTGGGCTCGTGATTACCGAGCGGGATGGGCCCAGGTCCGTGTCAATATATACCTTGCCCTTCAAATGACGTACCCGCCAAACCAACAAACCCTGAACCGGCACCATCACTTCTCTCATATCTGCCGTTTGTTACCTGGCCATTGGAGGCCTGACCTCCCGATACACCAGCCTCTCCCTGTACCCCAAATTTAGCCAAAAATGCAGGACATTCATTTTTCCAGTGACCTTCACCCCGGCACCACACGCACTGGTTGGGCCCCAGGGGTTCTCTAGGTGTGTCAGGATCGCCCCCTGATACCGCCTGGTACCCGCCGGTCCCGACGCCAACGCTGTCCGTCCCGTCCTCGGCAAACCACATCAGATACCATGGTTACCACATCTTCATCCTCCGACACCCTATCCCCTAGACCGCGGCCGGCGCACGAATGCGCGCTATATCGATGAGGACCTTGGCGCTGGGAGATGACGTCAGACGCCAGGTACGGCGGGAATCGGTTTAAAAGAGGCTACAGAACTGTGAGTAAATGCCCAATTATTGAGTATGATTCCTAGCACATGGACTGTGTTTCATTGTCTCCAAGTCATACAGTGGCCGCTCTTCAGCCTTTACAGCCGTCTTACCGAGCCTCAGACCTCCGGCCTGCTACAGCGTCTCCAGCACCTCAATCCGCTTTGACTCCTCAGCCTTACAGCCATCTCGCCAAGCCTCAGACCTCCGGCCTGCTACAGCGCATCCAGTACCTCAATCCGCTTTGGCTCCTCAGCCTTACAGCCATCTCGCCAAGCCTCAGACCTCCGGCCTGCTACAGCGCATCCAGCACCTCAATCCACTTTGGCTCTTCAGCCTTTACAGCCGTCTCACCGAGCCTCAGACCTCCAGGCCTGCTACAGCGCATCCAGCGCCTCAATCCGCTTTGGCTCTTCAGCTTTTACAGCCGTCTTACCGAGCCTCAGACCTCCGGCCTGCTACAGCGTATCCAGCACCTCAATCCGCTTTGGCTCTTCAGCCTTTACAGCCATCTCATCGAGCCTCAGACCTCCGGCCTACTACAGCGCCTCCAGCACCTCAATCCGCTTTGGCTCCTCAGCCTTACAGCCATCTCGCCAAGCCTCAGACCTCTGGCCTGCTACAGCGCATCCAGCACCTCAATCCGCTTTGGCTCTTCAGCCCTTACAGCCGTCTCACCAAGCCGCAGACCCCCAGCCTACTACAGTACACCACAGTACCTCACGTTCCCTCTATACCTTGAGATACCTATCGTCTACCGTGAGTACTGCGACCCCCTACGGGTCTGTTACTATATTATGCTGTTTTCATATACTGCACATTATCCATCGTGTCAAGCCTCCAGTATTATCGTGCCTATCTCTTCATACCCATCAACACCTGACGTCTCGGCCACTGTCACGAATAGGGTTGTACCATTCCATCTCACCCTTCGTATAGTGGCTCTCACGATCTGGTATACTCTGCCTCTTGGGTTCCCATCGTTCCAGTACTACAGTTTCCCCGTGGCAAGTCCTGACAGAATAATTGGGCCTATTATGGAACCCGCGAGTATACCAGATACCCTAGCCCTTATAACGAACCAGTTATCAAACCTAACCCACTCCATTGTGGATCTACAGAACAACCAGGCCGCTATACAAAACCACCTGAGTCGTCTAGACCAAGCACAAGGCGCAGAAGGGATAACCGAGCCCCCTGCCGAAGCCCCATCAGTCACCGAAATTTCCGCTACCAGTCATGAACCCTATGTATCCCCACCGAACAAATTCGACGGGGACAGAAAGCAATTTCGGGTTTTTATCACATCATGTCAAATAATGTTCTCCATTCAACGAAAGACATACGCGTCAGATTTCGTAAAGATCAGGACGGTGATATCCCTCCTTACCGGTAAACCTCAAGTATGGGCTCATCATCTATTACGTACTGCGCACCCTTCCTTGCGCACCTGGAACACCTTCTATAATGCCCTTGAAGCCATGTATGAAGACCCCAACCGCCTAGCCTCTGCGGCTCAAGCACTAGAATTACTAAAACAAGGGAAAGACGATGTAGAGGATTATATTACTGAGTTCAAACATTTAGCCCTGGATTCGGAGTGGAACGAGCCAGCCCTACTAGCTCAGTTCAGAAAGGGACTATCCGAGGTGCTTAAAGACGAACTCGCCCGCACTGGGATCCCCTCCTCTCTAGAAGCTACCATGACCCTTTGCACCCAGATCGATAGAAGGCTACGTGAACGAAGGCAGAAAGATCCGCCTCACACGTTCATACCCCAGTAAAAAGATATATGCAGACTCCTCCGGTGATTACTTCCACTACCTCTCCTAGCGAAGAAGAACCTATGCAAATCGGAGTCGTGCGAGGACCTCTAACAGAAAACGAAAAATCCAGGCGTAGATCTTTAGGGCTATGCATGTACTGCGGGCGCCCGGGCCACCAAGTACGAGAATGCCGAGCCAAACCTCCCAGTCGTTCAGGTGAGCCTGCACAACCCACCACGTCGGTTGCCACCCATGACCTTTGTACAGTGACACCATCCCACATAATCGTATCCTTACTATTACAGTGGGACCAATGCGCCGTTCCTCTCCGAGCTATGATTGATTCCGGAGCCAGCGGATGTTTCGTGGACGAAAAAATAGCTGTATCCCTGGGTATCCCGATCGTCCCCAAATCACACTCTTACGCCATTCAATTGCTCGATGGAAGTTCCCCCATATCTGGTCCGATCGTCAAAGAAACCCGACCGTTGCTGGTATCTCTGGGCACTACACATCGCGACACTATAGTATTTGATGTAGTAACCTCTCCCGTGTTTCCTGCTGTACTAGGTCTCAATTGGCTTCGCAGAAATAACCCTTCTATAGACTGGTCCTCTGGTGCTGTGTCTTTCGGTACTGAGACTAACATCCCGACCACAGATCTACATACCTGTAAGAACCTCACCATAGCTATGTGTCTTGAGGTACCCGAGCCGTACCAAGCCTTTAGTCATGTTTTTTGAGAAAAAAGGGGCCGATACCCTACCTCCTCACAGACCATATGACTGCCCTGTGGATCTACTACCCGGGGCACCCATTCCTTATGGAAGACTTTACCCCTTATCTGAACCTGAATTACTGGTATTAAAAGACTACATCGACGACAATCTACAAAAAGGCTTCATACGGCCGTCTACCTCACCTGCCGGAGCCCCTATCTTCTTTGTAGGGAAGAAAGATGGAGGACTTCGACCTTGTGTAGATTACAGAGCCATGAACGCTATTACGATCAAGGATAAATATCCTCTCCCCCTGATATCGGAATTGATGGATCGCCTTCGCTCCGCTAACATATTCACGAAACTTGATCTACGAGGAGCCTATAATCTGATACGTGTCAAAAGCGGAGACGAGTGGAAGACCGCGTTCCGTTCTCGTTATGGCCACTATGAATATATGGTCATGCCGTATGGGCTATGTAACGCTCCTGCCACATTCCAACGTTTTCTGAATGACGTCTTCCGTGATATACTAGACAGCTACATCGTGATATACCTAGACGACATATTGATATACTCCCAAGATTTAGAAACTCATCGAAAACATGTAAAAACCGTACTACGTAGACTGCAAGAACAGAGATTATATGCCAAGGCTGAGAAATGTATCTTCGACACAGACAAAGTAGAGTTCCTTGGATTTATTATCAGCCCTGGAAACATCCGTATGGATCCAAGCAAGACTGAAGCAGTAGCCACCTGGCCAGTTCCGGCAAACAAAAAGGGAGTACAAAGCTTTATTGGTTTCTGCAACTTTTATAGGAAGTTTATAAGAAACTTCTCGACAATTATACGACCTCTCACTAGGCTGACAAAACAAGATGTAACGTTCTCATGGACTGAAGACGCACAAAAAGCCTTTCATAAACTAAAAAATATGTTCACACAGGCACCGATCCTCACCTTACCAGATCCCACATACCCCTATATCATAGAGGTAGACGCTTCAGAATTGCTGTGGGGGCTGTGCTCTCTCAAAGGCTAGTAAAGACCGGACGAGTACATCCTGTATGTTTCTTTTCAAAAGGGCTATCTCCTGCTGAGCGTAACTATGACGTAGGCGAGAGAGAGCTCTTAGCCATAAAAATGGCCTTGGAAGAATGGAGGCATCTGCTTGAAGGCACACGCCACCCAGTGACTGTTTTCACAGACCATAGAAACTTAGAGTACCTACAAAGAGCCCGTAGGCTAAAACCCCGACAAGCCAGGTGGGCCCTCTTTTTTAGCCGGTTTGATTTATACATTACCTTCAGACCCGGGAGAAAAAACGGAAAAGCAGATGCCTTATCAAGAATAGGCAATCCAGAGAGAACCAGAGAACAAGAGACCATATTACCATCTACATGTTTTCTAACACAAGAAAATACTCTATGGCAACTGATCGCTCGTAACACTCCTTCGCTTCAGGAAGCCCCCACGGGGATACCATTTTCAGAAAAGGACGGATTCTTAGTACATCAAGAAAGAATATACGTACCCCCTCTAGCCGTGACCGCAGTATTACAGCATTTCCATGATTCCACCCTAGGAGGCCATGGAGGTATTCACAAAACCAGCAATACTATAAAAAGATCCTTTTGGTGGCCACATATGTCAAAGACTATTACTGAATACATCACGAATTGTCCTACATGTATAAGAATGAAGACATCCAGACATAGACCTCAAGGATTGTTACAACCACTACCCGTACCCTCTGTACCCTGGTCTGATATTGCTATGGACTTTATAGTGGAATTACCAAAATCATTGAAACACGATACTATCATGGTGGTTGTTGATAGATTTACGAAAATGGCACATTTCATCCCCCTCGTGGGACTACCTACCTCCACAGAAACCGCCTCCGTCTTCATCAGAGAAATCTTCCGTCTCCATGGATTACCCTCTACTATAGTAACAGACAGAGGGACGCAATTTACAGCACGCTTCTGGAGGGCTTTCTGTAAGGGATTACATATCACCCAAGCATTGACCTCCGCATATCACCCTCAGGCCAATGGGCAAACTGAACGTACCAACGGGATTCTGGAACAATACTTACGTTGTTATATATCCCATCTCCAACATGACTGGGTCGCGTATCTACCTCTAGCAGAGTTCGCCTACAACAATCAGGTACAACGCTCCACGACTATGACACCTTTCTATATCAATACCGGCTATCATCCCTCCATGTTACCTGGGTCACCTTTAGAAACTAACATCCCGAAGGCCGATGAACGACTATCACTGATCCACAAAAACTACCGCCTTGTCCGAACTGAGTTATTGAAGGCACAACGGAGGTTCAAGTTCTATGCAGACCATCATAGAAGACCGGCTCCCATATATCGAGAAGGAGATAAGGTATGGCTCTCAGCCCGTAATATTAACCTGTTTTGTCCTTCTCGTAAACTAGGTCCCCGTTTCCTTGGCCCTTTCACCATCGACAGAGTACTGTCTCCTGTGGTTGTACGACTTCGTTTACCATCAACATTGAAAATACATCCTGTGTTCCATGTCTCTCTACTAAGATCCGCGACCCCTGACCCATTTCCTAACCGAGTTCTGGTAGCTCCTGGACCTGTGACCTCGGTATCAGATAACGAATATGAGGTGGAGACCATACTAGATTCTCGATGGCGGCGACATCGTTTGGAGTACCTAATCCACTGGAAGGGCTATGGCGCAGAAGAGGACTCCTGGGTGTCATGTAATGAGGTACATGCTCCTGCTCTGGTTCGGCGTTTTCACGTGGTCCATCCCGATCGCCCCCAGAGGGGTCGCCTTGGTGGGGGCCCTGTCAGGATCACCCCCTGATACCGCCCGGTACCCGCCGGACCCGACGCCAACGCTGTCCGTCCCGTCCTCGGCAAACCACATCAGATACCATGGTTACCACACCTTCATCCTCCGACACCCTATCCCCTAGACCGCGGCCGGCGCACGCATGCGCGCTATATCGATGAGGACCTTGGCGCCGGGAGATGACGTCAGACGCCAGGTACGGCGGGAATCGGTTTAAAAGAGGCTACAGAACTGTGAGTAAATGCCCAATTATTGAGTATGATTCCTAGCACATGGACTGTGTTTCATTGTCTCCAAGTCATACAGTGGCCGCTCTTCAGCCTTTACAGCCGTCTTACCGAGCCTCAGACCTCCGGCCTGCTACAGCGTCTCCAGCACCTCAATCCGCTTTGGCTCCTCAGCCTTACAGCCATCTCGCCAAGCCTCAGACCTCCGGCCTGCTACAGCGCATCCAGTACCTCAATCCGCTTTGGCTCCTCAGCCTTACAGCCATCTCGCCAAGCCTCAGACCTCCGGCCTGCTACAGCGCATCCAGCACCTCAATCCACTTTGGCTCTTCAGCCTTTACAGCCGTCTCACCGAGCCTCAGACCTCCAGCCTGCTACAGCGCATCCAGCGCCTCAATCCGCTTTGGCTCTTCAGCTTTTACAGCCGTCTTACCGAGCCTCAGACCTCCGGCCTGCTACAGCGTATCCAGCACCTCAATCCGCTTTGGCTCTTCAGCCTTTACAGCCATCTCATCGAGCCTCAGACCTCCGGCCTACTACAGCGCCTCCAGCACCTCAATCCGCTTTGGCTCCTCAGCCTTACAGCCATCTCGCCAAGCCTCAGACCTCTGGCCTGCTACAGCGCATCCAGCACCTCAATCCGCTTTGGCTCTTCAGCCCTTACAGCCGTCTCACCAAGCCGCAGACCCCCAGCCTACTACAGTACACCACAGTACCTCACGTTCCCTCTATACCTTGAGATACCTATCGTCTACCGTGAGTACTGCGACCCCTACGGGTCTGTTACTATATTATGCTGTTTTCATATACTGCACCATCCATCGTGTCAAGCCTCCAGTATTATCGTGCCTATCTCTTCATACCCATCAACACCTGACGTCTCGGCCACTGTCACGAATAGGGTTGTACCATTCCATCTCACCCTTCGTATAGTGGCTCTCACGATCTGGTATACTCTGCCTCTTGGGTTCCCATCGTTCCAGTACTACAGTTTCCCCGTGGCAAGTCCTGACAAGGTGCTCCCCTACCTCTTCCTCCTCGGCCCCTTGCTCTCCCTCTCTCCGGGGCACCTCTTCCCCCTCCGTTACTCATGTAACCGACCACACCGGTATGTCCTCTTTGTTTCCTTATCTCCTCCCGCTTTTCTTCCAGATCCCGGTTATGAAACACTTTATTAGCAATTTCTACCAATTCGCTAATACCTTTACCTAAAAACCCATCTATCCTCTGTATTTTATTCCGCATGTCTCTTTGTGACTGACTCACAAAGGAAGAATTAACCAACCTCTGATTTTCCACCGCCTCAGGGTCAATAGGACTATACATCCTATATGCATCTAGTAATCTTTCTAAAAATGCACTTGGGGTTTCTTTAAAATCTTGCACAATATCCACTATTTTCCCCATATTCATAGGGTTCTTTCCTCCCGCTTTAACACCCATCATTACCGCTGTCCGGTATGTTTGTAGATGAGCAATACCTTCACTAGTATTGTATGGCCATTTGGGATCTGTTTTGGGGTAGTGTTCCTCTGCCCACGCTTCTGGCTAGGGCTTGCTATCTTCTATGGCTTGGGCAAGTAGAATTTTTCGCGCGCTATTGTTTATACGGGCTCTTTCCTCAGTTGTGAACATTGTCAGCAATAGTTGTTGACAGTCTGCCCATGTGGGGTTATGTGTAAGCATGACTGACTCTATCATACTAGCCACTGCTGCGGGATTAGTGGAGTACAGCGGTGTGTGCGTTTTCCAGTTGAATAAATCTGTCGTTGTAAATGGGACATATGTGTATTGTACTGGCCCAGGTCCTCCATTTTCCAGTAAGGGACCTGGCACCTCCCGCAAGGGCATTTGCATTTTACTCTTGCTGGGGTTGTGCTGGTATGGATCTCGGGGTTTATATATACTGTTCGCTGCGTGAGTGGTGGCCCCTGGATATACATCTCCACCCTCATCCCCACTGTCCTCTGGGGTTACCCGTTTATATACGTTCCCATCGGGCATTTCAATCTTTTCTGGTAGGACCTCTCTGTCTCCTCCACCCGTAGCCCCCTCCTCTTCTTCCTCTTCCTCGATACCATGAGCCGGAGTAGAGGGAGCCGGCCGGGATGTAGCAGCTGCCTGCTCCCCCCTCTCCGCTCACGCAACCGCGACACTCAGAGCCTCTCTGGCTGGCCCATAAAACGATGGGTAGGGCGGGGGAAGGGAATCAATCTCCTCCGGATATTCTACCAACACAGTCTTTTCTTTCTCATTATTTGGGGGTACCTGTTTCTTGTTTTGTCCCGCCATCATTATAAAATGACTTTTATCTTTCACACAGTACTTCCATATATCTATATACGGGTACTGATCGGGGTGCCCATATTTTCCAGTAATATATGAGTGCACCTTCTGTATTAGCTCCGGGTCCATAGACCCCTGTTCTGGCCACTCAGAGACTAACAGTGGCCATACTATTGCACACAACAATCGCAATTTCTCCTTATTCAAACTCATACCATAATCATGTGTTGCATACAACACTTCAAAATTCCGCACCATATACTCCAAGGGCGTCTCACCCTTCTTAGCCTTCTTGGGTTTGGACGACCCGTTACCCATTATTACTCTTAAAATCAGTAACTTTTTCACAATGCAGATATTACTTTCAGCAAAAACACTTGAAATCAACTGTCTGGTACTTCAGTCAACAATTCTCTTGAAACATGTTCGCTTCCTCCGTCAGTAGCCGACTGCAGTCGCCTGAGCCGAAAACGTACTTTAGGAGTTCACTCTCAGATTTGCTTCCTTGATAGGCAAGTAGGCGTACAATCACTCACAGCACTCTCAGCAGCACTCACAGCACATACTGTACCAGATACATCAGCACAAAACAATACATAAACAATTCTACTCTTTCTACTAGCCGAGGGCACGCCGTCCCTCCTCTTGGCTCCTTATACCCTATTGATTGATCTCTAACTCTTGTCCGCTTGTGACTATGTGTACCCCGTTCTATGACAACACTCCCGTCTGCAATTCCAACTTGCCTATGGGCAATCTACCCACTCGGCACCATTCCCGCCGCAGCTACCGCTGGCCCCAATTGGCCACTTCACTACACGACGTACACACTAGCACTGACTCAGGGCTCTCAGCCCAGTCACAGAAATCCCTCCTCCTTTCCTTGTCCACGTGCAGAAGCTTTATTTACAAACACTGACTATGACAATGTAACTCCACGTGGCTACCCTCTCCCTCACATACAGAACTACCCTTTAGTCAACATCCGATCCCCCAGGTTCAGACACGCGCTAGCCACTCCGGCTCCTTTGCTTGTCCATGCTGTCGGCGGCGGGTTCGGTATGTCAACGAGACCGTGGCCGCGGGTCTCCTTATCCAACTATGGTCGGATGTTCCCCTTATACCGGTATCTCCAATACAGATAGAAACATAGAAGACACTTTACCTATCGCCACGCTGCTCGCTGTTTCCTCAGACTCGGGGTGTCCCAGCTTCCCAGGCCGGGAGTCCGTTTGGGACGAGACGAGGTCCACTGAATAGGAAATCCTGCTTGGCGCCTGCAGATGTCAGCTCACCTTCAACGGACGCCCAACCGGTGGGATCACTCGCACCTGCAGTCAACCGCTACAGTGTCCAGCAGTCGTTGCCGTACCGGCAAAGGCCCGAATCCCGGCTCACGAGCCCCCAGAAATGTAACCGGAATCCACTTGGTTCACTCGGGACGAGGCCGGGCCGGCACGGACAAGGATTGACTGAAAACGAGTCTCTTCAGGAAAGGCAAACTTTATTGTGACGTCACAACAGATGCTCAAACAGGATTCAATCGCAAAGAATGAGCCCCGATTCCCCAGTGACATGAGGTTTTATACCCCGAATACATAATTAGGTACATCCCAATTAGCCCACCTCCCGGTGACACTATCCCACCCCACGTGGGTCCGTACCTCCCTTAATCGAATACAAAGACATTCCATACATTGGTCATAAATTGACAAGCTTCATGTTAGTTTGATAGAAAATGATTTGCTACTACTCTGGATCCTGCCTGTGCCCACCTCCCTCAGGCTTGTTTATTGTTTGTTTTAGATAAGGCCTAGCCTGGTTTTCACACTCCCCTTTGTCTGCAGCTGCAGGCTCATCTGACCTCGATGTATCTTTCCTTCATCCTGTCACCTCGTGCCAGCTACGGTCCGGATCCTCTACAATTTAATTGCTTCTCTGCTAATCTACCACATTCCTACGATTCTATGTAAACCTCCTTCTAATTTCAACTAATATCTACCTAGTTATATTCAAGTGAACCAATATTCTGAACAAGATGGCCGCCTGGCTCAGAATGGCGACCATCTTCTTGCCTGAATCTCCTTCAAAAGGTTCCCGATATGCCCTGCCATTCGGTGGTTTAATTCAGCAATTTTATTCAGGAGACTCCCATAGGCTTCAGTGTTAAAAATATTCCCGTTTTAATTAAATATCTAATAAACTGTTCATTATAAAATTCTGCAGTAAAGAGTCTCTTTATTTATAGATTTTTTTAGGATATTTTAAGAATTTCTCTGGGTTTTCCCGGCGTCTTCGACGGGTAAATCCAGATGTATTTACAGGTTTTCGGCATGCATTTGCCGGGTTTTTGCTGGGTTTTCGGCAGCTTTTCCCTGCACTTCGACAGCCCTGTGGTGCTTGCTGAATACACCGCAGGGTGGCCGAAATGGGCAAGCCGATTTGCACCGAATTGAAGAGAACGAAAAGTCACCGAACGTGCGGTGACTTTTCGATTGTCTTTGAATAACCCTGAATGTGTGTCTGTACTGACGTGCCTCTCGGTGTCCATCGCAGCGTTGTGCAGGCTGGTGTTCTGCCCAGGCAGCTAACTTGCCAAATTAGCGAACCCGCATCACCGGTAGTGACGCAGATCAGCTGTTCTCAGCATCCGCAATGCCAAATCAGCGAACCTGACACACTGGGCATGCGTGCTGACATCACCACATGCCTATAACCACACGTCAGTGTGTTTAGAGGCAGCGGTGGAAAATCAGCAAACTGTCAGGAACGTGCATGCACACTGACGTCACCACATGTCTTTAAACACAAGCCGGTGTGTTTAAAGGCAAGTTGCTAAACCAGCGAACCATTACGAACGTGCATGTGCGCGTTCATTAACCCGTTCACCACCGCACCGTCTTGCAGTACAAAAACTATTTTCTGCAAGACAGTGCAAAATGTTTAACTGTGTCAATGTCAGTACTGTCTCAAAAACACACACTATAAATAAAATATTAGTATATGATATATATAAACCCCATGTATAACTGTTTCAAAGCCATTTTTAACTGTGTCAATACCCCTGTCACCTCACTCCATCACGGAGACAGAGACGCAGAGCACAGCACGCAGACACGTCTCGTTCTCGTCACTCTGGACTCGCCTCGGGAGCCGGCCTACACGCACGCACGCCAGGGCACGAGCAAGCACGTGAACGTCACGTGAGCCGTTGCACCTGCACGTGACAGACAGTGGGTGGTGCTGCGAACCTGCTGTATCTCCAGTGAATGGAGAAACAGCCGGAAGTGAGGACTGCGGTGACGGGGGCACGCAGAAATTTAAATATGGGGTGGAGATGTGCCAGTACCGACTCGGTCATGTGTCCAGGTGGCAGAGGGTGTCAAACCCGGACACATGACTCCAAAACCAGACAATCCGGGTCAAAACCGGACAGATGGGAACCCTAATGTCAGATGTTCCTTCTGCTGAAAGAACGCTCATGTGAGCACAGCCTAATCAGGTTTGTGGATGGGTCTATGAATCGCTGCTGTGGCTCACTTGGTTAATGTGCCTATCTAGTAAACAGCTGGTCCTGCATTCAAATTTCATGGCATTTTTTTACGCATGTACCGCTGCCATAATTATTATTATACAATGATAATGCTGCTATTATTATTATAGTATTATATTGTGAATGATAGTAGCATTATCATATTATCATTAATATTAATAATTATGATAATGCTACTATTAATCACAATACAATTCTATAATAATAATAATAGCTGCATTATCATTGTATAATAATTAAGGCAGAAGTAGATGAAAATCAAGCAGAAACCAGTGTTCAGAATTAATGTGTTTATTGTTGTTCATTACATTAAAGTTGGTTTCAAAGAAAAGACACACTTGCATGCTGCGGGCGTTCTGAAAGCCTCCCTATCGAAGTGCTCCGACGGTCATTCAACGGGGCTGCAAAGCGTGATCCTCCATAGGAGGATCGAGCCTTGCAGCAAAGAGTGCACTAAGGCTGGGTTCATGCCTCAGCGTTTTTAATAGGCGTAATATGCGAGTTTTTGGCGCGCGTATCGTGCAAATGTGAAAAACGCGCGTTCACGCTGCAGTCTATGGCCGTGAACACGCTGCAATACGCCCCAAGAAGCTCCTGTACTTTTTTGGGCGTATGGCATTTACAGCACATTCCTACACGCTGTAAAACACCCAGGTGTGAACGGGCCTCATAGGAAATCATCGTATTTCCGTGTTTGGGCGTTTTACAGCGTGCAGGAACGCGCTGTAAAACATCCAGGTGTGAACGGGGCCTTACTGCGCTCAGCAAAGTGGCCAGACAGGCGTCAGAGTGGAAGGAATGTCCACTCTCACGGACGTTCCTTCCTCTCTGCAAAACACTTGTCTGTCCCCGACCTCACACTGGCATAATATTTTATCCAGTCGATCTGTAGCAAACCTAGGAATCAATGGTACCCCCCCCCCACACACACGTTTTAAACAAGGGAATAATGATTTCAAAAGGCTGTTTGGCCAATGTGGATTTACATGGTTGTGGATGCCCTCCATTAAATGCAACTGTCTCTATCTTGGCCCAATGTGAATTTGGCATGAAAAAGCATGCCACGGGTGGGGTGGTGTTTTTCATCATTTTCAATCTATATATATAAAAGCTAAATGCCACTTGCACGTAATCACGATATCTCCAGAACCGTAAAGGTTACAAAGTTGAAATCAGTGGCGTCACTAGGGTTGGTGTCACCCGGTGCGGTAACTCATGGTGTCACCCCCCCCCCAGTTTTACGGTTTTTTTTTTTTTTAAAACTACTCTTACTCATAAAGCAGTACTCCCATATAATACTGAATGTTCATAATACACGGCGCACATTACTGTGAGGTTTATTGCTGTGCAGCTCTCTCATATACTCACACACAAGTTTTGGTGACCTGCCAGGAAGTACGGTGCCTGTTCGACGGCAGTGAAAGTCCCCATAGAGAAGTAATAGTAAATCTGTTCAGAGACATCGAACAGCAGAGAAATGTCCTGACGTTCAGTGGTTTCATTAGACAGGTTTATTCAGGCGAACACCATCAGGGCTATTCAGAGAGAGGTGGAAAACCTTGAGAATTGCCAGGCGAATGAACAATCTAGACCAAATAGCCAATTTGGAAAGTGAGATAAATGGGAGAATTTTTCTGGTTTGACTATTTTGCCCTAGAATTTTCAATTCTACAGTCATTCTCAAGGTTTTCACCCTTCTCTGAATAATCCTGCATAGGTTTCAATGATAAAAATATTCCCATTGTCACCCAATCTATACTATAAAAGAGTAAGGGCTGGCGTGTCCGTCGCATAAAAAACCTTCTGTGCATACGCGCGCAACCTGCGGCTGTTGGCTGCGCGCGCATCCAACGGCCGCGGCACGCGCACAGCCGCCGTGCGCGAGGGACAAAACAAATCCGATCCATTGGAGAGGCGCACAGCACACAGCGCCTCTCCAATGGATCGGATTTGTTTTGTTGCATCTCCTCCGTGCCCGGCCTCCATCTCCTCCGTGCCCGGCCTGCCATATTACCAGTCTGCCATGCCTGCCATGCACAATACCAGTCTGCCATGCACAATACCAGTCTGCCATGCACAATACCAGTCTGCCATGCATAATACCAGTCTGCCATGCATATTACCAGTCTGTCATGCACAATACCAGTCTGCCATGCATATTATCAGTCTGCCATGCATATTACCAGTCTGCCATGCACAATACCAGTTCCCAGCCATATTACCTGTCTGCCATGCACAAAACCAGTCTGCCAGCCATATTACCAGTCTGCCAGCCATATTACCAGTTCGGCAGCCATATTACCAGTCCGCCATGCACAATACCAGTCTGCCATGCACAATACCAGTCTGCCATGCACAATACCAGTTCGCCAGCCATATTACCAGTCTGCCATGCACAATACCAGTCTGCCATGCACAATACCAGTTCGCCAGCCATATTACCAGTCTGCCATGCACAATACCAGTCTGCCAGACATACTACCAGTCTGTCAGCCATATTACCAGTTCGCCAGCCATATTACCTGTCTGCCATGCACAATACCAGTCTGCCATGTATATTACCAGTCTGCCATGCATATTACCAGTCTGCCATGCACGATACCAGTCTGCCATGCATATTACCAGTCTGCCATGCATATTACCAGTCTGCCATGCACAATACCAGTATGCCATGCATATTACCAGTCTGCCATGCACAATACCAGTCTGCCATGCATATTACCAGTCTGCCATGCACAATACCAGTCTGCCAGCCATATTACCAGTCTGCCATGCATATTACCAGTCTGCCATGCATATTACCAGTCTGCCATGCACAATACCAGTCTTCCATGCATATTACCAGTCTGCCTTGCACAATACCAGTCTGCCATGCATATTACCAGTCTGCCGTGCACAATACCAGTCTGCCATGCACAATACCAGTTCCCAGCCATATTACCTGTCTGCCATGCACAAAACCAGTCTGCCAGCCATATTACCAGTCTGCCAGCCATATTACCAGTTCGGCAGCCATATTACCAGTCCGCCATGCACAATACCAGTCTTCCATGCACAATACCAGTCTGCCATGCACATTACCAGTTCCCAGCCATATTACCAGTCTGCCATGCACAAAACCAGTCTGCCAGCAATATTACCAGTCTGCCAGCCATATTACCAGTTCGGCAGCCATATTACCAGTCTGCCATGCACATTACCAGTTCCCAGCCATATTACCAGTCTGCCATGCACAAAACCAGTCTGCCAGCAATATTACCAGTCTGCCAGCCATATTACCAGTTCGGCAGCCATATTACCAGTTCGCCAGCCATATTACCAGTTCGCCAGCCATATTACCAGTCTGCCATGCACAATACCAGTCTGCCAGCCATATTACCAGTTCGCCAGCCATATTACCAGTTTGCCAGCCATATTACCAGTCTGCCATGCACAATGCCAGTCTGCCAGCCATAATGCCAGTCTGCCATTCATAATACCAGTGTCTCATAATACCAGTGTGCCTAAATACCAGCCTGCCATGCCATGCATACCACGTGCCATTAAATATACGCATAATGTATACGCTACAAAAAAATGCCCGCCCAAGCCCAACACAATCTAAGGGGCCCCATGAGCTTACAATCTAAGGGGCCCCATGAGTTTACAATCTAAGGGGCCACATGAGCTTACAATCTAAGGGGCCACATGAGCTTACAATCTAAGGGGTCCCACGAGTTTACAATCTGAGGGGTCCCACAAGTTTACAATCTGAGGGTCCGGTTCCCGTGAGCTTACAATCTAAGAGGGAAGAGGAACCTACTCTAATATATAAATGCCTTTGCAATGCGCTGTCAGCTGTGCGCGCACCCATCACAGCTGCTCAGTCGGCCCTCCTGTTGCGGATGGGATGGCGATGGATGCGTTACAATCGTATTTATATAGAGATACTCTTGGATAGGACATTGAAAAAAAACTATGTGGACGTGAATTCTGACCTGGCGACAACAACAATAGACTGCCCTCTGGGCAGGCTTTCCACCTAGTATCTAATAAAACGTTCATTCCATTAATCTGTAGTAAAAAGTCTCTTTTAGGGATGTGCGTTTCGTTTCAGACCTATTTGTTTTTTTCACGAATTGGCCCTATTCGGTGATTCGGATTCGGCCTATTTTCCGAATCGGATCCGAAAACGTCTGAAACGAAACGATTTCCGAACCAAAACGAAAAAATTTCAGAATCGGAAATCATTTTCGTTCAATTCATAATTTCGGTTCCACTTCAGTAATTTTCAAAAAATGCTTAAAAGATCCTAAAAATAAAGAGACTCTTTACTACAGAATATAATAATAAACGGTTTATTAGATATTGAATTAAAACAGGAATATTTTTAACATTGAAGTCTATGGGGCAAAACATTTCCCACACCAAATACACGAAAATGTCCGAAATCACGAAAAAAAAGTCGATACAAAAAACGAGCCAATTCGAAAACACAAAAATTTCCGATTTCACAAAAAAAGTCGATACAAAAAACGAACCGAAACGGAAACGATCCAAAATGAAAATTGTCGAATTACGAACGAAACGTGCCAAAACAAAAAAATTGGTGCACATCCCTAGTCTCTTTATTTGATTTTTTTTTCTTAGTATCTATTAGGCTTTTTTTAAAAAAAAATTGTTTCTAATAGCGGTTTTTTCTGTAACAGCCCTTTTTATTATCATTCATAGGATCTTATATGTTAATTCCAGACATTTTCGTTCAGTCGTTTTTTTTTAAAACCGCAGGGGACGGGTTCGTGGTGGCATTCGGTGGCTGATTCCCTGCACTTCAGGGACCCTACGGTGAATTCACCAGGGAAATTTGATTCCCCGACGTGCGGGGAACAACAGAACACTGAAATGTCTGCGTCATTTCGGTGCTCTGTGAATATCTCCTTTAGTGGTGTTTTTTTTGCTGCCCCCTGGAAAGTGCCAGCCTAGGCCTCGCCTACCCAGGACATACTTGAAAATGAGAGAATTCTCAATGTATCCTTCCTGGTAAAATAGTTTTGTGTAAAAAAAAAAAGTTTTTTTTTTTAGGGTGTCACCCTAGGGGGTGGTGTCACCCGGTGCGGGCCGCACCCCCCACCCCCACCTAGCGACGCCAGTGGTTGAAATTCGGCACTGTAGTAGAGCAGTGTTATACTTATCTACCACTAGAGGGCATAGTTGTTTGTGTTACCTGTTTTCTGTTAATGTAATAGTGTTTCTGGGTCAGGGGTTGTTGTTGTCAGTTTCCTGAGTGGGAGAGCTGTGTCTGTACCAGCGAATAAAGAGAATAAGTAATTCATCCATAACCTGCCTCTGCATCAGTCATATGAAGATATTACATTGGCGACGAGGATAAACCGGTGTGTATTGAGAGACTGTTATGGTTAGGTTCAGAGTCTGCATAGCAGCTGAAGTCAAGCTAAAAAAAACTGCAGGAAAAGAAGTCGTTTGCTGAGACAGGATGGCACTGGTGGGTCAGGTGAAACCCTTTGATTGTGAGTTGCAATCATGGAAGGAATACATAGAAATGTTGGAATATTTTTGTCACGCAAATTAGATTACTGATGCCAGCAAGAAGAAAGCTGTGTTATTAAGTGGAGTCGGTGGATCCACATATAGTTTCCTGAGAAGTTTGCTATGTTCTGCGACGCCAGCTGAGAAAACGTATCAGGATCTTGTCATTGTGCTCAGGGCCCATTATAATCCAAAGACAAGTGAGATTGTGCAGAGATACAAGTTTAATTCACGCATGCGGAAAACGGACGAGACAGTGGCTGCATTTGTGGCGGAGTTGAAAAAGTTAGCACAACACTGTGAGTATGGGCCTACGCTTCAACAAATGCTTCGTGACAGGCTGGTGTGTGGCGTAAACGACGACAGAATGCAGAGAAGGCTGTTGTCGGAAATGGATTTGACCTTTGAAAAGGCCCTTAATATATGTCAGGCGATGGAATCGGCTAACAGACATATAAGAGAACTCCAAGGCCTATCTGGGGATAAAGAATCGCAGACTCCAAGGTCACGAACGGTACAGGCGATGATGCATAAGGTTTGCTCGGAGGATAAGAGGGGGCAGAACATGGACTATGAGTGCTACAGGTGCAAAGGGAATCATGTGTCCAACGTATGCAAGTTTATTATGGAACTGTGCCACAAATGTGGGAAACGGGTCACATTAAGCGGGCATGCAAATCCAAGCTCGTGATGCGGGATTACAAGGCCCCCTTTCACAGACTGAGGGGGGAGAGAAAAGAAAAGGAGAACGGTAGGAGATCACATTTAGTGAGAGAAGACGATGTGAGTGAGGCAGAAAATGTAGGTGACATAAATACAATATACAGTGTCTCACATAATATGCCTAAAGTGGCTCCTCTCATACAGAAGTTAAAAGTGAATAGCATGGACATTGAATTTGAGGTGGAAACAGGATGTGGCATTACAATTATCAGCAAAAAGCAATACTGTCAGGAATCGGACCTGCTTGTCAGGAACCATGCCTGCTGATGCATCAGATCCATGAAAGGTGCTGCCCCCTGGTCAGCATTACTACCAGCACTGATAGGGGTTAATAAGTCAAAGCACCAAAACAACCACACCCCCTGTTTGTCCATAAAGGACCTCTCCCTCCTATGTGCAGTACCTCAGTATTGGTTTATCCCCTGATCTGTTCAGACGTTCATTCTGTATGTTCATTGATTCACCGTGTACCAGACCCCTCTGCTTTGCCCACCGACCACCGCTTTGTGCCAATCCTCTGACCTCGGACCTCCTATTGACTACTCTCTTTGTCTAATCCATTGTACTGCGCTGTGGCATCACCCAGTATCCATTCCATCAAGGTACTGAGGCGTGGGTTCCCCTGCATACTGGGCTCAGACCACCCTGAACTTTGGGTCCCACCATGGCCCGCGCCAGGTGCGATCCTGACAAATACTCAAAGCTATGGAAAAATATAGACATACCGAAGTGGGAACAATGCAACCTGACGTTAAAAACATATACAGGTGAGAAGAGGTTTGTGTTAGGTCAGGTTCTAGGAACTGTGCAGTGTCAGGAGAAAAGAGGAAAACTAACTATGGTGGCGGATGAAGGGGCCGGGCCAAATTTGTTGGGGCGAAGTGGGCTGAAAGACTTAAAATTGTTACCCCAACTGGTGAATACAGTAACAGTCAGTCCAACACTAAATGTGGTCGACATTCTAGACAGACATGCTGAGGTGTTCAAAGAAGAGTTAGGTCAGCTGAAAGGCACCACAGCTAAAATTCATGTGAACTCAGAGGCCCAGCCACGATTTTATAAGCCGTGACGGATACCTTTTGCTGTCAAACCTCTGGTGGAGGCAGAACTGCAGAGACTGGTAGATGAGAAAATTATAGAACCGGTACAATTTTCAGAATGGGCAGCCCCCATCGTGCCGGTGAGGAAGCCGGATTGGTTCAATTCGCATCTGGGGAGATTACAAACTCACAGTAAACCGAACATCCAGTGTGGAGCAATATCCTATTCCTAAAGTGGAAGAATTGTTTGCTCAGTTGGCGGGAGGCCACAAATTCTCCAAACTGGATATGAGTCATGCATATCAGCAAATTGTGCTGGATGAAAGTGCTAAAAAGTATGTGACTGTTAATACACACAAAGGGTTGTTTACTTACTGTAGATTTGGAGTGGCAGCGAGCCCAGCCATTTTCCAAAGCACTATGGAGGGAATCTTACAAAACATGCCGAATGTCGCAGTCTACTTAGATGACATTTTAGTTACTGGTGCCAGCGAAGAGGAACATTTAAGAAATCTAGAGGAAGTTTTGTCTCAGCTAAAAAAAAGTGGACTGAGACTGAAAAGGAGTAAGTGTGAATTCCTGGGAAGGGAAGTGTTTTTTCTGGGTCACAAGATCAGTGCTGCAGGTGTGCAGCCAGTTGCGGAAAAGGTCCATGCCATACAGGAAGCGCCCACACCGCAGTCTGTGAGTGAACTAAAAGCTTACTTGGGCCTACTGAACTATTACCATAAAGTCCTACCAGGTTTGTCTACCTTACTAGCACCGTTGCATGCACTACTGAGGAAAGAGACTAAATGGATCTGGGGTTGTGAGCAAAAAGAGGCCATTGAAAAGTCCAAAAATCTTCTCCAGTCGGATGCCTTGTTGGTGCATTATGATGTAAACAAGCCTATTATCCTGGCTTGTGACGCTTCCCCTTATGGCGTGGGGGCGGTGTTGTCACACAGGCTGGAGGATGGAACAGAAAGGCCAATAGGGTTCGTGTCACGGACCCTGAATGCAGCAGAGAAAAATTATTCTCAAATTGAGAAGGAGGGCCTTGCTGTGATTTTTGGGGTAAAGAAGTTTCACACATACTTGTATTGGAGACAATTTACCATCGTAACAGACCATAAACCGCTGATCTCATTATTTAATGAACTGAAGGAGGTGCAACATATGGCCTCACCCCGCATTCAGAGATGGGCTGTGACGTTATGTGGATATGAGTACTCTATTGTGTACAAAGCAGCAGTGGCGTAGTGTGGGTTGTCAGCGCCCGGGGCCAGCCAAGAATTGTGCGCCCCCCAACCTGTGGACACGTTAGCATGCTCTGATTCCCTTCCACCATTAGGGCATTGTACCCAGGGCCGCCATCAGGGCATTACGCCCCATGCTGCCATAAGGGGCCCGGGCCCGAAGGGGGCCTGGGCCCGGGAGGGGTCCCGGGCCCCCGTCGGCAGCGGCGTCACCCTTTTACAGCTCCGGTATCGAACTCGATGAGTCCGAATCCGGAGCTGTGTCTCTTCTGCAGGAGCCGGAGGAGATACTGTGTCTCCTCCGGCTCCTGGCAGATTAACTGGCTGGCTGGGCGGGGTCAAGCAGCGTTTGGGGGCCTCTCAAGCACGTTGCTTTGGCTCCGCCCCTCCACTCAGTGAAGCTGCGCGCCTGAGATGGAGGGCCCGGGCTGAAGACAAGAAGACAGAAGAAAAGAAGATTGAAGAAAAGAAGAGCTGAAGGAAGGAAGACAGCGGAGTGGTGAGCCAGGGCCCAGCCCAGACCCCAAGGCCCAGACCCAGGGCCCAAGACCCAGACCCAGGGCCCAGACCCCAAGGCCCAGACCCAGGGCCCGGACCCCAAGGCCCAGACCCAGGGGCAAGACCCAGGGCCCAGACCCCAAGGCCCAGGATCCAGACCCCAAGGCCCAGACCCCAAGGCTTAGGGCCCAGACCCCAAGGCCCAAACCCATGGCCCAGACCTGTCGGGTATATTGGAAGGGAAAAATTAAAATGGATGCCTATAGCCATTTTGTTTTTAAAGACAGTCTTTTCTTTTTCAATTTTCTCTAGTTTTAGGAATGAACCGAGATTTTTTTTACAGAGTTCATGGCTAGGTGAAATCTTATTTTTTCTAGAAATACCAGACAGGAAGGAACCTTAAAATGTCTTTGTGTGATATAATGCCCAAGCTAAGTGCTAGACCTGTCATAATTAAATTTATTGGTCTGTCTTAAGTCTTTAAAACAAAAAGATATTTTATCTTTGGGTATAGGAGAATAAAAATTTTAATTCTGTATAATGGATGATTATATTGGAAATATATTTCTATAATCAAGGTATATTTTATTATATTTACAGTAGAGAATATATGTTCCAATAAATATAGTAGAAGAGTATCATTGGTAAATAGTATAGTTACTGGAGAAGAGAGTCTGTGAGTTAACTAGAGAGGAATGTAAAATTTTGAGAGGAGTGAGGAAATAAATCTGATTCTGACATAAGGAGACTAAATGTCTACACTGGGAGAGAAGAAGGTCTTTGTGTCCAAATTGACCTCTTGACACGAGATAAGACATATAAAAATTAAATGTTGGAATTAATTAAGAAGTGCAATACTGCCCTCTAGAGGATTGTAAATATTATATTTGATATAATAAGGATATTGCCAGTGACATCAAATTGACTATAATTGAAGCGGCAATGTTGGTTGCAGTCATTCCGAGACATACACCACAATGCATTGAGATTTCCAGTAGACAATGAGGCATTCCGGCATTCACGCAGACCATCGCTAAGTAAGCAGAGATCCCAGGACGATGCACTCAAGACTCTCATCAAATCTCTAACTCACACCAAATCTCTGACCCACATGCATTGATTATTTGATATTGATAATTTTCACATATTCCAAAAACAATATTACATAAAGAATTCCAAGGCAGTGACTCATCAAAATCCAGATTGGAGAGGTAATGTATGAGAGCGATTTAAATTAAGGAATTTATGTAATTATATATATTTGTAGTATTTCTTGCAACAGATAGACTGAGATTTCTCAGATTGTTAGCTCCAAAATCTAAATATTTCTATTCTGCAGATAGAGATATGAAGAAGTGGATATAAGGATTTATCCTAAAAGAAACTGTTGTAAGATTGATATAAATATATATATTGAACTTGGAAATTACTGTGATTGAAATTAATAAGCAAGGAATTATATAACTACAAAATAAAAAGCAAAAGATTAGAAGTTTAATTCTCGAGATTAAGGGAGGATTCACTAGATAAATTTTATTACTTATCATTTTAAATTAGCTCATCTTTTGTTGATCATGTAGTATAGAGATATATATATATCTCTATAAGATTTAGCTGTTTAAACATTGTTTGCTGGGAAATGCATGTTGTATTAAGCAGAAATGTTTATTAACCATTTGTGTATTAGTTACTAACTGATAAGGTAAATGATATTAATCATATATGCAGTTACTAACAGGAGATACATAAATTGTTAAGCTAGTTTTTATGTGCTGATGGATTGTGGTTTATAAATCTTTGATTATGATATGAGATTTGAAACTTTTTTTGTATACATAATAAATATATATATGTTTTTATCCGATTATTGATTATTGTATTCTTCAAAACAAAACACAGACAATTAAAATAATTTAGGAGAATTTCTAGGAAATATAGACGATTGATACTTGTGTCTCGTATAAATTTCTTATGGAATAATAATCCCTGCCATATTGGAGGCAACTGCTGAGAAGTCCAATATATGACGTGTTGTAGTCACGTGCAGAGATTATATCTGACAGACCCAGGGCCCAAGACCCAGACCCCAAGGCCCAGGGCCCAGACCCCAAGGCTTAGGGCCCAGACCCCAAGGCCCAAACCCATGGCTCAGACCCAGGGCCCAGACCCCAAGGCCCAGACCCAGGGCCCAGACCCAGGGCCCAGACCCCAAGGCCCAAACCCAAGGCCCAGACCCAGACCCCAAGGCTTAGGGCCCAGGCCCAGACCCCAAGGCCCAGGGCCCAGACTACAAGGCCAAGACACCAAGGCCCAGACCCTGGGCCCAGACCCAAGGCCCAGATCCCAGACCCCAAGGCCCAGACACCAAGGCCCAGACCCAAGGCCCAGACGACAGGGCCCAGACCTCAAGGCTCAGACCCCAAGGCCCAGACCCAGGGCCCATACCCCAAGGCCCAGACCCCAAGGCCCAGGGCCCAAGACCCAGGGCCCAGACCCCAAGGCCCAGGGCCTAGACCCAGGGCCCAGACCCCAAGGCCCAAACCCATGGCCCAGACCCCAAAGCCCAAACCCATGGCCCAGACCCCAAAGCCCAGACCCAGGGCCCAGACCCCAAGGCCCAGACCCAGGGCCCAAGACCCAGACCCCAAGGCTTATGGCCCAGGGCCCAGACCCAGGGCCCAGACCCCAAAGCCCAGACCCCAAGGCCCAGACCCCAGGACACACACCCCAAGGCCCAGACCCAAGGCCCAGGCCCCAAGGCCCAGACCCAGGGCCCAGACCCCAAGGCCCAGACCCCAAGGCCCAGACCCCAAGACCCATACCCCAAGGCCCAGACCCAGGGCCCAGACCCCAAGGCCCAGACCCCAAAGCTTAGGGCCCAGGGCCTAGACACCAAGGCCCAGACCCAAGGCCCAGACGACAGGGCCCAGACCCCAAGGCCCAGACCCCAAGGCCCAGGGCCCAGACCCCAAGGCCCATACCCCAAGGCCCAAACCCCAAGGCCCAGACCCCAGGGCCCAAGACCCAGGGCCCAAGGCCCAGGGCCCAGACCCCAAAGCTTAGGGCCCAGGGCCTAGACCCAGGGACCAGACCCCAAGACCCAAACCCATGGCCCAGACCCCAAAGCCCAGACCCCAAGGCCCAGACCCCAAGGCTTATGGCCCAGGGCCCAGACCCAGGGCCCAGACCCCAAGGCCCAGACCCCAAGGCCCAGACCCAGACCCCAAGGCCCAGACCCCAAGGCCCAGACCCCAGGGCACACACCCCAGGGCCCAGACCCCAAGGCCCAGACCCAAGGCCCAGACCCCAAAGCCCAGACCCAGGGCCCAGACTCCAAGGCCCAGACCCAGGGCCCAGACCCCAAGGCCCAGACCCAGGGCCCAGACTCCAAGGCCCAGACCCCAAGGCCCAGACCCAAGGCCCAGACCCAGGGCCCAGACCCAGGGCCCAGACCCAGGGCCCAGACCCCAAGGCCCAGACCCCAAAGCCCAGACCCAGGGCCCAGACCCCAAGGCCCAGACCCAGGGCCCAGACCCCAAGGCCCAGACTCCAAGGCCCAGACTCCAAGGCCCAGACCCAGGGACCAGAGCCCAGACCCAGGGACCAGGCCCCAGACCTCAGGGCCCAGGCCAGACCCAGGGTCCAGACCCCATGGACCAGGCCCAGCCTAGACCCAGACCCCATGAACCAGGCCCCAGGGACCAGCCCCCGAAGGCCCAGACCCAGGGACCAGACCCAGGGACCAGACCCCAAGGCCCAGACCCCTGACCCCAGGCCAGACTCAGGGCCCAGACCCCAGGGACCAGACTCAGGGCCCAGACCCCAGGGACCAAACCCCAAGGCCCAGTCCCAGGGACCAGAGCCCAGACCAGACCCCAAGGCCCAGCCCAGACCCCAAGGCCCAGAGCACAGACCCCAGGGCCCAGACCCCAAGGCCCAAACCAGACCCAGGGACCAGGCCCAGACCCAGACCCAAAGGCCATCATATACAGCCCGTTACTGTGAGATTTATTGCTGTGGATTCTGTGATACGTTCATACACACCGCACATTACTGTGAGTTTTATTGCTGTGGTGCTATGTTATGTCCTTTTTTTTTTGAAGGGGGAGTACCGATACTTTTATTTTATGTCATGTGAACGCTTTCCAATAAGAACAGACCTCATATAAAAATGCCCCCAGCTCACATGGATATATTCCCCCAGATACATATACACAGAATGTCCCCAGCTCACATGTAGATTGCCCCAAGCCGCACATGGATATGCCCCAGCTCACATGGATATTGCCCCAAGCCTCACATGGATATGCCCCAGCTCACATGGATATTGCCCCAGCTCATATGGATATTGCCCCAGCTCTCATGGATATTGCCCCAGCTCACCTAGATATTGCCCCAGCTCACCTGGATATTGCCCCAGCTCACATGGATATTGCCCCAGCTCACCTGGATATTGCCCCAGCTCACATGGATATTGCCCCAGCTCACATGGATATTGCCCCAGCTCATCTGGATATTGCCCCAGCTCACCTGGATATTGCCCCAGCTCATATGGATATTGCCCCAGCTCCCATGGATATTGCACCAGCTCTCATGAATATTGCCCCAGCTCACCTGGATATGCCCCCAGCTCATATGGATATTGCCCCAGCTCACCTGTATATTGCCCGAGCTCATATGGATATTGCCCCAGCTCTTACATGGATATTGCCCCACCTCTCACATGGATATTGCCCCAGCTCACCTGGATATTACCCCAGCTCACCTGGATATTGCTCCAGCTTTCACATGGATATTGCCCCAGCTCTTATGGATATTGCCCCAGCTCCGGATGCCAGCAGGGGTTGGGGGCTGGATTCCATGCAGCGGGTTGAGGGGGTCCGGATGCCATGCAGCGGGAGTGCCCGGTCCTGAACAGTGTGTTGAAGGGGAGGCTGCGTGCGTGCATACGTGCGTGCGCACGCAGGTCACGCGGTCCGGCCAGTCAGGTGGTACAGAGAGTCAGTACCACCTGACTGGCCGGACCATGTGACCTGCGCATGCGCGTAGCCTCCTCCCCTTCAACACGGGCTCACACTGTTCAGGACTGGGCACTCCTGCTGCATGGCATCTGGGCCCCCTCAACCTGCGGGCCCTTGGGCAGCACCTGAGGGCCCAGTGGGTCAGTCCGGGCCTGAACTTTTAGGAGCGCAAATTTCTTTTGAAATTATGCACCCCTAAGGAAACTGCGCCCGGGGCCGCCGCCCCCTGCCCCCCCACGCTACGCCACTGCAAAGCAGGAAAGGATCATCAAAATGCGGATGGCCTGAGCCGGTTGCCTGTGGCAGGGAATGATGTGGAGACTTCTGCTGAGGAAGAGAGAGTACTTCTGTTGGAAGAAAATGGCGTACCATTGATACGGATACCGTTTTGGCACTGGTTAGAGAGTTTGTCCTCAGAGGATGGCCAAAAAGAGTGGATAAATCAATGTTTGGAGCTTATGCAAAAAGGAAAGAGGAACGGAGTGTGCAGGCAGGTTGTGTCTTGTGGGGTGCCCGAGTAGTCATTCCACCCCCAGGTCGTACAGACCTACTAAAACAGTTACACACAAATCATCCAGGCATAATCAGAATGAAAGGACTGTGTCACGGTTCACGTCGCCGGCGCAAGAGGAGGGGCAGAACTGGCACTGCTCTGCCATAATCAGCAGCATCCCAATGGCTCAGGACTCTGCTGTTGGCAGTGACCAGGTGCTCCTCATTCACTCCAGAACCCTTTTCCATTTAAGCAGGGCACACCCCTTCCTCCAGTGCTGGTTCATTGTGTGTTGTTTTCATTTGCCTCTGACCTGCCTGAAGAGATCATCTGTTATTTGTCTCCTGTGTACCAGACCCTCAGCATACCATTGATCTGCTTGAAATCTCCTGTCCATTGACCACGGTTTAGCACAGACTACGCTCCTGGATCCTCCTCTGGAAACTGTTGTTTACCATAGACTTTGCCAAACCTCCTGCAGTGCCAAGATCCCCTGAGGTGCCAGATCCCCTGCGGTACAAAGACTCCTGTGGTGCCAAGACCCCTGCGGTGCCAAGATCCCTTTCGGTGCCAAGACCTCAGCCGTGCCTACAGACCTACCTCCAATGCCCACTGACCCATCTGTCGCGTGTCTTGTGTAAGTGTTTCCCTCTTGTGTCAGTATTCTGTATTTTCCCTGTGTCTTAAGTATTCAGCCAGTCCTGTTTTCCTGCATTGCCTGCTCATTATTCCTGCTGTGTTTGTATATATCAGCAATAAACCGGACTGTTTATGCACCATATCCTGGCTTCCTCCAATATATTACTGCATCCTGGGCTCGCACCCTCGCCATCCCATGACAGACTGGCAGGGAGCTATATGTGGTGGCCGAAGATGGATACCGATATAGAAGGAATTGTGAAAACTTGCACCTTGTGCCAAGAAAATCAAAATTCTCCCCAGTGTGCACCTTTACATCCTTGGGAAGTACCAAGCCTCCCATGGAGAAGAATTCACATTGATTATGCTGGCCCATGGATGGGTAAGATGTTTTTGATTTTGGTGGATGCTTACTCTAAATGGATAGAGGTGTACCCCTTAAATAAATCCACCTCCGCAGTAACTGTTCAATGTCTCGGAGTTTTAGTCAACATGGAATACCCGAAATGGTGGTATCAGACAATGGCAGCAGTTTTACAAGTATGGAGTTTCAAGAGTTTATGGCCCGAAATGGTATTAAACACGTAACCACAGCACCTTACCATGCAGTGTCCAATGGACTGGCAGAAAAGGTGGTGCAGACATTTAAAGGCCTGATTGAAAAAAAGCTCAGGAGATTCGATTGAGGTCAGGCTGGCTAGAGCGTTGTTTAGTTACAGGATAACTCCCCAGTCGACGTCTGGAAAAATCGCCTGCAGAACTGTCGTGTGGAAGAAAATAGCGTTCCACCTTGGACCTAATACATCCAGATTTTAAAGGTCAGATGCAGGAAAAACAGTTGCAGCAAAAGCTTTATCATATCAACATGCTAAGGAGAGACATCTAATGGAAGGTGACCTAGTTTACACTAGAAATTTTGGTGTGGGACCTGCCTGGATTCCGGGGACAGTTCAGAAAAAGACTGGACCTGTGTCATGCACAGTCGCACTTGGAAATGGCCAGATTGTGCGTCGTCATATTGACCAGGTGAGATCTAGACATATTGTATCTCCGGGGACACTGTCAGGTTTGGAGAACCAATTAATGCCAGATAGGGTGCAGCTGGCACCCCCTTCTGATGACGTTCTTGCAGAAGACGGTAATGAGGTGCAGACAGGGGGAGAGCTTCCAACGGAACAGCTGTCGGAGTCTCCAGGTGTGGAGGTGCAGCAAGAGTTAAGGTGATCCACCAGACCGAAGAAAGCACCAACGTACCTGCAGGATTATGCTTAGCTTAGTAGTGAGCTCGCCAGCCACAGGACAAGAATGCATCCTGGAACTCACTGGGACGGAGGTAGTCAACCCGTAGTCCCGAGTTTAGTAGACGTTTTCTGTGTGCATATGGACACGTGAACTGCATGTTTGAAACTAGTGTTACCAAAGGGAAGGGGATGTAGTAGATCAGTGTTATACTTATCTACCACTAGAGGGCAGAGTTGTTTGTGTTACCTGTTTTCTGTTAATGTAATAGTTTTTCCGGGTCAGGGGTTGTTGTTGTCAGTTTCCTGAGTGGGAGAGCTGTGTCTGTACCAGCGAATAAAGAGAATAAGTAATTCATCCATAACCTACCGTACCGGCTGGGTGGAGTAGAGGTAATGTCACCGCTCTGCATGGAGAGAGCCTGTGGAGTCATGGGTTCGATCCCAGCGAGCAACCTCTCCAGTAAGTGTCCTTGCAAGACACCTAACGGTACATACTCGCCACCCAGGACATACTTGAAAACGAGAGAAATCTCAATGTATCCTTCCTGGTAAAATCCTTTCACAAAAAAAACAAACAAAAAAAAAACCTCCCTCTGCATCAGTCATATGAAGATATTACAGGCACGTATGTTCCTCTCGACTTCTTGGTGCTCATTAAGAAAGGATTTTTCGAAATGACTACCAGAGCATTAGTTATTAACACGCTGTGATGCTAAAGAGTTATACTCCCCCCTCCCCACCTGAAAAAAAAAGCTGCTCCAACTGCCACTTGCCTCACATGCCGTTATCTCAGTTCAAACTGGCAGACATAAGTGACATATAGGCAAAACTTAAAAATGGGCAAAAAAAAATATCTCCCATTGCACCACGACGTTTACAATGTAGATGTGTCATACACACCCCCTCTATGATATGTTACAATATGATACAATTTTACTGTGGAAATCTAAAGATACAGAGCCCCAAATATCAACCCGTAGTTTACAAAGTGACATATTTGCAAAACCTCAAAATGGGTTAAGAAAAATCTTCCATTGGACCACAACGTTAACAATGTAGATGTGTCATACCCACCCCTGTAATGACTGTACCAATTCAATGCTCTTGAACCCAGGTACTGATTGCCAAGGACGTCATCCCTGCATGAGAGATGCAGCAACCCCCGACTATCGTTTCGGCATTGTTAGGCCTTGTCAGGAGGGTATAGCTGATACCCCTCTAGGCACATCAAGCAAGGGGTCCACGTCTGGATAATCCTGTAAACCTATAGTGAGGAAAGGGGGGTCTGTGAGGGTCCTGAGAAGGAGCAACAGCACTAGTGGCCTGCTCTATGGTGGGGCCTGCTCAGGTCTCACAAGGTTGTAACTTGCTTGTGCCATTACAGGGACGAATGCTCCATATGCAAATCAGCCTGCTCTCACCCAGAAAGGGTGGCCAGTACTGATTGCCAAGGACGTCATCCCTGCACGTGAGGTGCAGCAACCCCTGACGATCATTTCGGCCATCGGAGCATTCATCTCTGTAATGGCACAAGCAGGCTGAAACCTTGTGAGGCCTGAGCGGGCACCCACCGTAGAGCAGGCCACTAGTGCTGTTGCTCGTCCTCAGGACCCTCCCAAACCCCACTTTCTCTCACTATAAATCCTTGAGACCTGAGTGGGGACCCACCATAAGGCAGGCTACTTATGCAGCTGTCATTTCTCAGGACTGTCACAAACGTTGCTTGACCCCGCATACAGCCGGGACACTTGAGGCAGTCATTTTGTAGAAATGACTGACCCCCAAAATAGTTGGTGGCAGTGAGAACACACAGATTACCACAATTCCCAGATATTTTGTAGAAATGACTGACCCCCAAAATAGTTGGTGGCAGTGCGAACACACAGATTACCACAATTCCCAGATATTTTGTAGAAATGACTGACCCCCAAAATTGCTTGTGGCAGTGAGAACACAAAGATTACAACAATTCCCAGATATTTTGTAGAAATGACTGACCCCCAAAATAGTTGGTGGCAGTGAGAACACAAAGATTAGAACAATTCCAAGATATTTTGTAGAAATTAGACCCCCGCAATTGCTGGTGGCAGTGAGAACACAAAGATTACAACAATTTCCAGATATTTTGTATAAATGAGACCCCCCAATAGCTACTGGCACTCAGAACACACACTAACAGAACAATCTCCTCTCAAAAAAACACGTGCTGGGGGCTGTGTGAAGCCTTATATAGTGTGCTGCGGGACTTAGCTCTGTGAGCCCATGATTGGGCAAAATTTTCCCAATCAGGACTCTGAGCCTTGATTGGCATAGTCTTGCACCTGTCTTGCACCTGACCTGTGGTCAGGTGCAAGGCTGTAGCCAATTACAAGCTTCAGGCAAGTGGAAAAGTGCATTGTGGTCCATTGTGGTGCGTTGTGGACGAACATGCGGCGAACACGCGGAAATGTTTGTAGTTCGCGAATATGCGAACAGGCGATGTTCGAATCGAACTCCGAACCGAACAGCTCATCCCTACTCAGCACACAGGTCAAATGGCTCAGCAGTGAAGGGGGTAAAGAAACATTGGATAAATGGAAATTTGCATAATTTATCTTTCAGGAACAATGGACAAACTATTAGTTTCATTGAAAATGTGTATGTTGTTTCACATATTTCATGTAAATGTTTTGCTATTTTATTTAATTAAACAGTCTGCGAAAGATTTTATGACTGTTCCACTCTAGCACATGATTATAATTCTGTCCCCTTTAAATTTTTTTTTTTTTTTTTAATGTTTAATATTTGAATGATGTTTATGATACTCAATACTGGTTTTGTTCAAATAATATACCTGCTTCCATCACATACATCTTGAATACAGATGAAGGTTTTAAACACAAATTAATACAATGTTTAACTTATTGTACTCAAGATTTATTGCCATTTGTTAACTGTAGCCAGATAAACCATTATATTACATGTAATGTTCAATGATGGCCACAAGATGTCTCCACAATATAAAATAAAAATCAATGAAACATTTCAACAATCAATGTCATGTATTAAAGCACTTTCTAAATAAGCGAAAACATGTAAACAAGATAAAAAACTTGTTTATAAAAATCTAATCTCTTTCTGCTTTTCTGTGTTATCTTTTTCTATATGTGACCTAGTTTAATTATTTTTTAGATGCACAACATTTTAACATCAGCAATTATTATTATTATTATTGTCATCATTTATATAGCGCCAACAGTTTCCGCAGCGCTTTACAATAGCAATCTGAAGCATAGTAAAAAAACGTCATTGTTCCAATAGTAAACCGCACCTGTTCATTTGTCTCCTTAAGATAATTATGCATAGATGGTTTTCATGGACACACCATATGAAATGGCCTTTTGGTACATCTTCATCCACACGAGTTTCATTAAAGCTCTGTTTATGGGATGCCTTAAGGCTAGCGTCAGACGAATGCAGTCATCACGTCCGTGTCACCGCACAGTTTAACGTCCGTTGTAGCATTGATTTGTGATCAATAGAGACAAGCAAACGAAGTACGTGCGCACCGAAGTGCGCACGCGCCACACAGGTGGCAACGGGCGCCATTTAGACCAGGACGTAAAAGCGCTACGATGGACTCCCAGAGTGTGCGGCATCCGCGTAGCGACCGGTGTGCGTAGCGGCCTGTGTGACGCGACGTCAGACGCAGCGCATTTGCAACGTCGATCACGTTGATGTTTTTTTGGTCTGGCTGACTGTACCTGTCATTTAATTTTAATTAATTTTGATTCCCATATTTCCCTTTTTTTCTACATCCGTCAAAAAAAACCGGACCATGTGGTGTCTACAGTATCTTCCGTCAGTCCGTCAGTTATGCACGCACGCAGAGTGCGCTCAGACTGCGTTAGTCTGACATTAGCCTTAATAGGAATTTACTACCTCCTCCATGTCCCACTTGCCTTAATCTCTAAACCAGGTTTGGTAAAGGAGTTTGAAAGTACACAGGCAAACATTATTTTAACAAATACTAAAATACGTGTTATGTAGGGCTCAGGGCCGGCCCGACCATGGAGCGGTTCGGAGGAACCGCTCCAGGCAGCCGATTTTGGGGGAGCGGCATATTTTGCCACGGATCCCCTGCACTGTCATTGATCATGGGATGGGTCTCCTCTCTCTGTCCATAAGGATTGGCAGTAGCATCAGCTCCTGCCCCGTGAGGTCAGCAGCCCTCTTTCATGGGTCCCATTGATTACACTTCACCTTCATCGCCCATTCATGCTTTTCTTTTTTCCTTAACCTGGTGGGCGTGCTTATTTCTTGGCCTAGTTGCAGATTGGCTAGTCTGCCGTGTTTAACGTAATATGGATGGGTGGGAAGGCGTTACGTAGCTGTTTCGTGTGGGCGTGGTTAAGTTTGAGACCCGGAAACAGGAACTGAGGTAGAGCGAGAGGCAGAAAGGGAGCCACGCCGGGGTAGCCATCTTACTGTCTCCCGGGAAACATGACCGGTAAATTGGTGTGGGATGTGGAGAGATACCAGGCCGTGCTGTCCGAGCTGCTGCTGTTGCGGGAGGAGAACAAGTTCTGCACGGATTGCCAGTCCAAAGTAACGGGCGGTGCGCCGTTGAGCATCTTGTTGTCCCCTGCACCCCCATCCCAACATGAGGGTAGCCCTCCTCACTGACATTCAGCTGGTAAGGACTAAGGAGGTGCCCAGTGCCTGGCACTGCATTTACACTGCATGCCTCCTATTGATATGAGCGCCATCATTCCCTGTCACCATAATCGGACTAGCAAGCCCCTCTATATGGCATTGTCAGGGCACAGATATTAAGCCCAGCAGGGAGACGTGTAACCCCCAGGCCAGCCCCTGCCAGACGCTCCATCATCACTGAAAAGCCCCCTCACACTGACAGCTCTGACCCTCATGCAAAAAGAACTTTGCCAGTCTGGAGGGGGGAGGGCTGTGCCAGTCTGGGAGGGGGGTGCTCTGCTATGTTGGCCGTCGCATGGAGATGTTATCCTCTGTCCCGTGACAGTCCCCATCCTTGAAGACACATTTCCTTATGTGTCTGTGTGTGTGTGTCTGTGTGTGTGTGTGTCTGACTGTGTGTCTGTGTGTCTGACTGTGTGTGTGTCTGACTATGTGTCTGACTTGTGTGACTGTGTGTGTATCTGACTGTGCGTGTGTGTGTGTCTGACTGTGTGTGTGTCTGTGTCTGGATGTGTGGAGCCCTGGGATACGCTCATAACACACCGCACATTACTGTGAGTTCTATTGCTGTGGAGCTCTGATACAGTAATGTGCAGTGTGTATGAGCGTATTCGAGCTTCACAGCAATAAAACTCACAGTCATACACACCACACATTACTGTATCACAGAGCTCCACAGCATTAAAACTCACAGTAATGTGCGTATGAGCATATCACAGAGCTCCACAGCAATAATACTCACGCTTGCTGATACACACCACACATTACTGTGACTTGTAATGCTGTGGAGCTCTGGATACGCTTTTACATAACACGTGTTTTTTTTATTGGGGGGCAGCATTTCATCATCGCTCCAGGCAGCACAGCGGCTTGGGCCGGCCCTGCCCGCTGGTAATAATTCCCAACTGTTGATTGTACTGTCACCGTAATGATGAGGTAGTTCATTTAGTAATATAGTAGTGTTGACCACGCCGTACGGCAGCTTATATCCACGTGTGGTGAAAAAATCCCCAAAGTTCACCAATAAACAGGTATGTAGAGAATATGGATACCAGCGCAGGTACAGTTGGTAAAAAATCTTCAGAAGTATCTCCTGTATCCCGACACGCTGTGTTTCTTATTTAAAAAACCCTCGGAAAAGGCAAAAAATAAACAATTTGCAGACTGTTGAAACGAGCTTTAAGCATTAGAGCAGTGGTTCCCAACCGCGGTCCTCAAGTACCCCTAACAGGCCAGATTTTACCGATCACCTTGGGGAAATACAGACTGAATCCTGCAATCATTGAGCAGCAAATCATATCACCTGTGCTGTGCTTCAGATATCTGGCAAACCTGACCTGTTGGGGGTACTTGAGGACCGCTGTAGGGAACCACTGCACTAGAGTATGCAGAAAGAATCCCCTGGACCTATCAGGAAGGGGAACATGACTGATGGCCAGTGCCTGTCAGTTAAGTAAAGATCTGGATAGGCATTGGTTGTTTGCAACAATGTTTCTCTTACCTGGCTTTATATTCCTGTGTTGGGGGAGTGTTCTGTCTCTTGTTTCCTGACAGCGTCAGAGGTACAGTAAAAAGATGCCCACCCATCCTCCCATTTGGATTTTGTTTAGGTCGTGTCACAGCTGAAGATTGGCGGGTTTCCTGGACAGCGGTGCTTTAAGGAAGGATAAGCCGCCTTCGGGTGAGGCTATGGGGAGACGAACCTCGCTTGCGGGGGAAGAGCTCTTGGTTATTATACTGGTGGAACTGCCTATTGCGTTGGGCAATAGGGCAGAGGGAATATACAAAGCACTGCAAGTTATAAGTTTATATTAATTTAAATAAAGCTGTGGCACATGCCCATTCCAATTTATATAAGTGTTGTGTTTTTATTATAGTCCGGTTAAGGGGTATGGGCCGGGAAGGTCACAGGCCTAAGCAGTCATGTTACTCACATTTTGTGGTGCCTGTTAGATTCAAAAGGCACCAAACACAAGTCATCCGATGAAACATCAGCTCCTGTGAGCGAAATACATTTGTGGTGTATTATATGCCAGTTTTATTTATTTTATTGTTGCCTGAATAGCTTATTTAATTTTATTCACGGCTACCTGTTTTATTTTGGAGAAGTTACCTACCACTATTACATTGGCATTGTGGACCCCCGAACAGGGGAAGGGATCCGGTGCCCCTTTGTTTCATCGGCTGACTTGTGTTTGGTGCCTTTGGGATTGAGGTTTAGGAAGACAAGAAGAATTTTACTAGATAGCAGGATCATTAGTGCCAGTGGTTTGGGAACAGTGGGGCCACAGAAGTTAGGTTTCCTTGCCAGCCTGGACACCATTGCAAACCTTCGAAAGGGGCGGCCGCAGCCGAATGACCCGGACAGAGCCGGACCGATCCGGGGCCAAACCGTTCCAATACTGACAATAACCACGCAATTGCATGTACACACACCCTTCCAGAATTCCTGACACCACAGGGAGCAGTGACATCGGGCAGCAGCCCATTAGAAAAAAGAGGTTTGTGAGGGTCCTGAGGTCAAGCAACGACACTAGTAGCCTGCTCTACGATGGGGCCCACTCAGGTCTCGCAAGGTTTTAGCTTGGTTCTGCCAATACTGGGGTGACTATTCCATATGCAAATCAGACTGCTATCACCCAGAAAGGACGGCCAGTACTGAGTACTGAAAGGACGTCATCCCTGCACCAGAGATGCAGCAACCTCCGATGATCTTTTCGACCTTCTTAGGCCTCGTCAGGAGGGTATAACTGACACCCCTCTATGCACATCGAGCAACGGGTCCACTTCTCAGGCCCGGTGCCTCAGTGTCCTCCTAGACTCTGATCTCTCCTTTACTCTTCACATTCAGTCACTAACCAAATCCTGCTACTTCCACCTAAAAAACATTACACGCATCCGCCCTGTCTTAATCAGGACTCTGCTAAAATGCTCATACAAGCACTTATTACCTCCCGCCTTGACTACTGTAACCTACTCCTCTCTGGCCTTAAGAGATCCCAGATTCTCCCTCTGCAGTCTGTTATGAATGCCTGCACCAGGCTCATCCACCTCACCTCCCGCACCTCCCACACCTCGCCCCTTTGTGAATCTCTACACTGGCTTCCTGTCTCCTATAGAATCCAATTCAAAACATTGGTGCTCACATACAAAGCTTTCTATAACCTCGCCCCTGCCTACATCTCCTCCCTTATTAACAGGTACATCCCATCCCGACCACTTCGTTCTGCCAATGATCTGATGCTATCGGCTTCACGCACCCTCACCCCAACTCCAGCCTTCAAGACTTCTCCCGAGCTGCCCCCTTTCTATGGAACTCCCTCCCCGCAACATCAGACTCTCCCCAACCCTCCAGTATTTCAAGAAGTCTCTAAAAACACATTACTTTAGAGAAGCCTATCGTCTCACTCCCTAATCCCCCTCTGTTAATTTTTTGCTGCATCTTCACACACAGCCCACATGCACTCCGCTATTACACATTCTCTATTAACCCTCACCTAATGTGTCACCCCTATCCTTTTAGATTGTAAGCTCTTGAGCAGGGTCCTCTCACCTACTGTACTGTGTGTTGAACCTGTTTGTATATTTGTTGTTCTGCCTCCCATTGTACAGTGCTACGGAACTTGTTAGCACTTTATAAAAACGTGTCACTGTAACTGGATTATCCTGTAAATTTAAAGTGAGAAAAGTGGTTTGTGACGGTGCTATGCTGCAAATGCATTTCTTAAATGGCAATGCGCAGTCATTTACATAATAATAAAATACATATAAGTAACATTTGCTGCACTTTAACTAGGCTAAATTACACTAAAAAATATACATTTGCATCCCTTAATATGCATACATATATAAAAATGAGGGAACCATAAATAATCACCCTCACTGGGAACTTGCAGTGGATTTAGGCTACTATTTAGGCTACTATAGAAATTTTTGTAGTGTTTTTATGTAATATAATTAATTTAAGTTTAATTGTTTTACTCATAGGTATAGTCCCCTTACATACCCTGTGGGCTCCAGAGTTTTGTGGAGGTCCCCACTGAGTGAGGGTGATTATTTATGATTCCCTTGTATTTTGTGGGTTTATCACCCTTTCTTTGATAGTTTATTTCATCACTTGCTTTTCAATAGGATTTATGCTTATGTATTAATTGCATGGGTATTGGCCTATTGATTTTCCTATATTCTGTTCATATAAAAAATGACAAGCTACCACATTCCCCATATAAACAAATAACTAGAATGTAACAAGACATAAACATATACTAAGAATTATACCCTTATCCTCTTCTTACACTTTTTCCCATGTAAGTTACCTTCTTAAACCTACTAACCCCCCCAGGCCCCCCCTACCCGCCCCGACCCCCCCCCTTTCCCGTAAATGAAAACACAACAAAGTATTGGCATTTTGAAAAGGTCACGTCTTTTATTACTTAAGGCCAAATTCTTTGCCTCTAAGGCAGAGTTATTATTATCGATCCTCGTATGCCAAATACGCTACACCACAAAACACTGGCAGCCAGATAACACTGGCAACTGCAATGCACCACAAGCATTGCCCAGAAATAGCGCCCAACGTGGCTAAGCAGGATGACCACACGTCTGCTCAGTGTATTTTTATGGCAGATAGCAGGCCGAGAGGATCTGCAAACCAGGAAGGCACCTGAGCCTGGCCGTATGAAACCACAACTCACCCCGTACCCTGCAGACCCTCCCCCCACTATCGCCCTCCACGTGTCAGGCCGCCTATTTCACCGCTCCTCCCTAACCTAAACCATGTCCATCTTAAGCGCAATCCCCCAGCTGTGGCCGTTCAAACCACCAGCTGGCTTCCTGCCACATGGTAAAGTACCCAATGTAAGCGCAATCCACCCAGTTGTGGCCGTAGAAAAACACCAACTGGCTTCAAGCCTCGTGGGATACTTATCTGATCGATAATAATTGCTCTAAACCATGCTTTTAATCAAAGAACAATCCCCCAACCCTGGCCGTTCAAAAACCACAGGCTGGCTTAATGTAACATGGTGTATAATGTGATAGAATAGGTAGACTAACCATGTCCATATTTAGACAATCCCCCAGACATGGCCGTATAAACCACGAACCGGGTTCATGCAACATGGCATATTTCCATATGGGAAACCACGGGCGGTCTTGCATGAGTGGTGGAATCACCACTCCATTGCCCCTATCCATGGTGCTTCTGCTGCGTGACCTTTCCGACGTTGTAGCGAACCAGCATCTATGAAAGAGAAAACAAAACAGGGTGGGTTGGGTGGGAGTAAAAGAAAAATTATTGCAATACCAAAATGTCCCCCGCCCAGCCTCTTATATCCTCCCTTCCCCCTCCTTTTCCATTGTTTATCTTCCCAGCCATGCTTCAGTTCATAAAACAAAGCCTGATCCCATATATCAAAGGAAACTCCCTCCTCCTTTCACTCTTGTGCAATACAGGGATAATCCTTAAACCTCCTTCATTCCTAATTAGTCTTTCTCTCGAACAATTAAGGAATTTATATGCATGCCCTGCATAACATGTTTTAACATAGAGTCCATTAGAATTAATGTCTCCTTTTTCATTAGGCCTGAGGCATCTCACCATTGGTTCTTTGGGTACTTGTGGCGGTAGTGAGCCATGCAACTTTCTGCATGCTTTCTCACAGCTCTAGTCTGGTATTTTGGGGTTGTACTGATGAGAGACTGAATGGTAGCGTAGAAGCTTAAGCAACTTCCCTGTTCAAAGAAAAGAGTAGAAAGTTGGGAGGAGTTACAATGGTTCACCCTTTTGTTTCAGTATTATCGCTGGAATTGGGTCTCGGGGCAGATAACAGAAAGGGGAGGGGCAGGGGTAATAGAAAAGGGTAAGCAAATGAAAGAAGAAATCAGTGTAACCTTTGGTCTTTGGCGATAGAGGGGGAGGATCTGGGGGTCTGTGTGGTGGTTTGTGCGGCCAAACACAGGTGCCTCCTGGTTTGAAGATCCTCTCGGCCTGCTATCTGCTATAAAGAGAGCAGCGTGTGGTCGCACTAGCTTAGCCACGTGGGGCCGGCCACTATTTCTGGGCAATGCTGGTGGTGCATTGCGGTTGCCAGTGTTATCTGGCTGGATCTATGGTACCAGTGTTATCTGGTGTTACCCATTCCAAGAAAGCGAGGATCGCTGATAATTCTGCCACAAAGGCAAAGATTTTGGCCTTGATTATAAATAAAAGACGTGACCTTTTCAAACCGCCAATACTTTTGTCATGTGTTTTTATTTATGGGGAGAGCGGGGGCGGGGGGTGGGGGAGGGTTTGGGGGGTTGAAGGGAAGTAAAGGTAACCTAAGAGAAAGGTAATATTGGAAGAGAAATAAGGGTAAAATGCTTAATGGTTTTGGGTTCAGTTTCCATACCATTCATCACTCAGTTCCATTGCTGCACCCCTGCTGTGTCCAACACTCTCTCATCAACTGTGAGGCTTACTTCCTCTCCTCTGATCCGATGATTTGAATACATTCGAATCCCCCTTAGTTATTGAAATTCGACTGCACAATGTTGGGAATGTTGGTTATGAAAGAAACTATGGGGATGAGAGCATCTGCAGTGCCACTTGTGCAAGCAGAACCTCCAGGAGAAAATTCCAAACAGAGATGTAGGACTCCATTCACTGACTGCAGAGCTGCCACCAACAAGTGCAATTCTGTAATTGTGCAATGGAACTTTGACTGATTCAACAGAATTACCCAACATTTCTTTACACAAGAGACACAAAGAAAATGTGGAAATAATGGTCTCTATTTCACTCTGTTAACCATTATCTGCCTCATTTGGCCGTATGCAGAAGGCAACAAGAATCAGTTAGCTCTCAGTCTCTACCAACTATCCCTATGCTACCCAAGCGAGCTCGCACAGAGCATGTACATGGCAATGTAATTATCCATGGAGTCCTATGGCCTTCAGAAAATCATTCTAGCAGCAGTAGCTGTTGCCAATGTCAGTACCAACAGCTTGCTTGTACTAGAGCTGGTAATAGGGAGGCACGTAAGGTTATCGGCTGATGCCAAACTTACACTCTGGGCCAGAATCAAGGGCCACAGTTTGCTGGAAAAATCTGCAAAAGATGGACAGACATACATAGGCATATTATGAATTTCAAAAGGTATTATAGTTATATTTTATATATTAAAATATGTTATTACACAGCATATTGAAATATATGTTATATTTATTGGCACTCGGATTATATCTTTAAAATATCAATACCAGTAGTAACAGGCGAACTAAGCCTGAACACGCAGGAGTCCTGAAAACATTGACAGGTATGAACACTGAGCATTTAATTAGCGGAAAAGCAGTAAAAATAGCCAAGAGAAAGACAAAAGAACAGAAACTAGAATTTATAGAGATGGTTGAATAAAACGTTACTCACAAGACTGGAATGTTACATTACCTGTAGTTATTACTTTTTCAGGAATTAGGTTATAGTGTCACGAAGGGGTATAGTACATTTTTATAGGTTCATACTTTGGCTTAGCTCAGAGGTATTGTCAAGCAGTAGAGTGTTGCCAGGAAAAGGTTGATTACTGCTAATATGCAGTTGCTAAGAAGTAAGAAACACATTTAAATCTATATATGTAATCCAGAAACTTTGTATGAGTTTAGATTTTAGGAGGTTTATTGAGAGTCAGGTCATATTCAACTAATAACGAGGGCCCTATTCCAATTGAGACATTTGTCTAATGCAGTGGTTCCCAACCCTCGTGTTTAAACCCGTAACACCCTAGTGTTGGGCTTGGGCAGCCATTTTTTTTGTAGCGTATGCATTATGCATATATTTACATTATGTGTATATAATATGGCTCGTGGTATGCATGGCATGTCAGGCTGGTAGTATGGCAGACTGGTATTATATGCATGGCACACTGGAATGCATGGCACACTGGTATGGCACACTGGTATTATGCATGGCAGACTGGTATGGCTGGCACATTGGTATGGCACATTGCTATTATGCGTGGCAGACTGGTATGGCACACTGCTATTATGCATGGCACAGTGGTATTATGCATGGCGGACTTGTATGGCACAGTGGTATTATGCATGGCAGACTGGTATGGCTGGCACACTGGTACTATGCATGGCAGACTGGTATGGCTGGCACACTGGTATTATGCAGGCAGACTGGTATGGCTGGCATACTGGTATGGCACACACAGGTATTATGCATGGCAGACTGGTATGGCTGGCATACTGGTATAATGCATGGCAGACTGGTATGGCTGGCACACTGGTATAATGCATGGCAGACTGGTATGGCTGGCACACTGTTATGGCACACACTGGTATTATGCATGGCAGACTGGTATGGCTGGCACACTGGTATGGCACACACTGGTATAATGCATGGCAGACTGGTATGGCTGGCACACTGGTATGGCACACACTGGTATTATGCATGGCAGACTGGTATGGATGGCACACTGGTATGGCACACTCTGGTATTATGCATGGCAGACTGGTATGGCTGGCACACTGGAATGGCACACACTGGTATTATGCATGGCAGACTGGTATGGCTGGAACACTGTTATGGCACACACTGGTATTATGCATGGCAGACTGGAAAGGCTGGCACACTGGTATGGCACACTCTTATGGGCTTATGGCACAATGATGGTAGTATAGCACTGGCAGGCAGACTGGTATATGGGCTTAGACCGAGTAGACTACTCTGCTACTCACCGTCCTGTCGGCGTCTCAGTCAGAGGCTCAGAACCTGCTTGAGTTGTCCTGCGGCATCAGAGTGTGAGAGTCAGTGGATGGAGAGCAGCTGCTGGCCTGGTGAGATCGACGAGAGTGAGATCGACGAGATCAAGACCACGCACGCAGCAGCACCGTCACTGCCTAGCCGGGAGGAGTAGGAGTCGCACGAGCAACCACGTGAACGTCGTTGTCACGTGAGCCCTTTGCGCCTGCCTGACTTGACAGCGGCTCAGAGGAGACGGAGAGGACGACACGTGGTGAGGTGGACCATCCAATACCTCTTCGAGCTGAAAAAACAGACGGGAGGAGAAAACCGCGGCGCCGGGGGAACGCAGGAAATTAAGTATAACCTCTCCGAGGCTCGGAGTCATGTGTCCGGGTGGCAGAGTGTGTCAAACCCGGACACATGACTCTAAACCCGGACGGTCCGGGTCAAAACCGGACAGGTGGGAACCCTACACTGGCAGCTGAGTGTAAAGGGGCTGCCAGATAACTTTAGTTAGCCATGTGACAGAAACATGGTGAAATGCCCTGCTGTTCGGTGTTTTCATTCGGCAGGTTTATTCAGGTGAATCCCATAGGCTTCAATGTTAAAAATATTCCCGTTTTTACTCAATATCTAATAAACCGTTTATTATTTTATTCTGCAGTAAAAAGTCTCTTATCGATTTTTTTTTAGGATCTTTTAGGCATTTTCTGGGTTTTTTTTGGCAATTTTTTTCCCGTTTTTTCTCTTTAAATTGTTTCTTCATTTTTCTTTAACAGACCTTTTTATTATCATTCATTGGATCTTATATGTAAATTCCAGGCATTTTTCGTTCAGTAGTTTTTTTGCAAACATCGTTTCATTTTTTTTACATTTTTTTTTTACCCAGTTCGCCTGCTTGTCGGCTTTTTCCTGGCGGCTGCTCTGCACTGTGATCGGCTGCTCGTTGGCTTTTTCCGGCATGTTCAGTGTGGTTTTTGCGGCGGCTTCTGTGGGTTTTCAGCAAGTGTTCTGCGGGTTTGCGGCAAGTTTTCCCTGCACTACAGGGACCCTGCAGTGCATGCTGAATACACCACAGGGTGGCGAAGTGCAGGGAAGCGCGGGGAAAGAGAGGGCACCAAAATGTCGGCGACATTTCAGTGCTCTCTGAATAACCCTGTATATTAAATTATTCTCTACATAAAAAAGGTTATTCAAAGAGAATTGAAAAGTCACCGCACGTTCGGTGACTTTTCGTTCTCTTCAATTCGGCGCGATTTGGCAATCCCATTTCAGCGACCCTGCCGTGTATTCAGCAAGCACCACAGGGCCGTCGTAATGCAGGGAAAAGGCACCGCAAACCCGCAGAAAACTCACCGCAAAACCCGGCGAATGCACACCGAAAACCGCAAAAACATCTGGATTAACCCCGCCGAACACGCCGCAGAAACCCGAGCTGGAGCCGATCACAGCGCAGAGCAGCTGCCAGAAAAACCCGACACCGCAGATGAATGGAGTGGAAAAAAAAACAGTACGCTTGAAAAGAAACTACAGAACGAAAATGTCTGAAATTTACATCTAAAATCCAATGAATGATAATAAAAAGGTCAGTTACAGAAAAAAGGAAAAAACGATTAAAAAAAACCCCGTAAAAAATATGTTTGCAAAAAACCCCCAAAAATGCCTAAAAGATCCTAAAAAATCTTTTTACTGCAGAATATTATAATCAATGGTTTATTAGATATTACATTAAAATGGGAATATTTTTAACATTGGAGCCTATGGGATTCGTCTGAATAAATCTGCCGCATGAAACCACCGAACAGCAGGGCAATTCGGCAACTTTTCCCTGCTGGTTTTTGTTCTCTGAATAAACAAAGCATTGCTTCTCTATGGGGATTTCACTGCCCTCGAACAGGTACCGAACAGGCACCGTATGTGCAGGCAATTCGCCAGGATTTGGCGAACTGCCTGCTCTGGATAGCCGAATGGCCAGGAAGGGTAACTGAACGCTGAATTTCAGCATTCGGTTACCTTTCGCCAGGAATTCGGAGCACTTTGAATAACCCTGAAAGTGTTTTTAGGTATTTATCTTTGTATTGGTTGATCAATTTCAGTATTTCTTCACAAATCCCTGTTTAATGTCTCTCTGTTGTTGATTCAGCCTGTTACATGCTGCTAGGCTTTCTGGCACGGAATGGGTTATAGGTTCCAGACAGAATAGCTTCTCTCAGGTGTGAGCTGTCTGGAGCTCAGGTATTGAGCAAACAAAGAGCTCTGTGTGCGACAGGCAGGGACAGCGCTCTGCATGTCTGAGAAGATATTTCATACGCCTGAAACCTGCAGGCTGAGAGGGTGACAATATGGGTCTAATTAACCCTTGGCACGAATACCACATAGCCACAATGTGCTGGAAGGTAGATTTTTTTCACTGAAGAGATGATGGCTGTAATGATATTATGATATTACAATTTGACCAGGGCATCGTGTTCTTTTTCAGACTATATAAATGCCCGAAACATTAAAATGATCATCTAAATTCAAATTTCTAATCTCCTTACCTTCGGAGAAAGTTGACATTTTTAGCATGACATCTTAAAATGGGAATTTTTAAAGAAAACTTAAATTGCCTTTGGCCATTTTCTTCTTTCTTCTTTTATGATAAATTTAAGGGTTTTTCACTAACCATATACTTTTTTCCCATTGAAAGAATGGTGGTTTAACTTTGGCGAACTAGTACGGTGAAACTGTGGTGAATTCTCTATTTAAGGGTCACAAAGCAATTTCGGTGCTTTGCTTTTCGCTGCATTTCGGCGCATTTTGGCGATTCCATTTCACTGAAAACATAGTCAGGGTTATTCAAAGAGAATCGAAAAGTCACTGCACGTTCGGTGACTTTTTGTTCTCTTCAAATCGGTGCGATTTGGCAATCCCATTTCGGCGACCCTGCGGTGTATTCAGCAAGCACCACAGGGCCGTCGTAATGCAGGGAAAAGTTGCCACAAACCTGCCGAAAACTCACCGAAAAACGAGGGCGAACGCACACGAAACCCACAAAAACATCTGGATTAACCCGCCGAACACGCCGGAGAAACCCGAGCAGGAGCTGATCAGAGCGCAGAGCAGCCGCCGGAAAAAGTCAACACCGCAGATGAAGGAGGTGAGGAAAAAAAGAAACAGTACGCTTGAATGTTTGAAAAGTGAAACGCTGTTTGCAAAGAAACTACAGATTGAAAATGTCTGAAATTTACATACAGTATAAGATCCAATGAATGATAATAAAAAGGTCAGTTACAGAAAAAATAATTAAACGATTTAAAAAAAACAGAAAAAAATATGTTTGCAAAAAAACCCCAAAAAATGCCTAAAAGATCCTAAAAAAATCTCTAAGGCTAAGGTAAGACGAAAGCAGTTTTAACGTGCGTTTAACCGCACTAAATCACGGCCGTGCTAGCAGCAAATGACGTCCAATGCCGGGCAGCATATGAAGAACGGCCGCACAAAAGTGCGGCCGCGCAACGCAAGTGGCAAACGAACGCATTTTTTCGACAACGTCAAACCGCTACTACTGACGTACAGAGTGCGCTGCGTCCGCTAGAGGCGTGTTTGCGTGATTGGGAGACGTCAGACGCTGCTAGTGTACGGCTAACATAACGACCAGACACAAAAAGTGTTTTATTGATGATCCGTACAAAATCACGGACGAAAATGCGCATCGTATGACCGCTATCGCGTATTCCGTGAAAAAATACGTCCATTCGTTCGAACGCACTTTTTCACGGACAACGCGAAAAATGCATTAGTCTGACCCTAGCCTAAATAAAGAGAATTTTTACTGTAGAATATTATACAGTTTATTAGATATTGAATTAAAACGGGAATATTTTTAACATTGAAACCTATGGGATTCGCCTGAATAAACCTGCCGATTGAAACCACCGAATGGCAGGGCAATTCGGGAGCTTTTCACTGCTGGATTTTGCTCTCTGAATAGCTGAAGCAGTGCTTTTTCATGGGGATTTCACTACCCTAGAACAGGCACCGAACAGGCACCGTATGTGCAGGCAATTCGCCAGAATTTGGCGAATTGCCTGCTCTCTGAATAGCCGAATGGCCAGGAAAGGTAACCTTACGCTGAATTTCAGCATTCGGTTACCTTTCTCCAGCAATTCAGAGCTCTTTGAATAACCCTGAGTGAATTCACCATTTACAGGTCTATTCAAAGAAAGGTGAAAATCAGGAGAATTGGCAGTTGAAGAGAACAATCTAGACCAAATAGCCAATTTGGAAAGTGAGATAAATGGGAGAATTTTTCTGGTTTGGCTATTTTGACGTCGAATTTTCACTTCTCCAATCATTCTCCTGAGTTTCTCCTTTCTTTGAATAGACCTGATAGTGAATGCTCACGTATTTTGCCAAAATTGGAGTCGCCATAGCAGTTATCGGACGTCAGCGGAATTGCGCTGATAACCACCGAATTGCACTGAATTGGCATTGGCAAATTCCGCCAAACTGAAAAAAAAAGAAGTCTCCTATTTCCCTAACAGGAGTTTAAATCAATAAAAATGTAGTAAAAATGTGCCCAAATAAGAAGAAAGCTCCTTTAAAAAGTAATATAAGGGTCTGTTACAATATTAAAAAAGTCTTTAATAAATAAGTTTTCTTGCAAAAAATAAAAAGAATAAACTCTCTTATAATTAATAATTTATAAACATATTCCATTTATTAAATTGAAACCTATGGGATTCGCCTGTTTAAACTTGTCAAACTGAAACACAAATCAGGGAATTTTGTCGCAATTATCGTGTTACATTACATGTGACCAGGTAATTCACTGTGATGCTACGCAACCCACGCTGCTGCAGACTTTCCAGGCTGGAAGTGGAACGCACCACTGCGATCTGAAGGCATTTTTTTATTTTTTATAATTCTTTATTTTTAACAAGATGCCTGTACAAAAATGAAGATCCGAAGGCATTTGTATTAGCGCTTAGTGAATCCAGCCCTACAAATGACACATCAAATAAAGGAATTGGATGTAATTAAACAGTGCTTCAAATAACAATGAATCGGGCATGTCATTTTTTAAAGGCATTGAACTATTGACACAAGAACAGTGGTATTGATGCAAGTTACAGATAATATTCAGCATAAACAAGATGTGACAAAAAATATTTAGCAGGATTTTTTTTCAGAATAATATTCGGCAAATTAACCCTTTTGGGGTTAAGGAATCCTATGTGAGAATTCAACCTGCCTCATTCTTGAGCAATTCCCTTGCTGTCTCACCAGAATTTACCATAAGAGATAGGTGATCAACAGCCACAAATCCGAGCATTGTTAAGGCTAGGGTCAGACGAGCGTGATTTCTACGGACTGTACGTCCGTGCACACGGACGTACGTTAGTACGGAAGACGCAGTAGTGGTCACACAGTCCGTTTTTTTCACTGACGTATATATTTTGACGGATGTAGGAGGGAAAATAAATTAGAAAGCAAAACCATTTTGTCCGTGAAAAATGCTGGATGTATAAATGCTGTCCGTCTGACCACGTTCCATCACTCACACACAAAGCTATGCGGACGTTGCGGACACAGCGCACTTTGTGTGGCCGTTCTAGCGGTTGTACGTTCTTGCCTGCCTTGCGTCCGTGGGCCGCGGCCGTTGTGCGTCCGCAGTTCAGTGCGGACGTACTTCGTGTAACGGGCTCCGATGGGCTTCCTGTCATGCTATCACGGACGTACTTTTAGGCGCAATCACGGACGTGAACACTACGCTCGTCTGACAGCAGCCTTAGAGATGGCCTGCTGCCTGAAATGACTGAGAATTACTGCTGTCATTAAAGACCGCTCTAATGGTTTCATGATGGTTGCTCATCCGTTCTCGAAGGTTGTTAATGGGTTTTCCAATATAAATTTTACAGTATGGACATTGAATGCTGTAAATGATGTACTCGGTCAGACATGTAATATGGTGCCTAATCATATAGACTTCACCACTTGTTGGATGTGAAAAGGTTTTTCCAGGCGTCATACAGTTACAAGTTGTACTACTCAGGCATCGGAAGCAATCAACGTTCAAAGAAAAGTGTGTGCTAACATGCCCCTTAAATTCTTATTGCACTTGTAACAAACGAGGTGGCTGCTTGAATGCATCTGGTAACATCTCATCCTAAGTCAAAACAGACCGTGTTTCTTGATCATTGCAGTGATGTCATAAGGTTGTGAATGGAATATTTGCTGTAAAGAAAGTCAGTTTTCTTGATTCTTGTCATCAGATCTAGTTACAAATATTCATTTTGGCATATCCTTAAGTGCAAAACTCCAAAATTTGAAACCGGATCGATTGACGATATATTTTTTAATTCATTTTTATCATATTTTAAAAAATGTTATCAGTTGTTTCTGCGATGTAATATCTATAGCCTGTATCCAGGATGTTTTGAATTAGACCCCTCCATGAAAGAAAAGAAAATGGAAAAACTTTGAAATACCTTAAGGTAGAGACAGCATGTGTGAAACACAGATTTCAGGGAATGATTCTGCAATTTCTCTACTGCATTACCATTACTCAAGAATATGGAAACATGTCCAACAAGTTCTTACAATTCCATTTTAAAACCACCCCACAAGTGCTTTGTGCCCAATTACTTTAATTTTTTTGAGCAAAATCCACTTGTGGTATGCTGCCCCAACTGCACCTATGGACAAGCCTCCACTCTTCCGTACAGAAACATGCCGAAAGAGGATATGATAATTATGGTCACAGAGATAGAGACCACTATTTAAAATAGAGAACACAGCTTTTCCAAATCGGGAGTTCTCCTTTCTTTCTGATGTGGGGTACTGGCCATGCCAATTGAAGTCAACTTACAACTTTGGTAATATGAAAGTGCGATGTCATGATATCCGTCTCTTACCCTTCAGCACGTTCCTTACAGGTCTATTCAAAGAAAGGCGAAACTCCGGAGAATGACTGGAGAAGTAAAAATTGTAGGTCAAAATAGCTAAACCAGAAAAATTCGCCCATTTAGCTCACTTTCCAAATTGGCTATTTGGTCTAGATTGTTCTCTTATCCTGCCAGTTCTCCTGATTTTCACCTTTCTTTGAATAGACCTGATAATCTTCTTCCTTGTTTTACCTTTTCCTCATGCTTTGGACTGACTCCATGCTTCTCTGTTATTGCCATTGACCTGGCTTGTCTCCTTGTTCTCTTGGGTTTTGTACCCTTGACTTGCCGTGCCCATTCTTCTTTCTCCTCCTTTATAGCAATTATAAGGACCAGTATATGGATTATTCCTGCTCTTTCCTCTGTTGCTATGATTTGTGCACCAGGGTTACTGGTAATCCGTGATACTTCTTGGCAAGAACTCTAGGATGGTGATGAAGGACATGAGCTGGGGAAAGCAATGACACTCATGGTTATCCAAAGAGATCCGAATTGCTTGAGAAAGGTAACCAAACGCTGAAAATCAGCGTTCGGTTACCTTTCCAGGCCATTCGGCTATCCAGAGAGCAGGCAATTCGCCAAATCCTGGCGAATTGCCTGCACATACGGTGCCTGTTCGGTGCCTGTTCGAGGGCAGTGAAATCCCCATGAAAATGCACTGCTTCGGCTATTCAGAGAACACAAACCAGCAGTGAAAGGTTCCCGAAATGCCCTGCCATTCGGTGGTTTAATTCGGCAAGTTAATTCAGGAGAATCCCATAGGCTTCAATGTTAAAAATATTCCCGTTTTAATTCAATATCTAATAAACCGTTCATTATAAAATTCTGCAGTAAAGAGTCTCTTTATTTATAGATTTTTTAGGATATTTTAAGCATTTTTCAAAATTTTACATATTTTTTTAAAAGTCCGATTTTTTTTAATTTTTTTTTAAGTTTACTTATTCTTTTCTTTTAAGTTTACTTTTTCTGTAACAGCCCTCTTTATTATCATTCCCTGGACCTCATATGTAAATTTCAGACATTTTCGCTCAGTAGTTTCTTTGCAAACAGTGTTTCACTTTTCAATCATTCATGCAAACTGTTTTCCTAATTTATTCACTGCCTCTTCTGCTGTGTCGAAGGCTGCGATCGGCTCCTGTTCGGGTTTTTCTGTGGTTTTCGGCAGGTTAATCCAGATGTTTTTGCGGGTTTGCGGCAGCCTTTCCCTGCAATTCGGGGACCCTGTGGTGCTTGCTGAATACACCGCAGGGTCACCGAAATGGGATCGGCAAAAGGAACCGAATTGAAGAGAACGAAAAGTCACCGAACGTGCGGTGACTTTTCGAATCTCTTTGAATAACCCTGATAATTTATCAATTAACACATGATATTGCTTACGCACACAAGCATATCCTCATTCATCCTTACTCATGTGATGTGCAATTTGTTTCGTTCCGAATCGAAATTCGTACGAAATTCACCATTTTCGTATTTCGGGAGCATTTCCGAAAACAAAATATCAACCATCTGAAAATTTCAGATCGATCCGAAATTTCGGATCATTTCGGCGATTTGGATCAGTTGGTTTATCATTTTTTTATGAGTTATTCTGTTTTTTATTGCTTATTTAAGAATGGGAAGTAGATTACTACCAATAGAATGAAAGTTTCTTTACTTATTTATTCTTTTAGGATTTTTTAGGCATTTTTTGGGTGAAATTTTAGGATTCCTAACTTTTTTAAAGAAACAAGGCTTTTTAACCCATAGATTTCAATACAGCATATTAATCCACACACTGCTGGGAAGTGCTTCTCTGCAGTATAATTAATACAGCATCTGAATCCGCACACTGCTGGCAAGCACCTCTCTGCAGTATAATTAAAGCAGCATATGAATCCGCACACTGCTCGGAAGCACCTCTCTGCAGTATAATTAATGCAGCATATGAATCCACACACTGCCGGGCAGCACTTCTCTGCGGTATAATTAAAGCAGCATATTAATCCACACACTGCTGGGAAGTGCTTCTCTGCAGTATAATTAATGCAGCATATGAATCCGCACACTGCGGGGAGGCGCCTCTCTGCGGTATAATTAATGCAGCATCTGAATCCGCACGCTGCGGGGAAGCGCCTCTCTGCAGTATAATTAATGCAGCATATGAATCCGCACACTGCCGGGCCGCACCTCTCTGCAGTATAATTAATGCAGCATATGAATACGCACACTGCGGGGAAGCGCCTTTCTGCAGTATAATTAATGCAGCATATGAATCTGCACACTGCTGGGAAGCGCCTCTCTGCGGTATAATTAATGCAGCATATGAATACGCACACTGCGGGGAAGCGCCTTTCTGCAGTATAATTAATGCAGCATATGAATCCACACACTGCTGGGAAGCACCTCTCTGCGGTATAATTAATGCAGCATATGAATCCACACACTGAGGGGCCGTGCTCTCTGCAGTATAATTAATGCAGCATATGAATCTGCACACTGCTGGGAAGCGCCTCTCTGCGGTATAATTAATGCAGCATCTGAATCTGCACACTGTGGGGAAGCGCCTCTCTGCAGTATAATTAATGCAGTATATGAATCCACACACTGCTGGGAAGTGCCTCTCTGCGGTATAATTAATGCAGCATCTGAATCTGCACACTGTGGGGAAGCGCCTCTCTGCAGTATAATTAATGCAGCAGCATATGAATCAGCACACTGCCGGCCGCACCTCTCTGCAGTATAATTAATGCAGCATATGAATACGCACACTGCGGGGAAGCGCCTTTCTGCAGTATAATTAATGCAGCATATGAATCTGCACACTGCTGGGAAGCGCCTCTCTGCGGTATAATTAATGCAGCATATGAATACGCACACTGCGGGGAAGCGCCTTTCTGCAGTATAATTAATGCAGCATATGAATCCACACACTGCTGGGAAGCACCTCTCTGCGGTATAATTAATGCAGCATATGAATCCACACACTGAGGGGCCGTGCTCTCTGCAGTATAATTAATGCAGCATATGAATCTGCACACTGCTGGGAAGCGCCTCTCTGCGGTATAATTAATGCAGCATCTGAATCTGCACACTGTGGGGAAGCGCCTCTCTGCAGTATAATTAATGCAGTATATGAATCCACACACTGCTGGGAAGTGCCTCTCTGCGGTATAATTAATGCAGCATCTGAATCTGCACACTGTGGGGAAGCGCCTCTCTGCAGTATAATTAATGCAGCAGCATATGAATCAGCACACTGCCGGCCGCACCTCTCTGCAGTATAATTAATGCAGCATATGAATACGCACACTGCGGGGAAGCGCCTTTCTGCAGTATAATTAATGCAGCATATGAATCTGCACACTGCTGGGAAGCGCCTCTCTGCGGTATAATTAATGCAGCATATGAATACGCACACTGCGGGGAAGCGCCTTTCTGCAGTATAATTAATGCAGCATATGAATCCACACACTGCTGGGAAGCACCTCTCTGCGGTATAATTAATGCAGCATATGAATCCACACACTGAGGGGCCGTGCCTCTCTGCAGTATAATTAATGCAGCATATGAATCTGCACACTGCTGGGAAGCGCCTCTCTGCGGTATATTAATGCAGCATCTGAATCTGCACACTGTGGGGAAGCGCCTCTCTGCAGTATAATTAATGCAGTATATGAATCCACACACTGCTGGGAAGTGCCTCTCTGCGGTATAATTAATGCAGCATCTGAATCTGCACACTGTGGGGAAGCGCCTCTCTGCAGTATAATTAATGCAGCAGCATATGAATCAGCACACTGCCGGGCCGCACCTCTCTGCGGTATAATTAATGCAGCATATGAATCCACACACTGCTGGGACGCGCCTCTCTGCAGTATAATTAATGCAGCATATGAATGCCGGGAACTTCCCAGCAGTATGTGGATTCATATGTTGCATTACTTATAACTCATAAAAAACGAAAACTAACTGATCCAAAAAATTAATTGATCCAAATTGATCTGCAGAGAGGTGCTACCTGGCAGTGTGCGGATTCATATGCTGCATTAATTATACTGCAGAGATGCACTTTCCAGTAGTGTGTGGATTCATATGCTGCATTGAAACCTATGGGTTAAAAGCCTTGTTTCTTTAAAAAAAAGTTAGGAAACCTAAAATCTCAACCAAAAAAAGCCTAAAAAAATCCTAAAAATATCCTAAAAAAATAATTAAGTAAAGAAACTTTCATTGTATTGGTAATAATCTACTTCCCTTTCTTAAATAAGCAATAAAAAAGGAAATAACTTATAAAAAAAATGAAAAAATCAACTGATCCGAATTTCCCAAAATGATCCGAATTGCCAAAACAAAATGATCCGAAACGAAAGAGAAACTGTCCAAAATTATCAAAAATGAAAAAAAACACCCGAAAAAAAAACGAAATGAAAAAACCAGTCATGCACATCCCTAACTCGTGCACACCCTCCTCTTTATTTAACCTACCTCTAATTTCCTAAAGAATGTATGAAATATTCAACTGGCGCATAGTTTCTTAATCCCTCTTGCATGCTCCTTCCATCAATGTCTTGTATAATAAGTGTTGTCACTGACAATATCCTGCAATGATTTCAAGGAAGGGGTCTTATGGATTCCGTGTTTGTTTTCAACCCGTAAATTTTCTGATACAGTTGATAAATTTGATTTAAATCCATATGTATAGATTGATCACATATGAAAGACTCACAAGTTTATTGATAGGATTGGCTCTTTGGGTCATTTTATTGCCAGAAATCACAGTCATTGATATTATTGAAACTGCAGTGCCATTTTTGAAATGTCCACTGATTGGAAATTTTATTTGACTACAGTATAAAACACAAATAATAGAATTGACTTATTGAAAAAAATACAATTAATATAGTATTTCTGCAGAATTTTAACATTGCTATCTTTAGGTGAATTGAATACACAGAGTAACTGAAAAAGCACAGCTGCGGTTTGATTATTTTGTTAAATACCATATGAGGGGTACATCTTACTACATTGTATAACTCATTCTGTTGCTTTGTGCTACAATGTAACTACATGACCCAACATTGTGATATGTTAAAAGAGCTAAACTGGCTGTCGGTGAAAGCTAGACGTACCCTTCACCTTTCCAGCCTGGTGTTTAAGAGTTTTTCTGGAAAGCTACCACCCTACCTGAATAGACTGCTTCCCCCAGCAGTTCCCTCATTCTATAACCTCCGATCGAGGACCACCACTTTACTTGCAGTACCACAATGCAAAAAGAAAGTGGCTCGATCCTCATTTTCCTACAGTGCACTGTAATTATGGAATAATCTCCCAGACACCATCAAATCTTCCCCCAGTCTTAAGTCACTTAAGAGATCTCTGCTAATATACCTCGATACAGAATGCGCCTGTAAACATGTAACCTAGTGACTATATATCCTACATATTTATTTTCTGTTAATCTGTATATTTGTGTTGTTTTTTTTTAAATATCTTGCATTGTATTACTTTGTATTTCTGTAACGACTGTAACAACTCAATGTTCTTGAACCCAGGACATACTTGTAAACGAGAGAAATCTCAATGTATCCTTCCTGGTAAATTACTTTATAAATAAATAAATCATCATACGGTAATCAAGCCCTATAATATATTTTTAGAATTCCATCTAAAGATTGCAACTGATTACTGGAACCTCCATATAACCATATGACTAGATAAGCTAGATAACAATCGTAACACATTTAGAAGTACACATACCAATCACCACTAGACATAATAGAGATGAAAGATTGTATGAAATAATAAAAAAAAGTATCAAATCCTTAAGATAACAAGATTATACTAATGATAAACATGCAGACTAATCTTAATCTTTATATCCGGTGCTATTTTGAATTAAATATATTGTATGAAAACAAGTAAAAAGAATAGAACATGTGATAACGTACTATAATAAAATAATGCATAAATGTATGCCCAACCTGTATAATAACTAACATTTGCGTTAATGAGAATCACACATTGACAAAATATTATTTTCAATTTGCAAATATTTGAGTAAATTATATTATACTATAATTTTTTAAGAATCATATGAAAGGGGGGCGTGTCTGACCACCGAGGATATAGGCTGCTGTTTTGCTGAGCTCAGTGCAGGGTTGCCAGGTTTTCAGACGGCCGCTTCCTGATCTATTTTTGGCACACTCTCCTCGAGCAGATTGCTGGTCATCTCAGGATCCTTTTCACACTAGCCTGAGGTTGGGTGGCCGGTGTCCGGCGCTGCTCGGGAGCCGTTTTACTCGCGGCCCCTGGAAAGTGGCGGCCATCTTGAGGCCTACATAGGGGTGCCTGTGCCTTCACCGCCTTCGGACCCATGGGCAAGAAGACGAAGAAGACCGAGGAGGCAGAGAATCCTCGCCTGCCAGACATCCGGATCTCTCTGGGGGCTGGGCGCATGGGTGAGGCCCGAGGACCTGAGATGCCAGCCTGCTCAGAGTCTCTGACAGCGGAAATCACACTTGTGTCTGTGGAGACCCCACTGGTGCAGGCTCCGGCGCCTTCGCTCACGGCGGATGACTTGCACCGAGTGATGGGAGAGTTCTGGGTCCTGTGGCATTGGGACTTGCAGGAGGTACAGGCTGCTTTGGAGCCTTTGCAGACTTGGATAACGGAGGTACAGCCCAGGACCCAGGTGACGGAGGCAGCGCAGGCAACTGCTGCTGCCGTGATTGTAGATTTACAGGCCCAAGTTACTCACCTCCACTCTGCAGTCCTTCCTCTAGAAGCCCGCCACCGGGGCAGGAACTTCCGGTTGCGGGGATCCCCGAAGATGTGGGCGGCAACGAGCTTCTTCGGTACGTGCTGGGTCTGGCTTCCCACCTTCTGAAGGCTGGAGATGACACTACTCAGGCTCCTCCAATCCTGTCGGCTGTCTGGTTGAAGAAGGCTGCTGCAGCTCTAGCGGGGGCACCGCGTGATGTCCTTGTGGTCACCAGGGATCTGGATGTTCACACAACAATACAGATGAGAGATGGTGCAGCGCCACACTATATGTATCCACCACCACGGCACCCCAAATAGCCAATATCAGGATATAGTGGTTTCCCCTACACCAATATACACAGAATATAAAAATATAACCTGGATCGGCGCAAATGATGCTTATTGGGGTCCTGGGATCTCATATATACATAGAAGAGAATAAACAATGATAGTGTAACACCATAGATAACAATTGGTAGGTTATGTAGAGGTCGGCAGGGCTGGGTCCTGGATGGACAATATGTTTCACCCCTATTTGGGTTGTGGACCCTTTAAGGGCAACCACAGGGTTAATCTTCCTGTCCAGGAAGAGTTTTAAAGCCAGCAACTCCCAGAGAGGATTGTGGGATTTCAGGAAAAGGAAAGTAATCAGTGGAAGCTGTGTGTTTGTGTTCCAAAAGCAGGAGACGTGCTGTGCCTTGCTGGAGAGGCTTCTACATACTGGGGAAAGGATTCCCTAGGTTTGGGACTGTTTAAAGCGTTGGTGAGCCACTATTATTTCTCTGTTTATTTGTGCTGAAGATCAGGACTTTGCTTTAATTTCGCTGAACCAAAGCGTGTACTTATTATGTTGCCTTTTTGACTGCCCTGAAAGGGTGAATAAAGTTGTTTTGTTTGTGAAAGACATTGTGCACGTGCTCTGTGGGCCCCCAAACGTCACAACTGGTGTTTCGAATGCGGGCAATTTGCTACCCCTCACACGCCAAGCAAGAGGAATTTTTGTGAAAGAAGAAAAAAAAACTGACATTTTTAAAGGACAGTGTTCTGATTGCATGTCCTGGGCTAAGGCTGCACTGAAGTCCACAGCTATGGAGGAGCTCGTTAAGCAGATGGTCTTTGTCAATGTGCAGGCCCAGACTCGCCATGAAGAGGCGATGGCTCAGCAGCAACAAGCCCTGGCACAGGCTGTTGCTGCCCAACAAGAAAGCACCCATTTGCTGGCTGCACAACTTGCAGCACAGCAGGTAGCCACACAGACGCAGATCAATGCCCTGCGGGAGGCCATGCAGCAACTTGCACCTGGACGTGATCAAGCAGTGGTCACTACTGGTAACCATGTCTCCATAAGGGCCAGTCATTTCCTCCAAAAACTGTCTGCCAGTGATGATGTGGAAGCATTTCTTACCACGTTTGAAAGGACTGCTGAGAGAGAGGGGTGGCCCCAAGACCAATGGGCCGGTCTCATTGCCCCGTTTCTGACAGGAGACCCTCAAAAGGCATATTTTGACCTGCCACTAGAAGATGCAAAGAATTATGACCGGCTGAAAGCTGAGGTTCTGGCCCGCCTTGGGGTAACTGTTGCTGTCCGGGCTCAACGTGTTCACTGCTGGAAGTACTGCCCTGACCAGCCACCCCGGTCCCAGATGCATGACTTAGGACAGCTGGTTAAAAAGTGGTTGCAGCCAGAGACCCTGACTAGAGAGCAAATGGTCGAAAGGGTTGTGATGGACCACTACCTGAGGTCTCTACCAAAGGATCTACAGCGCTGGGTCAGCCATGGGGACCCCAAGACTGCAGCACTGGTAGTCGAGATGGTGGAGAGATACACCGTGGTGGAGGACCTGCTCAGACCAACCAGTCGTCGAGGACCAGTCTTGCCACCGCCTGTGAGGCCTGCTTCAGTTCCTCGGAGGGAAGCGTCACTGGACCCGGAACCAGCACCCCAAAATCATCTTCCTCGGTTCTGCAGAGGCCTGTCGCTACCCGAACTGCTGGCGATATACAGTGTTGGAGGTGTCGCGCCTGGGGCCATACCCGGGCACAGTGTCCGCTACAGGAGGAGCCCATGGAGTGTGGATCCGCTCGGAGAGTGTCTTTCTACACCCTCACAACGTGCACTACCCACCTTGACCTAGAGGGGGGTCAGTTTGAATGTACTGTGTGGGTGAATCACCGCCCAGCCAAAGCTCTCCTGGACTCTGGGAGTATGGTCACCCTGGTGCATGCCCGGGTAGTCGGAAGGCTCGGTCCAGTACAAAGAACCCTCCGGGTTGTCTGTATCCATGGGGATACTCGGGAGTATCCGCTGATCCCTGTCACCATTTCCGCCAGGAACACTTCGGTCACCCAAGAGGTCGGGGTGGTGAGTACTCTGATACATGATGTGATTGTGGGACGGGACTGCCCCTTGTTTGCTGAACTGTGGTGCTTGGCACAAACTGAACTGCCCATCGAACTGGGGAACAATTCAGGGTCACCCCCACCAAACATGACTGTGGACACTGTTGATGAGGAGTTGCTCAAATGTGAGTGTCCTAGCTCCTCAACCTGAGTTGACACCCAAGGAGGGGGAATCCTCTCCCGTGCCGGTTATGGTAGGAGAGGATGAAGAGGAATTGTCCCCTGTTGATATTACACTTGGGGTGGATGAGGGGGAGGGTTCTTCTTATCCAGTACACCCTGACTTAGATGTGTCCAGAGGTGCATTTGGCAGGGCTCAAATGGGTGACCCGATGTTGATAAATGCTCGCGAACAGGTAACTGTTGTCAGTGGGGTACCTCAAGCACCAGATGCAGAGAAAAGATTTCCTCACTTTGCGGTCAATAATGATCTGTTCTACCGGGTATCAGAAATTCGGGGAGAAATTGTGGAACAATTACTAGTACCCCAGCCCTACCAGAGAATGGTGCTGGATCTGGCTCACAATGATGCTCTAGGTGGTCACCTGGGAGCTGAGAAAACCGAGGCCCGGATAACAGACCGGTTTTACTGGCCAGGGATCGGTGCCGCAGTTAAGAGGTACTGTTCCTCCTGCCCTGTTTGCCAGTTAACTGCCCCAGCACCCCATTATAGGAACCCCTTGGTGCCTCTGCCAATAATTGAGGTGCCCTTTGAGCGCATCGCTATGGATATAGTGGGTCCCTTAGAGAAGTCTGCTCGGGGACACCGATATATCCTGGTGGTTCTTGATTATGCCACAAGGTATCCAGAGGCGGTTCCTTTAAGAAACCCTACATCAAAGGCCATTGCGCGGGAGTTGTTTTTTATGTTTTCGAGAACTGGCCTGCCAAGGGAAATTTTGACAGACCAGGGGACCCCATTTATGTCCCGGGTGATGGCAGATGTGTGCAAGTTGTTCCAAATCAAGCAGTTGCGAACATCTGTTATCACCCTCAGACAGATGGTCTGGTAGAAAGATTCAACAAAACTCTGAAAATGATGCTTAAAAGGGTTGTGCAGAGAGATGGAAGAGACTGGGATCATTTGCTTCCCGCACTGCTGTTTGCTATTCGAGAGGTTCCTCAGGCCTCCACGGGGTTTTCACCTTTTGAGCTGGTGTATGGTCGCAGACCCCGGGGATTGCTAGATTTGGTGAAGGAGACATGGGAAAGTGAGTCCTCTCCACACAAATCGCTCATTGAACATATCTCTCAGATGAGAGAGAGAATTTCTAAAGTGATGCCTTTGGTACAGGAACATTTGCAGAAAGCTCAGGAGGCCCAGAAAAGGGTGTACAACCGGTCAGCCAAGCTGCGGCAATTTCAGGTGGGGGACCGGGTAGCAGTACTTATACCCACGGTGGAAAGTCGGTTCCTAGCCAAGTGGCAGGGACCGTATGAGGTGGTTGAAAAAGTAGGGGAAGTAAACTACCGAGTGCATCAGCCTGGGAAAAGAAAACCATACCAGATCTACCACATAAATTTGTTAAAACCCTGGAGAGACCGAGAGGTGTCCGCCATGGTTGGGGTCATTGCTGCCACCCTGTCCAAACCCCAAACCCAAGAAGTTAAGGAGTTTCTGCAAAGAAACAAAGGCATGTTTTCAGGACTACCGGGACACGCGTCCGGGATTAAACATGATATTGTGACGGAACCCCATGTAAAGGTTCGGGTAAAGCCGTACCGCATCCCAGAAGCCCATAGAAAGGCTGTTTCTGAAGAGGTTAAAAAAATGCTTCAGCTTGATGTCATTGAGGAGTCACAGAGTGAATGGTCGAGCCCCATCGTGTTGGTACCGAAGCCCAACGGCACTCTGCGTTTCTGCAATGACTTCAGGAAACTTAACGAGGTGTCAAAATTTGACGCGTATCCCATGCCAAGGGTGGATGAATTAATAGAGAAATTGGGTCCGGCCCGTTATATCACCACCCTGGAGCTTACTAAGGGATACTGGCAGATACCCCTGACTAAGGAAGCCAGGGAAAAGACTGCTTTTTCCACTCCAGAGGGTCATTTTCATTATAAGCGGATGCCTTTTGGGTTACACTCAGCCCCGGCCACCTTCCAACGAGCGATGGATAGGGTGCTCCGCCCCTACCTGAGATATACCTCGGTCTACCTGGATGACATTGTCATCTTCAGTCCAGATTGGGAGTCCCATCTTCCCTGGGTTCAGACGGTTTTGGACGGTTTGAGGAAAGCGGGCTTTACTGTTAACCCTGAGAAAAGTGCGGTAGGGATGGAGGAAGCTAAGTACCTGGGATATGTCGTAGGCAGGGGTCTGGTAAAGCCACAATTTAACAAAGTAGAGGCTATCCAGACTGGCCACGCCCCCTCACGAAAAAGCAGGTTCGTGCTTTTCTGGGTATAGTGGGGTATTACCGGCGGTTTGTCCCCAATTTTGCCTCTATTGCTGCACCACTGACTGAACCTGACGAAAGGTAGGAAGTCAGTGATGATTCAATGGAATGCCAATGCTGAAGATGCCTCAAGTGAGGTTTGGGGGCTGTGCTATCCCAAGAAGTCAATGGGGAAGAGCACCCCGTGGTTTTTCTTAGTAGGAAACTGACGGCAGCGGAGAAAAACTATGCTGTGGTGGAAAGAGAGGGCTTGGCCATAAAGTGGGCCTTGGATTCTTTGAGATACTTCCTGTTGGGCAGGAAGTTCCGTTTAGTGTCTGACCATGCCCCATTGACCTGGATGAGGCAGCACCGCCACGCTAATGCCAGGGTTACCAGGTGGTTCCTGTCTCTCCAGGAGTTTAACTTTGTGGTGGAACACAGGCCTGGGAAACAGCACCAAAATGCTGATGCCCTGTCCCGGATGCATTGTGGGCTGTCTACTGTTGCCTCAAACACCTCCGCGTTGAGACAGAGGGGGGGATATGTAGAGGTCGGCAGGGCTGGGTCCTGGATGGACAATATGTTTCACCCCTATTTGGGTTGTGGACCCTTTAAGGGCAACCACAGGGTTAATCATCCTGTCCAGGAAGAGTTTTAAAGCCAGCAACTCCCAGAGAGGATTGTGGGATTTCAGGAAAAGGAAAGTAATCAGTGGAAGCTGTGTGTTTGTGTTCCAAAAGCAGGAGACGTGCTGTGCCTTGCTGGAGAGGCTTCTACATACTGGGGAAAGGATTCCCTAGGTTTGGGACTGTTTAAAGCGTTGGTGAGCCACTATTATTTCTCTGTTTATTTGTGCTGAAGATCAGGACTTTGCTTTAATTTCGCTGAACCAAAGCGTGTACTTATTATGTTGCCTTTTTGACTGCCCTGAAAGGGTGAATAAAGTTGTTTTGTTTGTGAAAGACATTGTGCACGTGCTCTGTGGGCCCCCAAACGTCACAGTTATTATAAATGATCTCCCACTTACAAGTCTAGAGCCTTATCACTGTCTCTAAGTGGGTCCAGGCGTGTGGGTGATTTTTCTTCCAATTTCTCAGGTGACCCCCACCTTAATTGGACTGGTATGACCAGATTCATGTAGTGGAAGACAGAAAAGAGAAGAACACTCCTTGCGCAGATCTATGAGAACTATAACAGAATAAATTTAAGGTCTTGTACTCACATTTCCTCTCCAGAGTAAGCGCCCATGGGTTTTGGAGAACCCAAAGAAAAACCACTTCATATCCAGAAAGATGGCACAGTGTTATATACAGGCTTGGATAACTGCAGGAACACAGATGCATGATCCTGTGTTCCTGCAGTTATCCAAGCCTGTATATAACACTGTGCCATCTTTCTGGATATGAAGTGGTTTTTCTTTGGGTTCTCCAAAAAACCCATGGGCGCTTACTCTGGAGAGGAAATGTGAGTACAAGACCTCAAATTTATTCTGTTATAGTTCTCATAGATCTGCGCAAGGAGTGTTCTTCTCTTTTCTGTCTTCCACTACATGAATCTGGTCATACCAGTCCAATTAAGGTGGGGGTCACCTGAGAAATTGGAAGAAAAATCACCCACACGCCTGGACCCACTTAGAGACAGTGATAAGGCTCTAGACTTGTAAGTGGGAGATCATTTATAATAACCTACCAATTGTTATCTATGGTGTTACACTATCATTGTTTATTCTCTTCTATGTATATATGAGATCCCAGGACCCCAATAAGCATCATTTGCGCCGATCCAGGTTATATTTTTATAATCTGGATGTTCACACCCGGCTCTTGTCGGTGGCTGGACCCACATTCCAGGTCTTTTTCTACTCCGCAATGACTTTCTGACATTGCCTGTTGACAATTAGGGCCTAGTGTGGTTCGTCTGCTGGAACGCCTGGATTCCCCTCACCCCCTCCCCTTCCCCCCTTTTTTTCCCCTGTGTTGGACATTAGGGGGAGACCTGGGTGAGCCGCTAGGTCGGCTACCTAGGCTCTACCCGACCTCTTGGCCCCAGGTCCCCCGGCCACGCAGCCTCTTCCATAGCCTTCGGTCTCCTTCAGGTTGCCGGGGTGAGCCGGGAACGCCGTGACGTACTTGGCAGTCCTTCACCACTTTTTTTCTATATCTTTTTACTTCTCTCTCTCTCTCTCCTATCCTCTCCCCAGACTTCCTGGTGATCTTGTTTTTGGACTCCATGGCCCTTCAACGTTCCCTTAGCCTGACAAGGTTTTTAGTTTTGTTTTTTTCCCTTTTTGTCCCCTTCACCCTCCCCCTTTCTTTTTTGATTTCCATTATCAGCTGGCAGTCTTGGATGATTTTTTTCTTTTGAGGCTTTCTTTAATGTTTTCCTTAATACTATTTTATTACTGTTATCCATATGGCCCTGCACAGCCACTATACTATGTTCGGTTATCTTGCTGACTTTATAATAAAAGAATTTAATACAAAAAAAAAAAGGAATCATATGAAAATGTTTGCTGTCTCCCTTACGATTAAGCATAATGAGACTGAGCTAACATATACTTCTAATGCACAATTGGTAGGAGCACACAAACATGTAGGTTTTCATATATTTCCAGTTTTCTTTCCATTTGTTTTTAAATAGTATATAAATATATTTTGCATCATTTTGATCAAGTCACCTACAGTATGATTAGGTGCTGTTCAGTACTGAGCAGCAGGAATAATGAACAGTGACTGTACGAGACTATAAAATACATGTACATTACCTGACTAGCATCCTCCATTATTGTAAAGTATATATGGTTTTAAACTATATATTTAAGCTATATGTCAGGAGTAGGACTAGACTTTCTGCTTGCCATTTTTGTAACCTTTTTCTAATCCTGCAGTAACACCCCTATAAATAATTGGAACACTCTACTGAAAAGTAGAGTGCCCTTTTTTTCCCTTAAATATTCCCCTGCCCAATTATTTATTTATTTGTCCCTCACTGCACGCAGCTCCTACCTTTTCAGATCAGGGACACCCAAACCCAGACATCCCTGAGGCTTTTCTGTGCAATTTGTGCTCTTACGCTACTAGTACTTAAGTTGCATAGCGCCTGTGCAAAAAGATAGATTGGAATTGTGCGTAAGCGCAGATATGATCCATCGCAGCCACTGTGAGACCGTTCGCTAACGTGATTGGTCTCAAGATAGTGACTTCGGCACACTCCCTGCATGCCGGTGTCACTAGTAACTGGCAAACGTGAAATTTAAATTCCCCAGCTGCTGGTGACGCTTTGTGGGGTGGAGGAAACTCCTCCACTTCACCCAGCCTTTTAGGCAAAACAGGGAGACTGAGATGGGGAGACTGTACTCCTCCTGATCACTTAAAAAATATAATGTGGTCAGGATGAATAGAGTGTCCCTTTAAAGTGAAAGTGTGCCCCATGAAAGTCGAGCTCATTTAAAAGTGAATTACTTTACATGTATATGTTTTTGTTAGTATTTTCTTGCTACAATATATTTGAAAAAAACGTGAGTAATTCCCTATTAAGTATTTACCATTGGATTGCGGACAGGCAACTAAGAGGTTAAGGAGAGGCATCACTGGAAAGTTCACGCTGTGACGTTTCCAGCGATGCCTCTCTTGACCAGGTACCCCTCAGCAATGGGGAGATAGAGGGGTCCAAATGACCCACCCTACCCTTCAGGCACTCCCCCTGCTCAGGCAGGGGGGTGCCTGAAACTGACGTTGTGACGCCCATCCGCTATCTACCCAGTCGTCACGTGTGGAAGGAGAGTATACAAGGGGTTAACAACTCCAAGCCTCTGAACTTACTAACTCTACCCCCTCTCAGTGCCCCAGTTATGCCAACCTAGCCCCCCTAAACCGTACACAACCATCCGACTATACACTGCCACCACAAAAGTAATAGGGCACTTTCGAAACTCCAGTAACTGTATACCACCCCAATACAGGAGCCTAACCATATACAGCTAATATATCTATCAAATGCTGAATACTACAGTAACGCTAACCAAGCTATACGAGAAACGCGAATCATATAGAGCAAAGACAGTACTGGGTTACAAAGTTTTAATGAAAAAAGACAAAAATAAAACTTTACACAGTGCCAATATCACATAAACAAGACATACAAGATAAAATAAAATGTGCAAATACAGTTCTTGAAATAAAATGGGACTTAGATCTACCTTGTGTATTCCAGATTTTAAACGTCTCCAGAAGGTTCTTAGAGATGTTCCTTGAACTCAATCCTTGAGAAATACAAATTGTACTAGTGAGTGCTGGCTCTTTGTGGCATGGTAGCTTTAAACGCAAATGTAAAGTTATGGTAGGGTGCTGAGCGGTGAGTATCACCTCCAGCCAGCAGATGGCGTGAGCCTGGTTGGGAGTGGAGGGTCATGTACCAGGAAGTGTTCGGCTCTATGGTTAATCTCACTGGTGCATGGAGGAGACTGTGTAAACACCTCATGCTATTGCAAAGATTACAACACTGTTTTTACTTTATACAGGCACACAGGTTAATAAACGGTCTGTAACTGAAGAACAGAGTGTGCGTTTCTTGATTGCAAATGTGCAACATATTTTGGCGAGCCAGCCAGGAGAAGTTTTCCAGGATAAAGTGGCGGAATTAACTTCTCAAGAACCTAGAATCACTGTATGATCTGCAGAAGAGGATTTGCAAGTTTCAAAATGGAGCTGGAGCAACTGCAAGAGAAAGCAAGTGCTGCTTTAACACAGTTGCAGCGTGAACAGTTAGTGGAAGCATGCAGATTCTTGAAATGCTATAAGGCAGATTATGAAACCGAAAAGATCAAAAGCAAGCGAGCTTTAATCCGTTTAGCAGAGAGAACACTGGATGAGATTGAGGAAAATCAGGAAGAAGAAGAGGCAATCCAGTATGTCAAGGACCTATTACTCTTCATAGAGTCGCTGCAAGGTGAAGATAGTGGTAGTAAGGAGACAGAACAGGAGTTCATTGAATTAAAAGAAATGAAAGAGCAGTACCTCCAAATGCAAAAGGCACAGGAAGAGTCCAGGAGAACCCTTGAGGAGAAAATAAATAAACTGAGTGCCAGATTAAAGACAACAGATACAGGATCAGAGAGTGCAAAACAGCAACCAGCATCTGGAAAAGTACCTGAAGTCACCATTAGGAGGGAATTCCGGATCTGCGGGCAAATTGGTGAGGGAGGCCAAAAAGATAAGCTGTCATACACCAATCTGATGCACCAAATTGATGCTGGGCTCCGAAAAGGACATCAGGAGACAGAAATCATTGAAGCAGTAATAAAAGCAATCAGCCCTGGATTAAACTTGAGGGATATGCTAGAGATAAAAAGTGACCTGACTCTTCCCAAATTAAAAACAATTTTAAAAGGACACTACAAAGAAGAGGATACATCTGATCTCTATCAGAAATTGATGAACATTTTCCAGGGAGAAAAAGAATCTGCTCAGAACTTCTTGTTTCGTGCTATTGAATTGAAGGACAGACTGCTATTTGCATCAAAAGAAAAGGGGTCAGACAACCAGTACAATCTAGATCTTGTACAAAGGAAGTTTCTGAGGTCAGTGGGCACAGGACTGCTAAGTGACCACATTAAATTTCAATAAAACCCTACCTGGATGACCTGACTATTTCTGATGAGGTGCTCATTGAAAGTGTAAATGAAGCTGCAAGTCTGGAGTTGGAAAGGCAGCGCAAGCTTAAGAAAAATGTAACCGCCTAAACAACAAGAATGAATGAACTACAGACAATCAGAATACAGAGGAGACTTTAACACCAGCACAACTGGTAAGCAGTGCGGGTCCTCCTCAGTCTGAAAAAGGGAAAAAGGCCCCAGCTACAGGACAGTTTGCAGAAGCAGGGATCCAGGAGTTGGTGAGAGAGCTGAAAACAGAAATGGCAGAAATGAAAAAGATGTGGTTGGCCTCCATTACCGCTGAAACTAAACAGGGTTATCAGTAGGGATGAGCTGTTCGGGTTCAGACGGTTCGGAGTTCGGCCCGAACTTTGGCAGTTCGAAAGTTCGCGAACTTCGAACTTTTTGGGTGTGTTCGGTTCGAGTTCGAAAAAAAAAAGAAATTTTGAGAAAAGTATAGAAAATGCTTACAAAAATACTAAAAAATCTAGAAATAAAGAGACTCTTTACTGCAGAATATTATAAGCAATGGTTTATTAGATATTGAATTAAAAACTAATGTATACGTGGAAAAATTCTAAACTCTAAATGACCTCTGTTCACAAACGGGCATAACACCAGGTGTTTTTAGTCTGGTAATCAATTTGATACATTGCACACTATACTGAAGCGGTGGGGTGGTGTCTGCTTTTGATTGAGATTTGAGAATTAATTTCCCTCCTAAAACTTCCTAATATGCTGCATTTAACTGGTGTTTGAAAAAAATTCAAAATAACATCTAAAGCAATGTTATTTTTCACCTCGGGATTAAACATTCACAGGGTTATTCAGAGAGCGGTGAAAAGCAGGAGAATAACTGGAGAAGTGAAAATTCTAGGTCAAAATAGCCAAACCAGAAAAATTCTCCCATTTATCTCACTTTCCAAATCGCTATTTGGTCTAGATTGTTCTCTTCTCCTGCCACTTCTCCTGGCTTTCACCTCTCTCTCAGGGTTGTTCAGAGAAAGGTGAAAACCAGGAGAATGGCAGAAAAGAGAACAATCTGGACCAAATAGCCGATTTGGAAAGTGAGATAAGGCTAGGGTAAGACTAACGCATTTTTCGCAGCGACCGTCAAAAAGTGCGTCCGAACGCATTGCCGTATTTTTTCACGGAATGCGCGAAAACGGTCATACGATGCACATTTTTGTGCGTGATTTTTTAAGGATCCAAACCAGGAAACTTTGGGTGTCTGGACGTTATGTTGGCCGGACATGAGCAGGGTCTGGCGTCTCCAAATCACGCACACACGCCGCTAGTGGACTCAGCGCACTCTGTACGTCCGTACTAGCGGTTCTGCGTTCTCGAAAAAAATGCGTTCATTTTCCACTTGCGTTGCGCAGCCGGACTTTCGTGCGACTGTACTTCGTATATTGGCTGTCATTGCCGCTAGTGCGGCCGTGATTAAGTGCGCCTAAACGCACGTTAAAAATTCGCTACTGTGACCCTAGCCTAAATGGGAGAATTTTTCTGGTTTGGCTATTTTGACCTAGAATTTTCCATTCTCCAGTCATTCTCCTGCTCTTCACCGCTCTCTGAATAACCCTGTCAGGGTTATTCAGAGAAAGGTGAAACTCAGGTGAAAGGTGAAACTCAGGAGAATGACTGAAGAGAAAATTCTAGGTCAAAATAGCCAAACCAGAAAAATTCTCCCATTTATCTCACTTTCCAATTCGGCTATTTGGTCTAGATTGTTCTCTTCTCTTGCCAGTTCTCCTGGCTTTCACCTCCTCTCAGGTTGTTCAGAGAAAGGTGAAAACCAGGAGAATGGCAGGAAAAGAGAACAATCTGGACCAAATAGCCGATTTGGAAAGTGAGATAAGGCTAGGGTCAGACTAACGCATTTTTCGCAGCGACCGTCAAAAAGTGCGTCCGAACGCATTGCCGTATTCTCTCACGGAATGCGCGAAAACGGTCATATGATGCGCATTTTTGTGCGTGATTTTTTATGGATCCAAACCAGGAAACTTTGGGTGTCTGGACGTTATGTTGGCTGGACATGAGCAGGGTCTGAAGTCTCCAAATCACGCACACCGCCGCTAGTGGACCAGCGCACTCTGTACGTCTGTACTAGCGGTTCTGCGTTCTCGAAAAAATGCATTCATTTTCACTTGCGTTGCGCAGCCGGACTTTCGTGCGACCGTACTTCGTATATTGGCTGTCATTGCCCGTCATTTGCTGCTAGTGCGGCCGTGATTAAGTGCGCCTAAACGCACGTTAAAAATTCACTAGTCTGACCCTAGCCTAAATGGGAGATTTTTCTGGTTTGGCCTAGAATTTTCCATTCTCCAGTCATTCTCCTGCTCTTCACCGCGAAAGGTGAAACTCAGGAGAATGACTGAAGAGAAAATTCTAGGTAAAAATAGCCAAACAGAAAATTCTCCATTTATCTCTCTTTCCAAATCGCTATTTGGTCTAGAATTTTCCATTCTCCAGTCATTCTCCTGCTTTTCACCGCCAAAAATCAGTAAACTTTTTCTGCGTGTACGAAAATGTCTCTCTTTTTCATACAGACTGCGCCCCAAGCAGTTGTTTATGGATAGATTAAGGAAAGCATTTACCGTCCTTTGAAATGTCATTTTTTTGTTTTTACATATTTCGATACATCCTAGAAATCCGTCCCTTCACAGGTAGGTTATGGGGACCTCCTAGGCACGATATTTGAAGGAATTTTTCGTTTTTTTAATTTTTTTTTTATAAACACGATTTTTATTGGTTTTTTTAGTAATACAGCAGCAAGGCGCTCATGGAAGCCCATAGAGCGATACATAATCTCAGGGAGGCAGCAACAAGAGGAAGCAAATAACAGATAGAGACTGAACCTGCTTTCTTTCCCTGAGACATAATGATGCCTCGAAAGGGCATACGTATCAATTGCATAAAACTTACAATTTAACTACATAAATAATATACAGGGAGAAAAGAGAGAAGAGAAAAAAAAAAAAAGGGAAGAGGGGGGAAAAATTCCCTGTGTTTGTAGATCAAGGTCTCTAGGTCCAACAGTTCTATATCCAACTACTAGATGGTCTGCGTCGATAGCCAAGGTTCCCATATCTTTGTGCATTGTTGAAGCGTATCGTGTAGTTGAGCAGTTAGACGTTCCATTTTATATATGTACCACACCTTCGCCACTATCTCCGGTACGGAGGGAAGTTCCCGCTTCCAGGAGCGGGCTATACATATGCGAGTAGCTGTACAGATACGATGGGCTAGTCGAAGGGAGGGGCGAGACAGACCGTGGCGTCTGGAAGGGCTGTTAAGTAGGGCCAAAGCGGGATCAGGGGGTACTGGTAGATCCAGAGCTCTGGAGATCATAGCGAAAACTGTGGACCACAGTACTATTACCAACCCGCACTCCCACCACATATGATAAAACGTTCCTCGCTTGCCACAACCCCTTGTGCACAAGCCAGTTAGCGTGGGGTAGATTTTCTGTAAGCGGACCGGATCCAGGTACCACCTGGAGAGAAGTTTATAGCAATTTTCCTTTATCAGAGTACATGTCGTTATTCCCATCGAGGACTCCTTTATTGCCACCCACTCCTCACTGGTCAATTGGCGACACAGATCTGTTTCCCATAGGAGCTGGTACGAGCACGGGCGTTCGAGAGACGGGCGGAGGAGAAGACTATATATTTGGGATATCGCTCCTGCAGTGCTTGAGCTTCTCATTACTAAGCGTTCAAATGTAGTCTCTACCGGCGTGCCTATATTTAGGCGACTACTTACAAAATGTCGTAATTGGGAATATCGATGAAACTCTCGTAAAGGGATATCGTGTGACTCTCTAAAGTATTCCCACCGGGGGAACTTCCCCTGCAGTAGCACTGCTCCTAGTGTCGTAAAGCCTTTCCCGAGCCACCAGGCAAAAGCCCGGCCCTCCTCCCCAGTCCATGGGGGGAAGAGCGGGTTATCCCGCAGTGGCAACAGACCAGAAGTAGTGGTGGTGAGGGACATACAGTATTTGACCCTAGACCATATATCTAATGAATGAGTAGTGGTAGGCAACAAGCGACCCCTTTCCGCCGCGGAGATCTGTCTCCAGGGAATCTGTGATAAGCATGAGGGGGCAACATGGTCATTCTCGATGTCAACCCAACAGACCCCACCCCTTCTAGAGGACCATTGGAGTATTTGCGTCAGCTGTGCCGATTTATAGTATAGGGCTAAGTCAGGGGCTGCGAGGCCTCCATGTATCTTAGGGCGGCGTAGTATCAGTCTGGAAACTCTCGGTTTCTTCCCCTGCCATATATAGCGGTAAAAGACTGATTGAAGGTCAGGCAATACCGTCGGCGGTATAGGGATCGGTAACGTGCGGAAAAGGTACAGAAGTTTCGGGAGTGCTGTCATTTTAAGGGCATAAATACGGCCCATCCAGGAGATGGAGTAGGAGGACCATTGCCGCAGTAGAGATTTGATGTGCTTAATCATGTCAGGATAGTTAGAGGTGTAAAGCTGTGGCACTTGAGCAGTGAGGTATATCCCCAGGTATTGGAGGCGATGGGGACACCAACGAAAGGTGAAGGATTCCCGTAAGTGTGTTACAACCTCCGGAGGCAAAGAAATATTTAATGCTTCGGATTTAGTAATATTAATTTTGTAGCCAGAGAGGGCACCAAAGGAGGAGAGGCAGCCATATAGGTTCGGTAATGAAACAAGAGGTCGGGTTATCGTGAGTAAGATATCGTCTGCAAACAAACTCAGTTTATAGTTTTTGTTGCCCACTGCTATTCCCGAAATATCCGGGTGGCCCCTTATTTGTTCCGCTAGGGGTTCCAGGCATAAGGCGAACAGGAGTGGGGACAGGGGGCAGCCCTGCCGCGTACCATTTAAAATGTTAAATGGTCTTGATCTCCCTCCCATAGTCATGACCGAGGCCGATGGGGAAGTGTAAAGTGCGCGAATACCCCTTATCATCCCCTCCCCAACCCCGAATCTCCTCAAGACCTCCCATAAATATGTCCAGTCCACTCTATCGAAAGCCTTCTCGGCGTCAAGGGAAAGCAATAAGGATGGCTGTTTGGTAGCGTGCGCTATAGAGAGGAGGTTCACCGTGCGGCGTATATTATCTGGGGCACCGCGAGACGGGATAAAACCGACCTGGTCAGGGTGCACTAGTGAAGGCAGGTGGCGGCTCAAGCGCGTAGCTAAGACCTTTGCATATATTTTCATGTCTACATTCAGTAGTGATATCGGGCGGTAGCTGGCACAAGCAGAAGGATCTTTCCCTTCCTTGGGAATCACCACTATGGAGGCGGCCAGCAGTTCTGTGGGAGGGGTTTTGCCTTCTAAGAAGCCGTTATACATATTAGTTAAGAGTGGGGCCAATTGAGTTCGGAATTTCTTATAGTATAGGGGGCTAAACCCGTCCGGGCCTGGGGCTTTAGCTATTCGGAGATCTTTCAGTACTGGGAGGAGCTCCTCAGTAGTGATTGGGGACGCCAGCTCGTTCGCCTGCGGGCGGGACAACGTACGTAGAGGCAGTTGTTCTAAAAAGGAACGGATCTTTTGTAGTTTCTGGTTATCAGATGGGGCTGTCGTACCGTCATATAGCTTAGTGTAATAGCGCGCAAATTCCTCTGCTATTTCTGACGGAGTTACTGCCGGGGGATTCTCTGATCTCTGGATTGTCGCTATAGAGTTACGCTTACGCAGGGCGCGCAGTTTGCGGGCTAGCATGGCGTCTGGTTTGTTTCCCTTCTCAAAAAATAGCTGTCCGACCCTACGGAGGTCACCTAGTGCCCTCTCCGTTTGTAGTGAATTTAGTTCCCCCCTGGTAGTCACTATTCTATTCCAGATCAGAGGGTCAGGTTGAGTTTTATGTAATCTCTCTAAAGCGGCGAGGGTATTGGTCAGGTCTGTCGTTTGGGCGTGTAGTTTCTTATAGTGGGCCGCTTGTAGGCCTATTAGTCGGCCTCGTAGGACCGCCTTATGAGTGGTCCACAACAGGTCTGGGTGATAATGATCGGGGTTGTTATCTAGAACAAAGTTTGTTAATGCTAGGTCCAGTTCCGTTACGACTTCCGGTCTCGACAACAGGGCGTCTGGTAGGCGCCAGGGAGGGCGAGGGGAGCTCCTGGGGCCATCCGCCAAGACCACACTTAGAGGAGCGTGATCCGACCATGTTATCTCATGGATCTTGGCAGATAGCACATCCCTCACCGCCCGCTGGGGAACAAAAACAAAATCAATTCTCGTATATGTTATGTTCGGATGGGAGTAAAATGTGTAATCTCTTGTCGTGGGGTGCAGGAGGCGCCAAGCATCTACTATTTGAGTTTGTTGCAGAAAATTTTTAAGAAGAGGGCGGTTAGGGTGAGAATCAGGCTGAGTAGGGGTGGTAGATCTGTCTAAGACCCGGTCGAGGATGGAGTTAAAGTCTCCCCCGATGATCACCTCCCCCCAGGGAAGGGTTCTAGCAGAGTTAGGAGCCGGTCATAAAAAGCTGGGTCTCTGGTGTTGGGAGCATAGACGTTGAGGAGTGTTATCGGTCTATTGTCAATAGAGCCCTGTAAAAACAGGAACCGTCCCTCCTTATCTAATACTTTTCTACGGAGGACAAAGTTAACGCGGGAACGGAAAAAAATGGAGGTTCCCCGGTGTTTCGTAGTTGCGCAGGCATGGAAATGCAGCGGGAATCGTTTATCAAAAAATTTAGGGGATTTACCCTGAGCGAAATGCGTTTCCTGGAGGAGGAGAATATCCGCTCCCAACGAAACGTATGATCGCATTGCTTTACGTCGTTTCATTGGGTTATTAAACCCTTTTACGTTATGTGAAATTACATGTAACGGCATTGAAGAGACAAATATAGGGGGAGCAGCTAGGAGCTACAATCTCTGTCACAATTAAACAGGGCAATAGAGTGAAGTCAGGGGAAGGTGGGAATTGAAAACCTAGGACACCTAAGCGGCATGCCAATGCACATACATCAATAGATGACCACAGTTTACCTGGAGAAAATGGCATTTGAAAACCTAGAGCACCTGGGCGGTACACCAATACACGTACATTAACAAATGACCACATTTTACCTGACCTTTCGAGACCTTGATCAAAAAAAAATAGGGAGAAAAAGAAAAAATGAGAAAAAGGGAACCAAATGGTAAAACTGTTCGCAAAAAGAGAGAAAAAAAACAGACAATGAAAAAGAAATCGTAGGAAGGAGGAACCTTCATACAGTCGAACTCGGATTGTACGAAAAAACAATCCAACAAAGATCCCATCCAGTAGGGAGACAGTCTCGGGTATCATCCAGACCCCGTAATTATCCTCTTCAGGGAAAAATCCGAGAAGGGCGCCCAGAGCCCTGGGCGGAGGGGTGGTCGGCGACATCCACCAGGTGGTGTCACCTATGGCAATATTCTGATCTCGGTTGGATCCAATCGGGAGCTCATCATCCCATTGAGGTCGTAGTGTAAAAACTCAGATGAATTTCGCATTCAAAGTGTGCTACAATACCGACAGAGGCTCTGCAATCTCGTGTAGGCCTCACATGGCGGAGTGAGGAGCCGTCGGTCATGGTGGAGGAGTCGGAGAATGTCGTGGTCGACGGTTGTTTAGTGAGGTCTGAGACCATTCAGTCTCCATCCTCTGCGGCGTAAAGGGCCTCTCTCGAGGCGGGGAGGGTCTCACCTCTGCTAGGCCCAGAGCGTGAAGGAAGCGGTCAGCTCTCTGCAGATCTTCCAGTACGTGTGTAGATCCGTGATGGGATACCACAAGTTTGAACGGGAACCCCCAGCGATATCTGATGTTATGTGCAATCAGTTGGTCCGTGATAGGTTTAAAGGAGCGGCGGTTTTGTAGAGTAGTAGGAGAGAGGTCAATAAACAGCTTCGGCATAACGTTATCAATGGATGGCGTTTGCGTTCTAGCGGCTGCGACCACCGCATCTTTTATCCCATAATAGTGGAATCTTGCGATAATATCTCTAGGCCGGTCACCAGGTCGCGGTTTGGGTCTTAAAGCTCTATGTACCCTGTCGAATAAACAGTGTTCCGGGGGGGTATCGGGTAAGAGACTGAGCAGGTACCTGTGCATAAAGTCCTGTAGGTCCGTAACATCTTCTGGAACACCTCTGAGGCGTACATTGTTCCGCCGGGACCTGTTATCCTGGTCTTCTTGTGCCCTCTGTAGTTGGCGAACTTCCTCCGTTAGAGTCTCCAGATGCTGAGCCATATCATTATATATTTTTACTGAGGTATCGTTTGCCTCTCTAGAGCGTCCGTTCGGGCCCCCACCGCATCGATTTCGGCTCTCACTGCTACCAGACCCTCCTGTATATCCCCCTTTATGTCAGCGCGGAACGCAGAGAGTAAGCGTTCTTTGTCCCCTCTCGTGGCCGGGCCGCTGTCAGGAGAACACGAGGTGGCGGCCGCCATCTTAGGTGAGGCAGCAGGTTCAGGGCCTGGCGTGCGATCGCCAAATAAGGGGTGAAGACGGCCCGGAGGTAAAGATTTTTTTGTTTTTGAGGGCATCTCCAGATACCTGGTGTAGTCCGGGACCCGAGGGGATCACTCAGAGCCAAGGTCGAGCGGGCAGGTTTGCAGAGTTGCTAAAGTAAGCTGGGATGAGTGCGGAGCTCCGGGATCACGCGGCCATCTTGGTTAGCCGCCGGACACGCCCCCTTTCGTTTTTATTTTTAACCCTTATTTCATGCAAAACTCACTGTCGCTTTAAAAAACTTTGTTTTAAAACTTTTTGTCCTGGTTTCCGTCCCCCAGGGCTACCCGGACCCCATACACCTTTTATGGCATATATAGCATATATGCCCTCTTGAGGGCACTCTAAAAACCGAATTTTCAGCCCCATTGACTTGTATTGAGTTCGAGTTCGGGTTCGGGTTCGGATATGAACATTTGAATGTTCGGGTTCAGCTCTGAACCGAACTCAGGGAGTGTTCGGCTCATCCCTAGTTATCAGAGAAAGCCGGTGACAGAGAGAGGGATGCGAAAGAAGGGTTGCAGAGATTGCCAGGAAAAGGGGGTAGGAGATAACTGCAAGCATTGCTTTAGGTGTGGCAACACAGGACATATTTCCAAAGGATGTCGAGCTTCCCGACAGTTTCAAGGAAACGGGAACGGGCTGCTGTAGGGGGACCAACAGCAACCCACCAATCAAGGTCCCTACAGTATCAAGATTGTTCCCAAGAACACCAATCGTTATGCAGTGCAGAAAGACACAAGGTACCTAAGTGGGCCAACCCAAACTTTTGTAAAGTCAGTTATCTACCCCCGCAACATAGTGCTAAATTGTTAAAGTTGATTGGAAAGCGATGTTTAGTGCAGTGTATACTGGACAATATTCCCACAACAGCACTCTGGGATACTGGATCTCAAGCCAGTTTAATAAATGAAGACTGGAGAAGCAAGTACCTCCCACATACGTTGGTAAGACCAATCGTAGAGCTACTAGGACATGCTACGCTTACTGGGATGGCAGCTAATCAAACCATAATACCCTTTATTGGCTGGATAGAAGTGGAGTTCAGATTGAACAGCAAGACAGGCTCTGGTCCCAGTTGTCAAGTGCCAATACTTGTGTCCAGTGATCCCCAGGTAGCAGAAGACCCTATAATTGGCTACAATGTAATTGAGGAAGTTATCAAAGGACAAGATGAACAACAAAAGGCAGTCCCTGAAGTTAATACAACCAGTATGGTGAGCGAAGCTTTCTGTATTGTCCAAAGAGAAGCCAAGGCACTCATTCAAGTAATACGCGCATGTCAGTGGGACTGTGAGGGGAGTGTAGTTAAGACCGGGAGAGGAAGAATGGTCCTTCCCCCAGGACAAGTCACAACGGTGCGATGCTGTACACATCTGGGACAGAGAGGAAAAGAGACTGTGATGTTGTTTGTTCCTGAAGAAAAGTCACTATGGCCCGAAGGGTTACAGATCAATGAAGTGTTGGTGACCATAAGTATAGTCAATTCATTCCGAATACCAGTCGCAGTGATCAACACTACCAATTCCAATATCACACTGGAACCAAGAACCACCGTGGGACATGTCCAGCCTGTGAAAGCGGTGTACCCAGCAGCAGTGCAGCCTGTGGAGATTTATCCAAGAGTACCTGACCAGAATGTGATAAGCCTACAAGGACAGGGTAACCTCTCCAGAAACTCTGTGACTTTGGAACAGCAGCTTGATACACAGATGCAGAACCACAGTAAGGCATGGGACCCACCAATATCGTTGAACCATCTAAATCAGGAGCAGCAAGCAGTGGCGAAGAGGATGCTCAAAGAAGAATGTCAAGCTTTTTCTCGAGATGATAATGAAGTGGGCTGTATTCCATCATTAAAGATGCATATCTCTCTGAAAGATCAAACTCCCATGCAGAAGACCTATCATTCCATCCCGATCCCATTGCATAAAGAAGTCAAGGAGTACCTGCAGGACCTTTTAACCCTTTCGCTGCTGAGCCTTTTCCCGCCTCTGTGCTGAGGTCATTTTTACTGGTTTCGCTCATCATGTTTAACCGCGTTTTGAAGCCTTATTTTAATATATGACCAGACATATTATATATCGTTCTTTCCGGCAGACTGTGCAGATTCATAATATGTCATTATTATATGTATACGTTATGTCATGTCTGTATATTATAACAAAATATGCAATAAAATTAGAATTTTCAATAATTTACAATGTGTAAAGTGTTTTTTTTTCACATTTTAAAATGCGATCATTTGCGGTTATATTTTCTATGGGGTGCGCTTGTTAAAAAATTAGAAATGAGGAATCGTTACTTTTTTTGGGGGGAAATTACGTGTTTTTTAGCAAACGCCCCCATAGAAAAAATCGTTAGTGCAGCATCATTGTTCACATTATAATTGAAATGGGACAATATTGTTGCACTAATAAATGTAAAAAAAAAAAAAAAACTTTTTTTTTTTTTTTTTAATTTTTTTATTTTCTTAATTTTTTTTTTTTTTTTTTTACAGTTTACATGGTCATGTTTGGTATCATTGGAACGGCCACGCTCTGGCCGTTCCAATGATAGTAAACATTAACCCCTAGCTGTCACGGATCGGGAGATAGGGGGTTCATTGGAACCCCCTATCTCCACTATAGGTGGCAGCAAGGGGTTAATTTGAAAACTGGCGCCATCGCGCTCTGCGCGATGACGCCAGTCATTAGGGGGATATCCCGGAAGCTTGGCCGACATCCAAGATGTCGGCCAGCTCCGGGAGGGGACCGCGATACGGCGCATGTTGGCGCCATATCGCGATCCAGCCCCCTAGGGGTTAAAGACAGCCGCCGCTTGGAAGGGCAGGCTGTGCCCTTCCAGGCGGTGCCTGCCTTTAACCGCTGGCATGCACGGATGGGGAGGGGGAGAGGTCCGAAGGACCTCCCCCCCCTCCCATTCAGGCACCTTCCCTGCAATGGCGGGGGGGTGCCTGAAATCGACGTCATCGCGCATGCGCGATGACGCCTATCGTGCCCGCCGTGGTCCCGGAGGTTGGGCTGACATGATGGAATACCGGCTGATCGCGGGCTGCAAAGGGAGGACACGCTCAGCGCGTCCTCCGCAGCCAAGTAGCAATGCGGTTGGACGCGCTGAGCGCGTCCACCGCATTGAAGTGGTTAAATCGAGGATGGTTCACAAAATCGAGATCCCCATACTCCTCACCAATCGTCTGCGTGAGACAGAAGGACGGCAGCATGCGACTCTGCTGCGACTACAGAGAGCTGAACCAGAAGTCAATACCTGATAGACATCCCATTCCCAGGATCCAGGACATGTTGGACAGTTTAAGTGGGAGCTCCTGGTTTTCCGTATTAGACCAGGGAAAAGCCTACCACCAAGGGTACCTTCATGAGGAAAGTCATCCTCTTACAGCTTTCATTACCCCTTGGGGCTTGTATGAGTGGGTACGCATTCCATTTGGTTTAAATTCAGCTCCAGCGGAGTTTCAAAGAAGTATGGAAGACTGTCTGTCAGGACTTAGAGATGACATATGTCAACCCTATTTAGATGATAACCTGGTACACAGCAATTCTTTTGAGGACCATGTCCAACATATACAGACTGTCCTGCGTCGGTATCAGCAACATGGCATCAAACTCACCGCAAAGAAGTGTGAACTGTTCAAGCGAAAAGTGAGATTCTTGGGCAAGATTGTGTCAAAAGATGGCTATACAATGGACCCTGCAGAGTTGGCCCCAGTTCAGGCCCTTAAAGAAAGGAAGCCAGCAACAGTAGGAGAGCTCAGGAAAATATTGGGATTCCTTTCCTATTACAGGTCCTATGTCCAGAACTTTTCTCGCATTGCCAAGCCACTGTATGATTTGCTATCAGTTCCATCGTCGAGTGATAAATCAGTAGATCTGCTACGAGGGGGCAAGGGTCCCCCTAAAAAAAAGGAAAGTGTCAGGGGCAAGAAAAGAGGGCCAACTGCCAAGTAGAACCCCTATCACCTGGACAGACCAACATCAGGAAGTACTGATCCAGTTAGTTGACTGCTTGTCTAATCCGCCAGTGTTAGATTACCCAGACTTCAATCAACCCTTTGTGTTGCACTGTGATGCCTGCCAAGAAGGACTGGGAGCGGTACTCTACCAGCGGAGGGATGGAAAACTGAAGGTCATTGCATATGGGTCCAGGACTCTTACACCACCAGAAAAAAGGTATCATATGCATTCAGGTAAATTGGAATTCCTGGCATTAAAGTGGGCTATATGTGAGCGTTTCAGGGATTATTTATATCATGCACCTTCATTTGTTGTATACACGGATAACAACCCACTCACGTATGTCCTGACCTCTGCCAGGCTGAATGCAACTGGGCAGAGGTGGGTCGCAGAGTTGGCTGACTTCAACTTCACTATCAAATATCGCCCTGGCAAGTCTAATGCAGATGCAGACGCCTATCGAGAATGCCGCTAGACATTGATGGACTTATACTGCAGTGCACTGAAGAAGTCAGTAAGGAGGTTATCAGGTCATCTACACAAGCAATTCTCATGCAACAAATGGAAGCAACGCCGTACTTCAATTCAGTAACCTTAGAAGCTATGGAAGAACAAGGGGAGAGAGATCAACTACTGGAATCGATCCAGCCAATCCCAAGAAGAGAAATAAGAGAAGCACAGCAAAGAGATGCAGTAATTGGAAAAATACTCGACTACAAAGCCAGAAATCACAGACCCAGTGCAAAATTCAGTCAAGCAGAAGATAGTGACGTAAAAGCCTTGCTGAGAGAATGGACAAAGCTTCACATAGCGCAAGACGGCACCTTGCACAGGAAAACCTTGTCCAGGTACCAGCTAGTGCTTCCAAAAAGGTACCAGCCACTGGTCTATAGAGAACTCCACCAGGAGATGGGGCATCTCGGTGTGGAAAGAACACTGAATTTGATCAGAGAGCGGTTCTATTGGCCCAAGATGCAACAGGATGTGGAGCACTTTGTGACACAGGAGTGTGAATGTCTCAAGAAGAAGAAGCCAAACAGACCTACCCGAGCACCCTTGTCAACCATTAAGACTACTCATCCATTTGAACTAGTTTCTGTGGACTTCCTCCATCTTGAAACATGTAAAGGAGGATATGAGTATATCTTCGTTGTAATGGATCATTATACAAGATTTGCACAGGCGTACGCTACAACGAACAAATCAGCAAAAACTGTGGCCGACAAGCTGTTCAATGAGTTTGCCCTCAAATTCGGCTTTCCAGAGAGAATTCACCACGACATGGGGAGAGAATTTGAAAATCAGCTATCGTCCAGACTAAAAGACTACTATGGAATCAAAGGTTCGCACACTACCCCATATCACCCGCAGGGCAATGGACAGGTAGAAAGATTTAATAGAACTTTGCTCTCTATGCTAAGAACACTGACCAAAGATCAGAAAACTGATTGGAAGAGCTCTCTGGCGAAGGTAGTCCATGCTTACAATTGCACTTGCAGTGATGCCACAGGCTATTCGCCGTTTTTCTTATTGTTTGGGAGGTATCCCAGATTACCAATTGATCTCCTGTTGGTGTAAGAAGGGACAGCAATAAGGGCTCCTATAAAGACTATGTTGAAAATTGGAGAAAGCGGATGGCTGAAGCCTATGGAACAGCATCTCGGTCTGCAGCAAAGACGGCAGCAAGAGGAAAGGAACAGTACGACAAAGAGATCTATGGCGCAGAGTTACAACAGGGCAGCCGAGTATTGGTAAGAAATGTGGGTGAGAAAGGAGGCCCAGGGAAGATACGCTCATACTGGGAAGATAGAGTGTATGTCGTTGTTAAAAAGAAAGGGGAAGATATCCCAGTTTTTGAAGTAAAACCAGAAAATGGAGTTGGTAGAACAAAAGTGATGCACCGGAATTTGCTTTTACCATGTGACCATCTTCCAGTTGACCAACCTCCACAAAACCACAAAAATGAAGACGTAACAAAGAAATCCAAAGTTAGAACGAGAAGACCCAATGTTCCACAGACACAAGAAGACACAGACAGCGAGTGAGATTCTGATGGCGAACTCCAGAGATTTCATTACAGCGGGCCAATACCAGAACAGCAAGTGAATTCTTTGCTGAATCCAACAGCTGAGGCATTCCATCCACAGGGAACAGAAGAAAGACAGTGTCGACGGATCACAAGGGAAGAGCAAGTATTGCCAACAAATGCAGAAGACATAGAAACACCGTCAATGGAAAGTGTAGAGGAAGATCCTCAAATGACACCTGTGGACATCACAAGGGACAATACACTGGAGGATGAAGACCAGAATGAGATGAGTGAAACGCGACTCTACCTAAAAGAGAGAGAAGACAGCCGAAAACACTAACCTATGAAACACTTGGTCAACCCAGCATTGTGCAGAGGAACCTAACCGCACATAAGATCAGTATGGACTATTACTGGAGACCATGGTGAATAATATGATAGACTGTTGCCAGAGGCTATTAAAAGACCAATGGACTATTATGTATGAGAAAGACTCTTGCATTAGGAAAATGCTTGGGTAACATTTTGTGTGAAAGTTAAGGCCGGTAATTGTGGAATGTCGGGACGACATTTATTTGGTGGGGGAGAGTGTGGCATGGTAGCTTTAAACGCACATGTAAAGTTATGGTAGGGTGCTGAGCGGTGAGTATCACCTCCAGCCAGCAGATGGCGTGAGCCTGGTTGGGAGTGGAGGGTCATGTACCAGGAAGTGTTCGGCTCTATGGTTAATCTCACTGGTGCATGGAGGAGACTGTGTAAACACCTCATGCTATTGCAGAGATTAAAACACTGTTTTTGCAAACGTGCAACATCTTTGTCTGTCCAGCACCCACCAACCCCCAACCAATTTGGTTCAGGTATGGGCCCCCTGATCAGGTTTCCATTCAGCCCTCCACACAAGGGAGCAGATCAGATAAAGGGTTCTAAATACCAGAGGTGCCTTGCCTACTCCTTTTGGAAAGAAGATATGAAAAAACCCCACAAGTTCTGCATTTAAAATCTGACACCGCGCAGAAGCCATGCCTGTGCATGACAGATGTCTTCGCGCCCGGCACACTGAGGGGTATAAAACGGAGGTCTGACTTCCTATAGACCTCCGTGGGAACCTGGAGATAGAGGTGTGTATCAGGCAGATGGGCAAGCCAGTCATGTCGAAATATATATGTAAGGTGTGGGTCCGGTGGGCACTGGTAAAATGGATAAGAGCCCAGTTGCAAATGTATGATACACGAGACACAGAAGGTTGAAGCAAATTTGTAAATATATTATGGAACTGGAAACACAGGAGGTGGTATACGAATAAACAATAATCAGTCCTTGGATAAATAATAAGGATTATGGGATACGTAGTTGCTGTGGCCAGTTGCTGTGGAAGAACAAAAGGCGTATTGGAAGGCACAATAAACTGGAAAGGTTAACCTGGATATATAGTGGAATCTTTGGTTACTTGTGAAATGCTGGTAAAGATGAGGGTATAAATCCAGGAGAGTCTGCAGTACAATGGAGGGTCCGTGGAGTAAGGAGGAACTGTAAATCCGTGGTAACCATAAGTGTGAGTTTTGGTAAGTATGGAGGAGTAGGTAGAAGAGTCTGAGGCAGGCAATGAGGTCACAAAAGGCTGGCGGCGATCCGGTGTAGTCAGGAGAAGGCAATAAGGTCAGAGGCTGGTGGCATTCCTGGCAAAGTTGGTATACAAGCAATGGTCGTTACACGGGTAGACAAAGTAAGTTTAGCCAGGCTGGTCACAGGTCTCTGGAGGGAGTCCAGGTAAGTCCTCACTCTCTAAGGACTATCAGTCCAATGACAGAGCACTGGCTGGATGTGGGAGTTTTCCTTTTATAAAGACCAGCCAGTGCTAATTAATGATATGCTGCAGGAGGCCTGAAAGGTAAACAGCAAGGCAGCATACAAGCAAGTATGAAAAGTGCTGCCAGGGCTATACTCTGGATGCAACATTAGATTTGGCCTTCTTGTAGTGACGCCACCGCGGAACCTTACAATATCCGACATTGAAACGCAACCAGCAAAAGGATGTGTTGGATATATTCCGACATAGGACCGGAAAGGGTCGAGACCAATGCAATGTCCATCCCCTGATGGGATGTCACTAGGGATGAGCTGTTCGGTTCGATCTGTTCGGAGTTCGCATCGAACAGCGGCTGTTCGCCGAACTCCGAACATTTCCGCGTGTTCGGTTCACGTTCGCCCACAATGGACCACAATGCACTTTTCCACTGGTCTGAAGCTTGTAATTGACTACAGCCTTGCACCTGACCACAGGTCAGGTGCAAGACTATGCCAATCACGGCTCAGAGTCCTGATTGGGCAAATTTTGCCCAATCATGGGCTCACAGAGCTAAGTCCCGCAGCACACTATATAAGGCGTCCCTCGCAGCTCCAGCACGTGTTTTTTGAGAGGAGATTGTTCTGTTAGTGTGTGTTCTCACTGCCAGCAGCTATGGGGGGGGGGCCTCACTTCTACAAGATATCTGGGAATTGTTGTAATCTGTGTGTTCTCACTGCCAGCAGCTGTTGGGGGGTCTCCCTTCTATCAGATATCTGGGAATTGTAATCTGTGTCTTGTCACTGCCACCCATCAGGGGGTCTCACTGATTTATAGGAGGTTCCTGGGAATTGTAATTTGTGTCTTGTCACTGCCACCCTTCAGGGGGTCTCACTGATTTATAGGTTTCTGGGAATTGTAATCTGTGTCTTCTCACTGCCAGCTATCAGGGGGTCCCACATACTTCTATCAGATTTCTGCGAATTGTAATCTGTGTTTTGTCACTGCCACCCATCAGGGGGTCTCACTGATTTATAGGAGGTTCCTGGGAATTGTAATATGTGTCTTGTCACTGCCACCCATCAGGGGGTCTCACAGATTTATAAGAGGTGTCTGGGAATTTTAATCTGTGTCTTGTCACTGGCTGCCAGCTATCAGGGTGTCTCACTGAGTTATACCAGAGTTCGGGAAATCTTTAATCTAGATAACACAGTTGAATCAGAGTTCTGCATATCTCCAATTTTTATAACAGAGTTGAATCAGAGTTCTGTATATCTTTAATCTATATATCACTCACCATGTCAGAAAGACCAAAAAGGACAGGCAGACACAGACACAGATAAGAGGGCAAGCAGCCTCTGTGTCAGAAGGCTGTGCCCCTGGTCGTCATGGACGTGGTGCATCCTCTGCAGGGGCACGCTTGTCCTTGTTTCTAACTGGTGCTGGCCATCTCAAGCAGCAGCAACATACAGAGGATTTGCAGGATTGGCTAACCAGGCCATCCTCATCCTCCGAGTCCTCTGCCAGCCAGGCTTGTAGTGGTTTACAGTTCACCTCAGCTGCCAAAACATCTAATTCAGCCTCCATGTCCACAGCTACTCCTGCCATAGCCTCACTATCATACACGGAGGAGTCAGCTGAATTGTTTGACTACAGTGACAGTGTCAGTGACATGCTGCTTGAGGATGTGCAGCAACTCCAGTGCTCTGATTCAAACTCTGAGGTTGAGGAAGGGAGTAAAATCAGCTTAGAGGGAGGGGGTGCCAGTGACACACAAAGAACTGGCACTCATGTTCCCACAGCAGCTGCAGCATATTGCGAGGTTGGCTCCAGTGACGAGGAGATAGTGACCTCATCATCATTGTCATCACCCCCTGACTCCACCTGGGTGCCTGATCGAACAGAGGAGCCAGAGGAGGAGCAGAAGGCACAACAAAAACGAGGCAGAACGTCCTCTATGACAAACCGTAGCCTGTCCAAGGCATCAGAAGTCACAGTTGCTCAGGTGCAGAGCGCTGTTGTCTCAAAGCACATGTACAGGAAGTCTGCTGTCTGGGAGTTCTTTAAGAAATGAGCAGCAGACCGCACCGTTGCTATTTGTAATCTATGTCAGATGAGGCTTAAGCGTGGGAAAGACATCCCACGCTTGGGTACCATGTGCTAGAGGCGACATATGACCACTTGCCATGCATCCCGTTGGCACAACACTTTGCATAGGTCCTCCTCCACATCTGTCTCTACTCCCACTATATGTCCTGCCATGTCATTGCCTACAACCACCACTGACCGGGATGATGCTACAGTAATGGGTGTACCAGGTCCTTTCTCAGAATGTGACAGCATTCCATCAGCCGAAGATTTACGCAGTCAGATTACGTTGCCCCAGCTGCTGCAGCGTAAGAAAAAATATAGTCCCAACCATCCCCAAGCACAGCGTCTAAATGCCAGCTTAGCAAAACAACTCGCATTACAGCTGCTGCCTTTCCAGCTGGTGGACTCTGCTTCCTTCCGTGAATTTGCTGAATGTGCTGTACCACAGTGGCAGGTTCCAAAACTCCATTTCTTTTCACGGAAGGCCATTCTAGCACTATACCAGCACGTGGAACACAATGTTATGGAGTCATTGGGAAAGGCAGTCAGCAGCAAGGTGCATATGACTTTAGACACGTGGTCCAGCAAGCATGGACAGGGCCGTTACATTTCCTTCACAGCACAATGGGTAACTCTAATTGCAGCTGGGAGGGATCCAGGACGGGGCTCTGTGCTGGAGCTTGTTCATCCACCACGCCTTTCAGAAAGCTGCTTGTATGAGGTCTGTCTGCTCCACCACCTCTTCCTCCTCCTCCTCCTTCTCTGTCTCTGGCAAAGTGGCAGTTAAACCGACGCGTGACAGGGGCTACGCAATGGCTCAAGCAAAAAGATGCCATACTGTGCTTGAGCTGGTTTGTTTAGGGGACAGGAGACACACCGGGCCAGAAATTCTGTCAGCTCTGCAGGGGCAGGTGCAGAGATGGTTAACACCACGCCAGCTTCAGCTGGGAATGGTCGTCTGTGATAATGGCAGCAATATTCTCTCCGCCCTATGCAAGGGTAAATTGACGCATGTACCATGCCTAGCACACGTCCTAAATCTAGTGGTACAGCGTTTCCTAACCAAGTACCCAGGGCTGGCACAGCTTCTCAGCCGGGCCAAAAAAGTCTGCAACCACTTCAGACGGTCATTCCCAGCAAGTGTTCGCCTGGCAGAAATTCAAAGAGAATTCCACCTTCCCACAAACCGCCTGCTCTGTGACATGCCCACCAGGTGGAACTCGACATTGGCAATGCTGCAACTTCTGCACAAGCAACAGGGGGCCACCAATGAGTACCTGTATGGCACAAGGACAGATTCAGGTCAACTTGTTTCCCCCCCCCCCAGTGGCTGATGATCAAGGATGCATGCACTGTACTGTCACCATTTGAGGAGGTAACGAGGATGGTGAGCAGGGACAGTGCATGCATCGGTGACACAATTTCTTTAGTGTTCCTGCTGGAGCGGGAATTATAGATGTGGCACTAGAGGGAGAGCAGCGGGAGGAAGAGGAGGCCTTCCCTAGCTCTCAAGGCTCCAGTCTTTACGCAGATATCATTCCTGCGGGTCCTCAGATCAGACAGGAGGAGGATGAGGAGGAGGAGGAGGAATATTTAAGTAGTGGGGGCATTGAAGGTGGGGATTCCTCAAGGGAGTGTTTTGTGTGCCCAGAAACCCAAGTACTAGTACATGGCTGGGAGGAGGAAGTGCACGATGGGGTCTTCCTCATTGACCAGGAAGATCTGGAAGCTAATGCCACCTCCAGCCTACGCTGCATGGGCTCCCTTATCCTGCAAAGCCTGATAAAGGACCCCAGGATTCGTGCTATCAAGGAGAGGGCTCATTACTGGTTGGCAAGCCTTCTTGATCCACGATACAAGAGTAAAGTTGCTGAGCTCATCCTGCCCGCACAGAGGGAGGACAGAATGAAACAACTTGAGGATGCTCTAAAGCGACACTTGAGTAACACCTTTCCAGGCACTGGTAAGTTACCAAATGATGACACACGTGCTTCTGAGTCTGCAAATGATCAGAGGAAGAGCGGTGAAGGCCGGGCCGCTTGACTGATGCCTCTTTAATTTTTTTTAGTCCACGACGCCCAGGGACGTCAAATGTGCTTCTTCAGTGCTCCTTCACTGAATGGTGCAGGACTACCTAGGGGCAAGGGCAGACCTGGATACATTT